>OZ020507.1:101579318-101908775 GCA_963971375.1 Platycheirus rosarum
TTTGTTGTATGTTTATGTATGATGAAGATGTGTGTGTGTGGATATTGGCGTTATGCTGATGGATTTATTGTATGTTTATGTATGATGAAGATGTGTGTGTGGATATTGGCGTTATGCTGATGGATTTATTTTATGTTGATTGTTGTTGATTGGTAAGGGGCAAAGTTTCGTTATTGGCCTTTTGAATTCTCCTTGTTGGGTCTTTAATTTAACAACTCGTGTCAGATTGTCTTGACCAGGATATGTTTCCAGAATCCGACCCAAGTTCCATTGTGCTGGAGGAAGACACTCATCTTTTATAAGCATCAAATCTCCGATTTTGGCTTCCGGTTGAGGTTTGAGCCATTTTGGTCGCTGTTGAAGTCGTGATAAGTATTCACTTTGCCAGTGTCTCCAAAAGGTTTGTAAATTCAACTGGAGATTTTTCCACCGATCTGTGTAACTTATTTTCTCAATTATCAGATCCGGTTCTGGAACGGTGTGCATTTCGGCGCCAATCAAGAAATGAGCTGGAGTCAGCGCTTGAAAATCATCGGGGTTTTCCGTTAAAGGGCACAGAGGCCTCGAATTTAAACACGCTTCGATTTGAGTCAGAAGTGTGCAGAGTTCCTCAAAGGTGAGTGTCCCATTGCCGACGATTCTTTTGAAGTGGTATTTAACACTCTTTACTCCGGCTTCCCATAATCCTCCGAAGTGGGGAGAAGCAGGCGGAATGAAATTCCACTTAGTTCCATTAGATGCTAATAACTCCGCGATTTCTTTCCAATCATGGCAGGCAGCTTTCAGCAGACGATGCAGTTCCCTTTCAGCACCTTTGAAATTGGTACCACAGTCGCTGTAGATTTGACTACAAATTCCTCGACGTGATGTAAAACGGCGAAATGCTGCGAGAAAAGCTTGAGTGGTAAGATCGCTTACTGCTTCGAGGTGGATTGCCTTTGTCGCAAGGCAAACGAAAATAGCTAAGTAGCCTTTATATGACTTCGCACCGCGCCCTTTCCAAGCTCGAATGCTTCTTGGACCAGCATAGTCAACTCCGGTATGCGTAAACGGTCTGGACATCATGACTCTAGCTGCTGGTAACTCGCCCATAAGGTGATGCATTGGTTTAGTCCGAAACCGAAAGCAAATAGTGCACTTATGGATACAGTGCTTAACCGATCGCTTGGCTTGAAAAATCCAATACCGTTTCCTGAGAAATCCCATCATCAGCTGAATGCCTCCATGCAAAGTCCTTTCGTGTGCATCTCGAATGATCAGTTTGCTCAGATGGTGGTTTGATTCCAAAATGATTGGATGAAGTTGATCATATTGCAGATTGGCATTTTCCAAACACCCACCAACGCGAATGATACTGTTAGTATCAACGAAGGGATTTAAAGATGCCATTCCTCGAGATTTCCTAACACCTTCTGGAAACATTTCGGACTGGGCAAGACGAATAAGTTTTAAATTGGATTCGAAGATCTCTGCTGGCGTAATTGGCCCGGATATGCGATCGAAGGAATTTATCAGGTCAGATTTGCGTTGAGCTACAGAAATTTGTAGATTGTGTATAAATCGTAACAAGTACGCAGCTATTCTTATGAGTTTGTTTATTTCAGATGACCGATTTAACAAATCATTGATTGGAGTTACTCTGCATTCGCTGTGAAGATTAATCAAAGATGTTTTTTCTTCAAAATAGAGAGCTTGACAATTTGACGTGGGCTGAGACGGGAACGAAAATTCCCACGACTTTCGTAAAAAGTCCGGACCACTCCACCAAAGTGAATTGTTGAGTAAAGCCGATGGTAAAACACCTCTGGACACCAAATCTGCGGGATTGTGCTGAGTAGGAATATGATTCCATATTTTAATCGACGTAAGACGTTGAATCTCCCCAACACGGTTCCGGACAAAGGTTTCCCACCTAGTCGGTGCTCCTTGAATCCAATAGAGGGTAATCATTGAATCAGTCCAAGCGTATATCATGACCACTTTGTGATTTAAAGTTTTGACGACGTAATCGAGAAGTTTGGCCAACATAACAGCTGCACATAGCTCCAAACGAGGAAGACTCACTGATTGTACTGGAGCAACCTTGGATTTTGCGATAAGCAGATTCATGTGTACTTCATTTTTTTTGTTTGTCACTCGTAAATAGACTGCAGCTCCGTATGCTTTTTCCGACGCATCGCTAAACCCATGAAGTTCTGCTTCAACCAAATTATCATCTGTTTGAACCCACCTTGGAAATTGGATCTTATTGATGAATTTCAAGTCTTCGTAGAAACCCGTCCAGTGTTCCAGAAACGATGGATCAATAATTTCATCCCAAGTCATCTTTTTCGTCCACAGTTGCTGCATAAACATCTTCGCCAGGGCAATGCATGGAGCAATCCATCTCATGGATCAAACAAGCGTGCTATCGTAGATAGAATGAATCGTTTGGTCGGATTCGGATTATCCAGTGAACTGTAACGAAAAGAGAATTTATCGGCAGAAGGAAGCCAGTGGACACCAAGCGTCTTAACTTGCTCTACATCATCGGAAGGCACAGCGAAAGTAGATTCCTGCTCTTCTGGAGGAATACCTTCTAATAAACTGTCGGAATTCGATGTCCATTTACGTAAGTGAAATCCAGCTCCTTTTAATGTTGATCTAATTTGCTCTATTTTCACTTTAGCTTCCGCAATTGTATTGCCTCCTGAGATTAGATCATCAACGTACATCACGAATCATCGAAGACGCCAACACATTTGCAGACTTATCGTCGGCCAACTTGTGCAGAGTCCGAATAGCTAAGTATGGAGCGGCTGCTGTTCCGAAGGTAATTGTATTTAGCTTATAAACCTTTAGAGGATCCTCAGGTTTTGTTCTCCACAGAATGAGCTGATAGTTCCGATCACGTTCTGCTATCCAGATCTGACGATACATTTTCTCGATGTCAGCTGTGAATGTGTACCGATATAATCGCCATCTTAAAATCACATCACAAATGTTTTGTTGAAGCGCTGGACCAATCATCATTACATCATTCAATGAAACTCCGCTGGAGCTTTTGAACGACGCGTCGAATACCACTCTCACCTTTGTTGTTGAGCTGCTTTCCTTTATGACCGCATAATGTGGCAAGAAGTAATGTTTTTTCTCTGGCAGACTATTTTTATCGACTTCAGTCATGTGTCCCAAATGAAGATAGTCCTCAATACACGATGTATACTGCACACGAAGATCGTGATTGGCCAAAAGACGTCGTTCCACGCTTTGAAATCGTCGTAAAGCACCTTGAAAAGTGTCACCGAAAACCGGAGCTACATTCCCTTTGAATGGCAGAGCAACTTGATAACGTCCATCGGATTCTCGTTCAACATTCAATAGGAAATGCTTTTCGCATTCGACGTCTTCGGGCCTTTGGAATGACTTGAACGGCGTCTCTTCTAATTCCCAAAACTTCCGAAGCTGGTTATCAACATCGACAGTCTGCATGAAACTTCTGATTGATGGATTTGATTGGCGTAGAATCGGGGCTTTTCCGAAGATAATCCATCCTAACGCTGTCTTCTGCATGACTGGCATTGACTTGTCTTCAGGTTGAACCAAGTCCGGTAATAGGAGTTCGGCCAAAACATCACTTCCAAATAGAAGATCAATTTTCGACGATTTGTAAAATTCGGGATCAGCCAATTCATAATTTTCGAGATGTGTCCAGTTCCCAACATGAAGGGTCCGGGCCGGCAAATGCCCAGACAGTGACTTTAAAATGAAAGCTTGCGTTGTTGTCGCAAAGGCGGAAAGCTGCGAAGCAAATGTGATGTCCACTGCTCTAAGACAAGTGCCACTGCTGACCAAACCCAACCCGGACACCTCCGTTCGCGTTGGTTTCGATTTAAGTTGCAGCAATTGAACAGCATACCCTGTGATGAATGACGCTTCTGAACCAGAATCCAATAACGCGCGCAACGTCAACCAATCTCCCAAAGATGACCGTACCTTGACAAGGGCTGTAGCCAGTAACACTTGAGTGTTTTTTGTCGATGAGCATTGATGAGTATGGTGAGATGCAACTATATTGGATGTAGACGGCTGGTTACTGGAAGCTTGAAATGATGGTGCTTCTGCGTTTAGAATTGCGCCTTGAGATGTCGAGTGAGTCTGTTGAACATTATTTTGTGTTTGTTGAGATCGTGAAGGTTGTTGGCTTGACTGAAAAGGGATATTATTTAAATGTAATAAAGTGTGGTGTGGTTGTTGGCAATGATAACACCTACGACTACTTAAACAATTTTCAATCCGATGATTGTACCCTAGACAGTTGGGGCACAAACCCATTTTATTGATAACCTGACAACGATCATTAACACTCATTTTTAAAAATTTATTACATTTTCTAACCCCGTGCTTGGATTTTTGACAAATTTTGCAGACAACCTTTGGAGCATCATGTTGAGCGTGAGCAATGAGCGACTGCTTATTCGCTACATTTCGATACGTATGGGACGAACTCTGGTGCTGTTGGTCGATTCCTTCAAGAGTGCGGAATCTCATCTCCAAAAACGTCTTAAACTCTGCGAATGTCGGAAGTTCCTTTGGTTTCTCCCTTGCGTTGAGTTTCTCCTCCCACATCTGCTGCGTCCGGCCAGGTAATTTGCGCACAAGAATAAAAATTAGAACGGGATCTAAATGCGTTACTTCTATTTTTAGATTGATCAGGCTGTGTATGACTTGCGTTGATGTATACAAGAGGTCTTTAATCGATTCCGCGCGTTCCTGCGTTACCGATGGCAGGTTGAACAATGTGTTTAATTGAATGTTCACTAACATGCGCGGGTGATCATACCGTTCTGTCAACATAGACCAAGTTTTGTCCTTCAACCTTCAACGACAAAATAAGTTTTTCAGCATCACCGGTTAGACTGGTCTTCAGATAATGCATCTTCTGAATATTCGACAGCGACGCCTTACTGCCAACCAATGTCATGAAAATGTCATGGAAACTGGACCACTTTTCGTAGCTGCCGTCGAATGTCGGGATCTTGATTGAAGGTAAATGGAGCTCCTCACTCTTTACTACCGCCCCCTTAATTGAGACATCAGTGGACTGCTGCACACCGCCTTCACTTAAAACTGCCAACGAATCAAGCAACTTGGACTGAAACACACAATAATCCTCCCTAATCGTTTCGTAAATTATTTCGGCTTCGGATTCCTCCTTGCATTTGTCATCGTCATTTAACAACAAATCATCGTATGTTTTGGATACCGACTGCCACAACTCATCCAACAATTTTATTCGTGTTTGAACGTACGTTAGATTAATTGCCTTTCCCTTTTTTCCAAAATTCTCTACGTCCTTTTTCAGCTGCTTGTGTTTTGCCGTCAAGATTTTAGTAGTCATTTTATATTATTTATTAATGTAAGTAAATCCACTTACTTGGAAATTTTTGGGATAATGGCGACAAAAATAAATCCTGCGATGTATAGGTTAAGAGATCATTCCCACGTTGCACACACTTTAATCCTTAAAATTCCGATCAATCCTTTGATATTTTGTATAAAGCTTCATCCGGCTCGAAGGACCAATGATTGGGCAATATGCCTTTATTATTAAGTTACGTTTAAAAATGGAAAATGTAAATTTAATTCGACAAAATAATGTGCAAAAAATAAAACACAATTCTTAATTGTTTTTTATTTCACACAAGTGACGTTTTATTATGATTTCTGGTTTTGTTCTTGACATTTCTTAATTGTCACTTTGACAGATGATACCCTTAATTTGCCAAGTGTTGGCGTTCAGGTGTTGACCATTTAGGCTGGAACCAATAATTTGAAAATGACATAAAGGAATTAAGGAAACAGGTTTGACAATTTAGGTAATAGTAGAAAAAAAGATAATAGCAATTTTTAAAATGAAAATGAGTTATTTAACATTTAAGCTGAATTAAATTGTTTATAACTTTTTTTCTACAATTACCTAAATAGCGAAACTTGTTTCCATAATTTGAAAATAACATAAAGGAATTAAGGAAAAAGGTTTGACAATTTAGGTAATGGTAGAAAAAAAGGTATTAGCAGTTTTTAAAATGGAAATGAAATATTTAACATTTAAGCTGAATTAAATTTCTTATAACTTTTTTTCTACAATTACCTAATTGGCAAAACTTGTTTCCTTAATTTGACAATGACATAAAGGAATTCAGGAAACAGGTTTCACAATTAAGGTAATGGTAGAAAAAAAGATATTAGCAATTTTTAAAATGAAAATGAGTTATTTAACATTTAAGCTGAATTAAATTGTTTATAACTTTTTTTCTACAATTACCTAAATGGCGGAACTTGTTTCCTTAATTTGAAAATGAAATAAAGAAATTAAGGAAACAGGTTTGACAGTTTAGGTAATGGTAGAAAAAAAGATATTAGAATTTTTTAAAATAAAAATGAGTTATTTAACATTTAAGCTGAATTAAATTGTTTATTACTTTTTTTCTACAATTTTATAAATGGCGAAACTTGTTTCCTTAATTTGAAAATAACATAAAAGAATTAAGAAAATAGGTTTGACAATTTAGGTATTTGTAGAAAAAAAAGATATTAGCAATTTTTAAAATATAAATGAGTTATTTAACATTTAAGCTGAATTAAATTGTTTATTTTTTTTCTACAATTACCTTAATAGCGAAACTTGTTTCCTTAATTTGAAAATGACATTGAGGAATTAAGGAAAAAGGTTTGACAATTTAGGTAATGGTAGTAAATAAGATATTAGCAGTTTTTAAAATGAAAATGAGTTATTTAACATATAAGCTGAATTAAATTGTTTATAACTTTTTTTCTACAATTACGTAAATGGCGAATTTCGTTTCCCTGATTTGAAAATAACATAAAAGAATTGAGGAAACAGGTTTGACATTTTAGGTAATGGTAGAAAAAAAGATATTAGCAATTTTTAAATGAAAATCTGTTTTTTAAAATTTAAGCTGAATTAAATTGTTTATAACTTTTTTTCTACAATTACCTTAATAGCAAAACTTGTTTCCCTAATTTGAAAATGACATAAAGGAATTAAGGAAACAGGTTTGACAATTAAGGTAATGGTAGAAAAAAAGACATTAGCAAATTTTTAAATGAAAATGAGTTATTTAACATTTAAGCTGAATTTAATTGTTTATAACTTTTTTTCTACAATTACTTAAATGGCGAAACTTGTTTCCTTAATTTGACAATGACATAAAGGAATTAAGGAAACAGGTTTGACAATTAAGGTAATGGTAGAAAAAAAGATATAAGAAATTTTTAAAATGAAAACGAGTTATTTAACATTTAAGCTGAATTAAATTGTTTATAACTTTTTTTCTACAATTAACTAAATGGCGGAACTTGTTTCCTTAATTTGAAAATAACATAAAGGAATTAAGGAAACAGGTTTAACAATTTAGTTAATGGTAGAAAAAAAGATATTAGCAATTTTTAAAATAAAAAGGAGTTATTTAACATTTAAACTGAATTAAATTGTTTTTCTACTTTTTTTCTAAAATTTTCTAAATGGCTAAACTTGTTTCCTTAATTTGAAAATAACATACAAAAATTAAGAAAAATAGGTTTGACAATTTAGGTATTTGTAGAAAAAAGATATTAGCAATTTTTAAAATGAAAATGAGTTATTTAACATTTAAGCTGAATTAAATTGTTTATAACTTTTTTTCTACAATTACCTAAATGGCGGAACTTGTTTCCTTAATTTAAAAATGAAATAAAGAAATTAAGGAAACAGGTTTGACAGTTCAGGTAATGGTAGAAAAAAAGATATTAGCAATTTTTAAAATAAAAATGAGTTATTTAACATTTAAGCTGAATTAAATTGTTTATTCCTTTTTTTCTACAATTTTATAAATGGCGAAACTTGTTTCCTTAATTTGAAAATAACATAAAAGAATTAAGAAAATAGGTTTGACAATTTAGGTATTTGCAGAAAAAAAAGATATTAGCAATTTTTAAAATGAAAATGAGTTATTTAACATTTAAGCTGAATTAAATTGTTTATTTTTTTTCTACAATTACCTTAATAGCGAAACTTGTTTCCTTAATTTGAAAATGACATTGAGGAATTAAGGAATAAGGTTTGACAATTTAAGTAATGGTAGTAAAAAAGATATTAGCAGTTTTTAAAATGAAAATGAGTTATTTAACATATAAGCTGAATTAAATTGTTTATAGCTTTTTTTCTACAATTACGTAAATGGCGAATTTTGTTTCCCTGATTTGAAAATAACATAAAAGAATTAAGGAAACAGGTTTGACAATTTAGGTAATGGTAGAAAAAAAGATATTAGCAATTTTTAAATGAAAATCTGTTATTTAAAATTTAAGCTGAATTAAATTGTTTATAACTTTTTTTCTACAATTACCTTAATAGCGAAACTTGTTTCCCTAATTTGAAAATGACATAAAGGAATTAAGGAAACAGGTTTGACAATTAAGGTAATGGTAGAAAAAAAGACATTAGCAATTTTTGAAATGAAAATGAGTTATTTAACATTTAAGCTGAATTAAATTGTTTATAACTTTTTTTCTACAATTACCTAAATGGCGAAACTTGTTTTCTTAATTTGACTATGACATAAAGGAATTAAGGAAACAGGTTTGACAATTTAGGTAATGGTAGAAAAAAAGATATAAGAAATTTTTAAAATGAAAACGAGTTATTCAACATTTAAGCTGAATTAAATTGTTTATAACTTTTTTTCTACAATTAACTAAATGGCGGAACTTGTTTCCTTAATTTGGAAATAACATAAAGGAATTAAGGAAACAGGTTTTACAATTTAAGTAATGCTAGAAAAAAAGATATTAGCAATTTTTAAAATAAAAATGAGTTATTTAACATTTAAGCTGAATTAAATTGTTTATTACTTTTTTTCTAAAATTTTCTAAATGGCTAAACTTGTTTCCTTAATTTGAAAATAACATAAAAGAATTAAGAAAATAGGTTTGACAATTTAGGTATTTGTAGAAAAAAGATATTAGCAATTTTTAAAATGAAAATGAGTTATTTAACATTTAAGCTGAATTAAATTGTTTATAACTTTTTTTCTACAATTACCTAAATAGCGAAACTTGTTTCCTTAATTTGAAAATGACATTAAGAATTTAAGGCAAAAGGTTTGACAATTAAGGTAATGGTAGAAAGAAAGATATTAGCAGTTTTTAAAATGAAAATGAGTTATTTAACATTTAAGCTGAATTAAATTGTTTATAACTTTTTTTCTACAATTACCTAAATGGCGAAACTTGTTTCCTTAATTTGACAATGACATAAAAGAATTAAATAAACAGGTTTGACAATTAAGGTAATGGTAGAAAAAAAGATATTAGCAATTTTTAAAATGAAAACGAGTTATTTAACATTTAAGATGAATTAAATTGTTTATAACTTTTTTTCTACAATTACCTAAATGGCGGAACTTGTTTCCTTAATTTGAAAATGACATTAAGGAATTAAGGAAAAAGGTTTGACAATTTAGGTAATGGTAGAAAAAAAAGATATTAGCAGTTTTTAAAATGAAAATGAGTTATTTAACATTTAAGCTGAATTAAATTGTTTATAACTTTTTTTCTACAATTACCTAAATAGCGAAACTTGTTTCCTTAATTTGACAATGACATAAAAGAATTAAATAAACAGGTTTGACAATTAAGGTAATGGCAGAAAAAAAGATATTATGAATTTTCTAAATGAAAACGAGTTATTTAACAATTAAGCTGAATTAAATTGTTTATAACTTTTTTTCTACAATTACCTAAATGGCGGAACTTGTTTCCTTAATTTGACAATGACATAAGGGAATTAAGGAAAAAGGTTTGACAATTTAGGTAATGGTAGAAAAATATGTATTAGCAGTTTTTAAAATGGAAATGAAATATTTAACATTTAAGCTGAATTAAATTATTTATAACTTTTTTTCTACAATTACCTAAATAGCGAAACTTGTTTCCTTAATTTGAAAATGACATTAAGGAATTCAGGAAAAAGGTTTGACAATTTAGGTAATGGTAGAAAGAAAGATATTAGCAGTTTTTAAAATGAAAATGAGTTATTTAACATTTAAGCTGAATTAAATTGTTTATAACTTTTTTTCTACAATTACCTAAATGTCGAAACTTGTTTCCTTAATTTGAAAATAACATAAAATAATTATATAAACAGGTTTGACAATTAAGGTAATGGTAGAAAAAAAGATATTAGCAAATTTTAAAATGAAAACGAGTTATTTAACATTTAAGCTGAATTAAATTGTTTATAACTATTTTTCTACAATTACCTTAGTAACGAAACTTGTTTCCTTAATTTGAAAATAACATAAAAGAATTAAGGAAACAGGTTTGACAATTTAGGTATTTGTAGAAAAAAAGATATTAGAAATTTTTAAAATGAAAATGAGTTATTTAACATTTAAGCTGAATTAAATTGTTTATAACTTTTTTTCTACAATTACCTAAATGTCGAAACTTGTTTCCTTAATTTGAAAATAACATAAAATAATTATATAAACAGGTTTGACAATTAAGGTAATGGTAGAAAAAAAGATATTAGCAAATTTTAAAATGAAAACGAGTTATTTAACATTTAAGCTGAATTAAATTGTTTATAACTATTTTTCTACAATTACCTTAGTAACGAAACTTGTTTCCTTAATTTGAAAATAACATAAAAGAATTAAGGAAACAGGTTTGACAATTTAGGTATTTGTAGAAAAAAAGATATTAGAAATTTTTAAAATGAAAATGAGTTATTTAACATTTTTGCTGAATTAAATTGTTTATAATTTTTTTTCTACAATTGCCTTAATGGCGAAACTTGTTTCCCTTATTTGAAAAAAAACATAAGAGAATTAATGAAACAGGTTTGACAATTTAGGTAATGGCAGAAAAAAAGATATTAGCAATTTTTAAAATGGAAATGAAATATTTAACATTTAAGCTGAATTAAATTGTTTATAACTTTTTTTCTACAATTACCTAAATGGCGAAACTTGTTTCCTTAATTTGAAAATAACATAAAGGAATTAAGGAAACAGGTTTGACAATTTAGGTAATGGTAGAAAAAAAGATATTAGCAATTTTTAAAATGAAAATGAGTTATTTAACATTTAAGCTGAATTAAATTGTTTATAACTTTTTTTCTACAATTACCTAAATAGCGAAACTTGTTTCCTTAATTTGAAAATGACATAAAGGAATTAAGGAAAAAGGTTTGACAATTTAGGTAATGGTAGAAAGAAAGATATTAGCAGTTTTTAAAATGAAAATGAGTTATTTAACATTTAAGCTGAATTAAATTGTTTATAACTTTTTTTTTACAATTACCTATATAGCGAAACTTGTTTCCTTAATTTGACAATGACATAAAAGAATTAAATAAACAGGTTTGACAATTAAGGTAATGGCAGAAAAAAAGATATTAGCAATTTTTTAAATGAAAACGAGTTATTTAACATTTAAGCTGAATTAAATTGTTTATAACTTTTTTTCTACAATTACCTTAATGGCGGAACTTGTTTCCTTTATTTGACAATGACATAAGGGAATTAAGGAAACAGGTTTTACAATTTAGGTAATGGTAGAAAAAAAGATATTAGCAATTTTTAAAATAAAAATGAGTTATTTAACATTTAAGCTGAATTAAATTGTTTATAACTTTTTTTCTACAATTACCTAAATGGCGGAACTTAATTCCTTGATTTAAAAATGAAATAAAGAAATTAGGGAAACAGGTTTGACAGTTTAAGTAATGGTAGAAAAAAAGATATTAGCAATTTTTAAAATAAAAATGAGTTATTTAACATTTAAGCTGAATTAAATTGTTTATTCCTTTTTTTCTACAATTTTATAAATGGCGAAACTTGTTTCCTTAATTTGAAAATAACATAAAAGAATTAAGAAAATAGGTTTGACAATTTAGGTATTTGTAGAAAAAAAAGATATTAGCAATTTTTAAAATGAAAATGAGTTATTTAACATTTAAGCTGAATTAAATTGTTTATTTTTTTTCTACAATTACCTTAATAGCGAAACTTGTTTCCTTAATTTGAAAATGACATTGAGGAATTAAGGAAAAAGGTTTGACAATTTAAGTAATGGTAGTAAAAAAGATATTAGCAGTTTTTAAAATGAAAATGAGTTATTTAACATATAAGCTGAATTAAATTGTTTATAGCTTTTTTTCTACAATTACGTAAATGGCGAATTTTGTTTCCCTGATTTGAAAATAACATAAAAGAATTAAGGAAACAGGTTTGACAATTAAGGTAATGGTAGAAAAAAAGATATTAGCAATTTTTAAATGAAAATCTGTTATTTAAAATTTAAGCTGAATTAAATTGTTTATAACTTTTTTTCTACAATTACCTTAATAGCGAAACTTGTTTCCCTAATTTTAAAATGACATAAAGGAATTAAGGAAAAAGGTTTGACAATTTAGGTAATGGTAGAAAGAAAGATATTAGCAATTTTTAAAATGAAAATGAGTTATTTAACATTTAAGCTGAATTAAATTGTTTATAACTTTTTTTCTACAATTACCTAAATAGCGAAACTTGTTTCTTTAATTTGAAAATGACATAAAGGAATTAAGGAAAAAGGTTTGACAATTTAGGTAATGGTAGAAAGAAAGATATTAGCAGTTTTTAAAATGAAAATGAGTTATTTAACATTTAAGCTGAATTATATTGTTTATAACTTTTTTTTTACAATTACCTAAATAGCGAAACTTGTTTCCTTAATTTGACAATGACATAAAAAAATTAAATAAACAGGTTTGACAATTAAGGTAATGGCAGAAAAAAAGATATTAGCAATTTTTTAAATGAAAACGAGTTATTTAACATTTAAGCTGAATTAAATTGTTTATAACTTTTTTTCTACAATTACCTAAATGGCGGAACTTGTTTCCTTAATTTGACAATGACATAAGGGAATTAAGGAAACAGGTTTGACAATTTTGGTAATGGTAGAAAAAAAGATATTAGCAATTTTTAAAATGAAAATGAGTTATTTAACATTTAAGCTGAATTAAATTGTTTATAACTTTTTTTCTACAATTACCTAAATGGCGGAACTTGTTTCCTTGATTTAAAAATGAAATAAAGAAATTAAGGAAACAGGTTTGACAGTTTAGGTAATGGTAGAAAAAAAGATATTAGCAATTTTTAAAATAAAAATGAGTTATTTAACATTTAAGCTGAATTAAATTGTTTATTCCTTTTTTTCTACAATTTTATAAATGGCGAAACTTGTTTCCTTAATTTGAAAATAACATAAAAGAATTAAGAAAATAGGTTTGACAATTTAGGTAATGGTAGAAAAAAAGATATTAGCAATTTTTAAATGAAAATCTGTTATTTAAAATTTAAGCTGAATTAAATTGTTTATAACTTTTTTTCTACAATTACCTTAATAGCGAAACTTAATTATCTAATTTTAAAATGACATAAAGGAATTAAGGAAACAGGTTTGACAATTTAGGTAATGGTAAAAAAAAAGACATTAGCAATTTTTGAAATGAAAATGAGTTATTTAACATTTAAGCTGAATTAAATTGTTTATAACTTTTTTTCTACAATTACCTAAATGGCGAAACTGGTTTTTTTAATTTGACAATGACATAAAGGAATTAAGGAAACAGGTTTGACAATTTAGGTAATGGTAGAAAAAAAGATATAAGAAATTTTTAAAATGAAAACGAGTTATTCAACATTTAAGCTGAATTAAATTGTTTATAACTTTTTTTCTACAATTAACTAAATGGCAGAACTTGTTTCCTTAATTTGGAAATAACATAAAGGAATTAAGGAAACAGGTTTTACAATTTAGGTAATGGTAGAAAAAAAAGATATTAGCAATTTTTAAAATAAAAATGAGTTATTGAACATTTAAGCTGAATTAAACTGTTTATTACTTTTTTTCTAAAATTTTCTAAATGGCTAAACTTGTTTCCTTAATTTGAAAATAACATTCAAGAATTAAGAAAATAGGTTTGACAATTTAGGTATTTGTAGAAAAAAGATATTAGCAATTTTTAAAATGAAAATGAGTTATTTAACATTTAAGCTGAATTAAATTGTTTATAACTTTTTTTCTACAATTACCTAAATAGCGAAACTTGTTTCCTTAATTTGAAAATGACATTAAGAAATTAAGGAAAAAGGTTTGACAATTAAGGTAATGGTAGAAAGAAAGATATTAGCAGTTTTTAAAATGAAAATGAGTTATTTAACATTTAAGCTGAATTAAATTGTTTATAACTTTTTTTCTACAATTACCTAAATGGCGAAACTTGTTTCTTTAATTTGACAATGACATAAAAGAATTAAATAAACAGGTTTGACAATTAAGGTAATGGTAGAAAAAAAGATATTAGCAATTTTTAAAATGAAAATGAGTTATTTAACATTTAAGCTGAATTAAATTGTTTATTACTTTTTTTCTACAATTACCTAAATGGCGGAACTTGTTTCCTTAATTTGAAAATGACATAAAGGAATTAAGGAAACAGGTTTGACAATTAAGGTAATGGTAGAAAAAAAGATATTAGCAATTTTTAAAATAAAAATGAGTTATTTAACATTTAAGCTGAATTAAATTGTTTATAACTTTTTTTCTACAATTACCTAAATGGCGAAACTTGTTTCCTTAATTTGACAATGACATAAAAGAATTAAATAAACAGGTTTCACAATTAAGGTAATGGCAGAAAAAAAGATATTAGGAATTTTTTAAATGAAAACGAGTTATTTAACATTTAAGCTGAATTAAATTGTTTATAACTTTTTTTCTACAATTACCTAAATGGCGGAACTTATTTCCCTAATTTGACAATGACATAAGAGAATTAAGGAAAAAGGTTTGACAATTTAGGTAATGGTAGAAAAATAGGTATTAGCAGTTTTTAAAATGGAAATGAAATATTTAACATTTAAGCTGAATTAAATTATTTATAACTTTTTTTCTACAATTACCTAAATAGCGAAACTTGTTTTTTTAATTTGAAAATGACATTAAGGAATTAAGGAAAAAGGTTTGACAATTAAGGTAATGGTAGAAAGAAAGATATTAGCAGTTTTTAAAATGAAAATGAGTTATTTAACATTTAAGCTGAATTAAATTGTTTATAACTTTTTTTCTACAATTACCTAAATAGCGAAACTTGTTTCCTTAATTTGAAAATGACATTAAGAAATTAAGGAAAAAGGTTTGACAATTAAGGTAATGGTAGAAAGAAAGATATTAGCAGTTTTTAAAATGAAAATGAGTTATTTAACATTTAAGCTGAATTAAATTGTTTATAACTTTTTTTCTACAATTACCTAAATGGCGAAACTTGTTTCTTTAATTTGACAATGACATAAAAGAATTAAATAAACAGGTTTGACAATTAAGGTAATGGTAGAAAAAAAGATATTAGCAATTTTTAAAATGAAAATGAGTTATTTAACATTTAAGCTGAATTAAATTGTTTATTACTTTTTTTCTACAATTACCTAAATGGCGGAACTTGTTTCCTTAATTTGAAAATGACATAAAGGAATTAAGGAAACAGGTTTGACAATTAAGGTAATGGTAGAAAAAAAGATATTAGCAATTTTTAAAATAAAAATGAGTTATTTAACATTTAAGCTGAATTAAATTGTTTATAACTTTTTTTCTACAATTACCTAAATGGCGAAACTTGTTTCCTTAATTTGACAATGACATAAAAGAATTAAATAAACAGGTTTGACAATTAAGGTAATGGTAGAAAAAAAGATATTAGCAATTTTTAAAATGAAAATGAGTTATTTAACATTTAAGCTGAATTAAATTGTTTATTACTTTTTTTCTACAATTACCTAAATGGCGGAACTTGTTTCCTTAATTTGAAAATGACATAAAGGAATTAAGGAAACAGGTTTGACAATTAAGGTAATGGTAGAAAAAAAGATATTAGCAATTTTTAAAATAAAAATGAGTTATTTAACATTTAAGCTGAATTAAATTGTTTATAACTTTTTTTCTACAATTACCTAAATGGCGAAACTTGTTTCCTTAATTTGACAATGACATAAAAGAATTAAATAAACAGGTTTCACAATTAAGGTAATGGCAGAAAAAAAGATATTAGGAATTTTTTAAATGAAAACGAGTTATTTAACATTTAAGCTGAATTAAATTGTTTATAACTTTTTTTCTACAATTACCTAAATGGCGGAACTTGTTTCCTTAATTTGAAAATGACATTAAGGAATTAAGGAAAAAGGTTTGACAATTAAGGTAATGGTAGAAAGAAAGATATTAGCAGTTTTTAAAATGAAAATGAGTTATTTAACATTTAAGCTGAATTAAATTGTTTATAACTTTTTTTCTACAATTACCTAAATGTCGAAACTTGTTTCCTTAATTTGAAAATAACATAAAATAATTATATAAACAGGTTTGACAATTAAGGTAATGGTAGAAAAAAAGATATTAGCAATTTTTAAAATGAAAACGAGTTATTTAACATTTAAGCTGAATTAAATTGTTTATAACTTTTTTTCTACAATTATCTAAATGGCGGAACTTATTTCCTTAATTTGACAATGACATAAGGGAATTAAGGAAAAAGGTTTGACAATTTTGGTAATGGTAGAAAAAAAGATATTAGTAATTTTTAAAATGAAAATGAGTTATTTAACATTTAAGCTGAATTAAATTGTTTATAACTATTTTTCTACAATTACCTTAGTAACGAAACTTGTTTTCTTAATTTGAAAATAACATAAAAGAATTAAGGAAACAGGTTTGACAATTTAGGTATTTGTAGAAAAAAAGATATTAGAAATTTTTAAAATGAAAATAAGTTATTTAACATTTAAGCTGTATTAAATTGTTTATAACTTTTTTTCTACAATTACCTAAATAGCGAAAACTGTTTCCTGAATTTGAAAAAGACATAAAAAAATTAAGGAAATAGGCTTGACAATTTAATCAAAGGTAGAAAAAAAGATATTAGCAATTTTTAAAATGAAAATGATTTATTTAACATTTTTGCTGAATTAAATTGTTTATAATTTTTTTTCTACAATTGCCTTAATGGCGAAACTTGTTTCCCTTATTTGAAAAAAAAACATAAGAGAATTAATGAAACAGGTTTGACAATTTAGGTAATGGCAGAAAAAAAGATATTAGCAATTTTTTAAAATGAAAATGATTTATTTAACATTTAAGCTGAATTAAATTGTTTATAACTTTTTTTCTACAATTACCTAAATGGCGAAACTTGTTTCCTTAATTTGACAATGACATAAAGGAATCAAGGAAACAGGTTTGACAATTTAGGTAATGGTAGAAAAAAAGATATTAGCAATTTTTAAAATGAAAACGAGTTATTTAACATTTAAGCTGAATTAAATTGTTTATAACTTTTTTTCTACAATTAACTAAATGGCGGAACTTGTTTCCTTAATTTGACAATGACATAAAGGAATTAAGGAAACAGGTTTGACAATTAAGGTATAGGTAGAAAAAAAGATATTAGCAATTTTTAAAATAAAAATGAGTTATTTAACATATAAGCTGAATTAAATTGTTTATTACTTTTTTTCTAAAATTTTCTAAATGGCTAAACTTGTTTCCTTAATTTGAAAATAACATAAAAGAATTAAGAAAATAGGTTTGACAATTTAGGTATTTGTAGAAAAAAGATATTAGCAATTTTTAAAATGAAAATGAGTTATTTAACATTTAAGCTGAATTAAATTGTTTATAACTTTTTTTCTACAATTACCTAAATGTCGAAACTTGTTTCCTTAATTTGAAAATAACATAAAGGAATTAAGGAAACAGGTTTGACAATTTAGGTAATGGTAGAAAAAAAGATATTAGCAATTTTTAAAATGAAAATGAGTTATTTAACATTTAAGCTGAATTAAATTGTTTATAACTTTTTTTCTACAATTACCTAAATAGCGAAACTTGTTTCCTTAATTTGAAAATGACATAAAGGAATTAAGGAAAAAGGTTTGACAATTAAGGTAATGGTAGAAAGAAAGATATTAGCAGTTTTTAAAATGAAAATGAGTTATTTAACATTTAAGCTGAATTAAATTGTTTATAACTTTTTTTTTACAATAACCTAAATAGCGAAACTTGTTTCCTTAATTTGACAATGACATAAAGGAATTAAGGAAACAGGTTTGACAATTAAGGTAATGGCAGAAAAAAAGATATTAGCAATTTTTTAAATGAAAACGAGTTATTTAACATTTAAGCTGAATTAAATTGTTTATAACTTTTTTTCTACAATTACCTAAATGGCGGAACTTGTTTCCTTAATTTGACAATGACATAAGGGAATTAAGGCAACAGGTTTGACAATTTTGGTAATGGTAGCAAAAAAGATATTAGCAATTTTTAAAATGAAAATGAGTTATTTAACATTTAAGCTGAATTAAATTGTTTATAATTTTTTTTCTACAATTACCTAAATGGCGGAACTTGTTTCCTTAATTTAAAAATGAAATAAAGAAATTAAGGAAACAGGTTTGACAGTTTAGGTAATGGTAGAAAAAAAGATATTAGCAATTTTTAAAATAAAAATGAGTTATTTAACATTTAAGCTGAATTAAATTGTTTATTCCTTTTTTTCTACAATTTTATAAATGGCGAAACTTGTTTCCTTAATTTAAAAATAACATAAAGGAATTAAGGAAACAGGTTTTACAATTTAGGTAATGGTAGAACAAAAGATATTAGCAATTTTTAAAATAAAAATGAGTTATTTAACATTTAAGCTGAATTAAATTGTTTATTACTTTTTTTCTAAAATTTTCTAAATGGCTAAACTTGTTTCCTTAATTTGAAAATAGCATAAAAGAATTAAGAAAATAGGTTTGACAATTTAGGTATTTGTAGAAAAAAGATATTAGCAATTTTTAAAATGAAAATGAGTTATTTAACATTTAAGCTGAATTAAATTGTTTATAACTTTTTTTCTACAATTACCTAAATAGCGAAACTTGTTTCCTTAATTTGAAAATGACATTAAAAAATTAAGGAAAAAGGTTTGACAATTAAGGTAATGGTAGAAAGAAAGATATTAGCAGTTTTTAAAATGAAAATGAGTTATTTAACATTTAAGCTGAATTAAATTGTTTATAACTTTTTTTCTACAATTACCTAAATGGCGAAACTTGTTTCCTTAATTTGACAATGACATAAAAGAATTAAATAAACAGGTTTGACAATTAAGGTAATGGTAGAAAAAAAGATATTAGCAATTTTTAAAATGAAAACGAGTTATTTAACATTTAAGCTGAATTAAATTGTTTATAACTTTTTTTCTACAATTACCTAAATGGCGGAACTTGTTTCCTTAATTTGAAAATGACATTAAGGAATTAAGGAAAAAGGTTTGACAATTAAGGTAATGGTAGAAAGAAAGATATTAGCAGTTTTTAAAATGAAAATGAGTTATTTAACATTTAAGCTGAATTAAATTGTTTATAACTTTTTTTCTACAATTACCTAAATAGCGAAACTTGTTTCCTTAATTTAAAAATGACATAAAAGAATTAAATAAACAGGTTTGACAATTAAGGTAATGGCAGAAAAAAAGATATTAGCAATTTTTTAAATGAAAACGAGTTATTTAACATTTAAGCTGAATTAAATTGTTTATAACTTTTTTTCTACAATTACCTAAATGGCGGAACTTGTTTCCTTAATTTGACAATGACATAAGGGAATTAAGGAAAAAGGTTTGACAATTTAGGTAATGGTAGAAAAATAGGTATTAGCAGTTTTTAAAATGGAAATGAAATATTTAACATTTAAGCTGAATTAAATTATTTATAACTTTTTTTCTACAATTACCTAAATTTCGAAAATTGTTTCCTTAATTTGAAAATAACATAAAATATTTATATGAACAGGTTTGACAATTAAGGTAATGGTAGAAAAAAAGATATTAGCAATTTTTAAAATGAAAACGAGTTATTTAACATTTAAGCTGAATTAAATTGTTTATAACTTTTTTTCTACAATTATCTAAATGGCGGAACTTGTTTCCTTAATTTGACAATGACATAAGGGAATTAAGGAAACAGGTTTGACAATTTTGGTAATGGTAGAAAAAAAGATATTAGCAATTTTTAAAATGAAAACGAGTTATTTAACATTTAAGCTGAATTAAATTGTTTATAACTTTTTTTCTACAATTACCTAAATGGCGGAACTTGTTTCCTTAATTTGAAAATGACATTAAGGAATTAAGGAAAAAGGTTTGACAATTTAGGTAATGGTAGAAAGAAAGATATTAGCAGTTTTTAAAATGAAAATGAGTTATTTAACATTTAAGCTGAATTAAATTGTTTATAACTTTTTTTCTACAATTACCTAAATGGCGAAACTTGTTTCCTTAATTTGAAAATAACATAAAGGAATTAAAGAAATAGGTTTGACAATTTAGGTAATGGTAGAAAAAAAGATATTAGCAATTTTTAAAATGAAAATGAGTTATTTAACATTTAAGCTGTATTAAATTGTTTATAACTTTTTTTCTACAATTACCTTAATAGCGAAAACTGTTTCCTCAATTTGAAAATGACATAAAAAAATTAAGGAAATAGGCTTGACAATTTAATCAAAGGTAGAAAAAAAGATATTAGCAATTTTTAAAATGAAAATGATTTATTTAACATTTTTGCTGAATTAAATTGTTTATAATTTTTTTTCTACAATTGCCTTAATGGCGAAACTTGTTTCCCTTATTTGAAAAAAAACATAAGAGAATTAATGAAACAGGTTTGACAATTTAGTTAATGGCAGAAAAAAAGATATTAGCAATTTTTTAAAATGAAAATGATTTATTTAACATTTAAGCTGAATTAAATTGTTTATAACTTTTTTTCTACAATTACCTAAATGGCGAAACTTGTTTTCTTAATTTGACAATGACATAAAGGAATCAAGGAAACAGGTTTGACAATTTAGGTAATGGTAGAAAAAAAGATATTAGCAATTTTTAAAATGAAAACGAGTTATTTAACATTTAAGCTGAATTAAATTGTTTATAACTTTTTTTCTACAATTAACTAAATGGCGGAACTTGTTTCCTTAATTTGACAATGACATAAAGGAATTAAGGAAACAGGTTTGACAATTAAGGTATAGGTAAAAAAAAGATATTAGCAATTTTTAAAATAAAAATGAGTTATTTAACATATAAGCTGAATTAAATTGTTTATTACTTTTTTTCTAAAATTTTCTAAATGGCTAAACTTGTTTCCTTAATTTGAAAATAACATAAAAGAATTAAGAAAATAGGTTTGACAATTTAGGTATTTGTAGAAAAAAGATATTAGCAATTTTAAAAATGAAAATGAGTTATTTAACATTTAAGCTGAATTAAATTGTTTATAACTTTTTTTCTACAATTACCTAAATGTCGAAACTTGTTTCCTTAATTTGAAAATAACATAAAGGAATTAAGAAAACAGGTTTGACAATTTAGGTAATGGTAGAAAAAAAGATATTAGCAATTTTTTAAATGAAAACGAGTTATTTAACATTTAAGCTGAATTAAATTGTTTATTCCTTTTTTTCTACAATTTTATAAATGGCGAAACTTGTTTCCTTAATTTTAAAATAACATAAAAGAATTAAGAAAATAGGTTTGACAATTTAGGTATTTGTAGAAAAAAAAGATATTAGCAATTTTTAAAATGAAAATGAGTTATTTAACATTTAAGCTGAATTAAATTGTTTATTTTTTTTCTACAATTACCTTAATAGCGAAACTTGTTTCCTTAATTTGAAAATGACATTGAGGAATTAAGGAAAAAGGTTTGACAATTTAAGTAATGGTAGTAAAAAAGATATAAGCAGTTTTTAAAATGAAAATGAGTTATTTAACATATAGGCTGAATTAAATTGTTTATAGCTTTTTTTCTACAATTACGTAAATGGCGAATTTTGTTTCCCTGATTAGAAAATAACATAAAAGAATTAAGGAAGCAGGTTTGACAATTAAGGTAATGGTAGAAAAAAAGATATTAGCAATTTTTAAATGAAAATCTGTTATTTAAAATTTAAGCTGAATTAAATTGTTTATAACTTTTTTTCTACAATTACCTTAATAGCGAAACTTGTTTCCCTAATTTGAAAATGACATAAAGGAATTAAGAAAACAGGTTTGACTATTAAGGTAATGGTAGAAAAAAAGACATTAGCAATTTTTGAAATGAAAATGAGTTATTTAACATTTAAGCTGAATTAAATTGTTTATAACTTTTTTTCTACAATTACCTAAATGGCGAAACTTGTTTCCTTAATTTGACAATGACATAAAGGAATTAAGGAAACAGGTTTGACAATTTAGGTAATGGTAGAAAAAAAGATATAAGAAATTTTTAAAATGAAAACGAGTTATTCAACATTTAAGCTGAATTAAATTGTTTATAACTTTTTTTCTACAATTAATTAAATGGCGGAACTTGTTTCCATAATTTGGAAATAACATAAAGAAATTAAGGAAACAGGTTTTACAATTTAGGTAATGGTAGAAAAAAAGATATTAGCAATTTTTAAAATAAAAATGAGTTATTTAACATTTAAGCTGAATTAAATTGTTTATTACTTTTTTTCTAAAATTTTCTAAATGGCTAAACTTGTTTCCTTAATTTGAAAATAACATAAAAGAATTAAGAAAATAGGTTTGACAATTTAGGTATTTGTAGAAAAAAGATATTAGCAATTTTTAAAATGAAAATGAGTTATTTAACATTTAAGCTGAATTAAATTGTTTATAACTTTTTTTCTACAATTACCTAAATAGCGAAGCTTGTTTCCTTAATTTGAAAATGACATTAAGAAATTAAGGAAAAAGGTTTGACAATTAAGGTAATGGTAGAAAGAAAGATATTAGCAGTTTTTAAAATGAAAATGAGTTATTTAACATTTAAGCTGAATTAAATTGTTTATAACTTTTTTTCTACAATTACCTAAATGCGAAACTTGTTTCCTTAATTTGACAATGACAAAAAAAAATTAAATAAACAGGTTTGACAATTAAGGTAATGGTAGAAAAAAAGATATTAGCAATTTTTAAAATGAAAACGAGTTATTTAACATTTAAGCTGAATTAAATTGTTTATAACTTTTTTTCTACAATTACCTTAATGGCGGAACTTGTTTCCTTAATTTGAAAATGACATTAAGGAATTAAGGAAAAAGGTTTGACAATTTAGGTAATGGTAGAAAGAAAGATATTAGCAGTTTTTAAAATGAAAATGAGTTATTTAACATTTAAGCTGAATTACATTGTTTATAACTTTTTTTCTACAATTACCTAAATGGCGAAACTTGTTTCCTTAATTTGACAATGACATAAAAGAATTAAATAAACAGGTTTGACAATTAAGGTAATGGTAGAAAAAAAGATATTAGCAATTTTTAAAATGAAAACGAGTTATTTAACATTTAAGCTGAATTAAATTGTTTATAACTTTTTTTCTACAATTACCTAAATGGCGGAACTTGTTTCCTTAATTTGAAAATGACATTAAGGAATTAAGGAAAAAGGTTTGACAATTTAGGTAATGGTAGAAAGAAAGATATTAGCAGTTTTTAAAATGAAAATGAGTTATTTAACATTTAAGCTGAATTAAATTGTTTATAACTTTTTTTCTACAATTACCTAAATAGCGAAACTTGTTTCCTTAATTCGACAATGACATAAAAGAATTAAATAAACAGGTTTGACAATTAAGGTAATGGCAGAAAAAAAGATATTAGGAATTTTTTAAATGAAAACGAGTTATTTAACATTTAAGCTGAATTAAATTGTTTATAACTTTTTTTCTACAATTACCTAAATGGCGGAACTTGTTTCCTTAATTTGACAATGACATAAGGGAATTAAGGAAAAAGGTTTGACAATTTAGGTAATGGTAGAAAAATAGGTATTAGCAGTTTTTAAAATGGAAATGAAATATTTAACATTTAAGCTGAATTAAATTGTTTATAACTTTTTTTCTACAATTACCTAAATGGCGGAACTTGTTTCCTTAATTTGAAAATGACATTAAGGAATTAAGGAAAAAGGTTTGACAATTTAGGTAATGGTAGAAAGAAAGATATTAGCAGTTTTTAAAATGAAAATGAGTTATTTAACATTTAAGCTGAATTAAATTGTTTATAACTTTTTTTCTACAATTACCTAAATAGCGAAACTTGTTTCCTTAATTCGACAATGACATAAAAGAATTAAATAAACAGGTTTGACAATTAAGGTAATGGCAGAAAAAAAGATATTAGGAATTTTTTAAATGAAAACGAGTTATTTAACATTTAAGCTGAATTAAATTGTTTATAACTTTTTTTCTACAATTACCTAAATGGCGGAACTTGTTTCCTTAATTTGACAATGACATAAGGGAATTAAGGAAAAAGGTTTGACAATTTAGGTAATGGTAGAAAAATAGGTATTAGCAGTTTTTAAAATGGAAATGAAATATTTAACATTTAAGCTGAATTAAATTGTTTATAACTTTTTTTCTACAATTACCTAAATGCGAAACTTGTTTCCTTAATTTGACAATGAAAAAAAAAATTAAATAAACAGGTTTGACAATTAAGGTAATGGTAGAAAAAAAGATATTAGCAATTTTTAAAATGAAAACGAGTTATTTAACATTTAAGCTGAATTAAATTGTTTATAACTTTTTTTCTACAATTACCTTAATGGCGGAACTTGTTTCCTTAATTTGAAAATGACATTAAGGAATTAAGGAAAAAGGTTTGACAATTTATTTAATGGTAGAAAGAAAGATATTAGCAGTTTTTAAAATGAAAATGAGTTATTTAACATTTAAGCTGAATTAAATTGTTTATAACTTTTTTTCTACAATTACCTAAATGGCGAAACTTGTTTCCTTAATTTGACAATGACATAAAAGAATTAAATAAACAGGTTTGACAATTAAGGTAATGGTAGAAAAAAAGATATTAGCAATTTTTAAAATGAAAACGAGTTATTTAACATTTAAGCTGAATTAAATTGTTTATAACTTTTTTTCTACAATTACCTAAATGGCGGAACTTGTTTCCTTAATTTGAAAATGACATTAAGGAATTAAGGAAAAAGGTTTGAATATTTAGGTAATGGTAAAAAGAAAGATATTAGCAGTTTTTAAAATGAAAATGAGTTATTTAACATTTAAGCTGAATTAAATTGTTTATAACTTTTTTTCTACAATTACCTAAATAGCGAAACTTGTTTCCTTAATTCGACAATGACATAAAAAAATTAAATAAACAGGTTTGACAATTAAGGTAATGGCAGAAAAAAAGATATTAGGAATTTTTTAAATGAAAACGAGTTATTTAACATTTAAGCTGAATTAAATTGTTTATAACTTTTTTTCTACAATTACCTAAATGGCGGAACTTGTTTCCTTAATTTGACAATGACATAAGGGAATTAAGGAAAAAGGTTTGACAATTTAGGTAATGGTAGAAAAATAGGTATTAGCAGTTTTTAAAATGGAAATGAAATATTTAACATTTAAGCTGAATTAAATTATTTATAACTTTTTTTCTACAATTACCTAAATAGCGAAACTTGTTTCCTTAATTTGAAAATGACATTAAGGAATTAAGGAAAAAGTTTTGACAATTTAGGTAATGGTAGAAAGAAAGATATTAGCAGTTTTTAAAATGAAAATGAGTTATTTAACATTTAAGCTGAATTAAATTGTTTATAACTTTTTTTCTACAAACACCTAAATGTCGAAACTTGTTTCCTTAATTTGAAAATAACATAAAATAATTATATAAACAGGTTTGACAATTAAGGTAATGGTAGAAAAAAAGATATTAGCAATTTTTAAAATGAAAACGAGTTATTTAACATTTAAGCTGAATTAAATTGTTTATAACTTTTTTTCTACAATTATCTAAATGGCGGAACTTGTTTCCTTAATTTGACAATGACATAAGGGAATTAAGGAAACAGGTTTGACAATTTTGCTAATGGTAGAAAAAAAGATATTAGCAATTTTTAAAATGAAAACGAGTTATTTAACATTTAAGCTGAATTAAATTGTTTATAACTTTTTTTCTACAATTACCTAAATGGCGGAACTTGTTTCCTTAATTTTAAAATGACATTAAGGAATTAAGGAAAAAGGTTTGACAATTTAGGTAATGGTAGAAAGAAAGATATTAGCAGTTTTTAAAATGAAAATGAGTTATTTAACATTTAAGCTGAATTAAATTGTTTATAACTTTTTTTCTACAATTACCTAAATGGCGAAACTTGTTTCCTTAATTTGACAATGACATAAAAAAATTAAATAAACAGGTTTGACAATTAAGGTAATGGTAGAAAAAAAGATATTAGCAATTTTTAAAATGAAAACGAGTTATTTAACATTTAAGCTGAATTAAATTGTTTATAACTTTTTTTCTACAATTACCTAAATGGCGGAACTTGTTTCCTTAATTTGAAAATGACATTAAGGAATTAAGGAAAAAGGCTTGACAATTTAGGTAATGGTAGAAAGAAAGATATTAGCAGTTTTTAAAATGAAAATGAGTTATTTAACATTTAAGCTGAATTAAATTGTTTATAACTTTTTTTCTACAATTACCTAAATAGCGAAACTTGTTTCCTTAATTCGACAATGACATAAAAGAATTAAATAAACAGGTTTGACACTTAAGGTAATGGCAGAAAAAAAGATATTAGGAATTTTTTAAATGAAAACGAGTTATTTAACATTTAAGCTGAATTAAATTGTTTATAACTTTTTTTCTACAATTACCTAAATGGCGGAACTTGTTTCCTTAATTTGACAATGACATAAGGGAATTAAGGAAAAAGGTTTGACAATTTAGGTAATGGTAGAAAAATAGGTATTAGCAGTTTTTAAAATGGAAATGAAATATTTAACATTTAAGCTGAATTAAATTATTTATAACTTTTTTTCTACAATTACCTAAATAGCGAAACTTGTTTCCTTAATTTGAAAATGACATTAAGGAATTAAGGAAAAAGGTTTGACAATTTAGGTAATGGTAGAAAGAAAGATATTAGCAGTTTTTAAAATGAAAATGAGTTATTTAACATTTAAGCTGAATTAAATTGTTTATAACTTTTTTTCTACAAATACCTAAATGTCGAAACTTGTTTCCTTAATTTGAAAATAACATAAAATAATTATATAAACAGGTTTGACAATTAGGGTAATGGTAGAAAAAAAGATATTAGCAATTTTTAAAATGAAAACGAGTTATTTAACATTTAAGCTGAATTAAATTGTTTATAACTTTTTTTCTACAATTATCTAAATAGCGGAACTTGTTTCCTTAATTTGACAATGACATAAGGGAATTAAGGAAACAGGTTTGACAATTTTGGTAATGGTAGAAAAAAAGATATTAGCAATTTTTAAAATGAAAATGAGTTATTTAACATTTAAGCTGAATTAAATTGTTTATAACTATTTTTCTACAATTACCTTAGTAACGAAACTTGTTTCCTTAATTTGAAAATAACATAAAAGAATTAAGGAAATAGGTTTGACAATTAAGGTATTTGTAGAAAAAAAGATATTAGAAATTTTTAAAATGAAAATGAGTTATTTAACATTTAAGCTGTATTAAATTGTTTATAACTTTTTTTCTACAATTACCTAAATAGCGAAAACTGTTTTCTCAATTTGAAAAATGACATAAAAAAATTAAGGAAATAGGCTTGACAATTTAATCAAAGGTAGAAAAAAAGATATTAGCAATTTTTAAAATGAAAATGATTTATTTAACATTTTTGCTGAATTAAATTGTTTATAATTTTTTTTCTACAATTGCCTTAATGGCGAAACTTAATTCTCTTATTTGAAAAAAACATAAGAGAATTAATGAAACAGGTTTGACAATTTAGTTAATGGCAGAAAAAAAGATATTAGCAATTTTTTAAAATGAAAATCATTTATTTAACATTTAAGCTGAATTAAATTGTTTATAACTTTTTTTCTACAATTACCTAAATGGCGAAACTTGTTTCCTTAATTTGACAATGACATAAAAGAATCAAGGAAACAGGTTTGACAATTTAGGTAATGGTAGAAAAAAAGATATTAGCAATTTTTAAAATGAAAACGAGTTATTTAACATTTAAGCTGAATTAAATTGTTTATAACTTTTTTTCTACAATTAACTAAATGGCGGAACTTGTTTCCTTAATTTGACAATGACATAAAGGAATTAAGGAAACAGGTTTGACAATTAAGGTATAGGTAGAAAAAAAGATATTAGCAATTTTTAAAATAAAAATGAGTTATTTAACATATAAGCTGAATTAAATTGTTTATTACTTTTTTTCTAAAATTTTCTAAATGGCTAAACTTGTTTCCTTAATTTGAAAATAACATAAAAGAATTAATAAAATAGGTTTGCCAATTTAGGTATTTGTAGAAAAAAGATATTAGCAATTTTTAAAATGAAAATGAGTTATTTAACATTTAAGCTGAATTAAATTGTTTATAACTTTTTTTCTACAATTACCTAAATGTCGAAACTTGTTTCCTTAATTTGAAAATAACATAAAGGAATTAAGGAAACAGGTTTGACAATTTAGGTAATGGTAGAAAAAAAGATATTAGCAATTTTTAAAATGAAAATGAGTTATTTAACATTTAAGCTGAATTAAATTGTTTATAACTTTTTTTCAACAATTACCTAAATAGCGAAACTTGTTTCCTTAATTTGAAAATGACATAAAGGAATTAAGGAAAAAGGTTTGACAATTTAGGTAATGGTAGAAAGAAAGATATTAGCAGTTTTTAAAATGAAAATGAGTTATTTAACATTTAAGCTGAATTAAATTGTTTATAACTTTTTTTCTACAAATACCTAAATGTCGAAACTTGTTTCCTTAATTTGAAAATAACATAAAATAATTATATAAACAGGTTTGACAATTAAGGTAATGGTAGAAAAAAAGATATTAGCAATTTTTAAAATGAAAACGAGTTATTTAACATTTAAGATGAATTAAATTGTTTATAACTTTTTTTCTACAATTATCTAAATGGCGGAACTTGTTTCCTTAATTTGACAATGACATAAGAGAATTAAGGAAACAGGTTTGACAATTTTGGTAATGGTAGAAAAAAAGATATTAGCAATTTTTAAAATGAAAATGAGTTATTTAACATTTAAGCTGAATTAAATTGTTTATAACTATTTTTCTACAATTACCTTAGTAACGAAACTTGTTTCCTTAATTTGAAAATAACATAAAAGAATTAAGAAAACAGGTTTGACAATTAAGGTTTTTGTAGAAAAAAAGATATTAGAAATTTTTAAAATGAAAATGAGTTATTTAACATTTAAGCTGTATTAAATTGTTTATAACTTTTTTTCTACAATTACCTAAATAGCGAAAACTGTTTCCTCAATTTGAAAATGACATAAAAAAATTAAGGAAATAGGCTTGACAATTTAATCAAAGGTAGAAAAAAAGATATTAGCAATTTTTAAAATGAAAATGATTTATTTAACATTTTTGCTGAATTAAATTGTTTATAATTTTTTTTCTACAATTGCCTTAATGGCGAAACTTGTTTCCCTTATTTGAAAAAAAACATAAGAGAATTAATGAAACAGGTTTGACAATTTAGTTAATGGCAGAAAAAAAGATATTAGCAATTTTTTAAAATGAAAATGATTTATTTAACATTTAAGCTGAATTAAATTTGTTTATAACTTTTTTTCTACAATTACCTAAATGGCGAAACTTGTTTCCTTAATTTGACAATGACATAAAGGAATCAAGGAAACAGGTTTGACAATTTAGGTAATGGTAGAAAAAAAGATATTAGCAATTTTTAAAATGAAAACGAGTTATTTAACATTTAAGCTGAATTAAATTGTTTATAACTTTTTTTCTACAATTAACTAAATGGCGGAACTTGTTTCCTTAATTTGACAATGACATAAAGGAATTAAGGAAACAGGTTTGACAATTAAGGTATAGGTAGAAAAAAAGATATTGGCAATTTTTAAAATAAAAATGAGTTATTTAACATATAAGCTGAATTAAATTGTTTATTACTTTTTTTCTAAAATTTTCTAAATGGCTAAACTTGTTTCCTTAATTTGAAAATAACATAAAAGAATTAAGAAAATAGGTTTGACAATTTAGGTATTTGTAGAAAAAAGATATTAGCAATTTTTAAAATGAAAATGAGTTATTTAACATTTAAGCTGAATTAAATTGTTTATAACTTTTTTTCTACAATTACCTAAATGTCGAAATTTGTTTCCTTAATTTGAAAATAACATAAAGGAATTAAGGAAACAGGTTTGACAATTTAGGTAATGGTAGAAAAAAAGATATTAGCAATTTTTAAAATGAAAATGAGTTATTTAACATTTAAGCTGAATTAAATTGTTTATAACTTTTTTTCTACAATTACCTAAATAGCGAAACTTGTTTCCTTAATTTGAAAATGGCATAAAGGAATTAAGGAAAAAGGTTTGACAATTTAGGTAATGGTAGAAAGAAAGATATTAGCAGTTTTTAAAATGAAAATGAGTTATTTAACATTTAAGCTGAATTAAATTGTTTATAACTTTTTTTTTACAATTACCTAAATAGCGAAACTTGTTTCCTTAATTTGACAATGACATAAAAGAATTAAATAAACAGGTTTGACAATTAAGGTAATGGCAGAAAAAAAGATATTAGCAATTTTTTAAATGAAAACGAGTTATTTAACATTTAAGCTGAATTAAATTGTTTATTCCTTTTTTTCTACAATTTTATAAATGGCGAAACTTGTTTCCTTAATTTGAAAATAACATAAAAGAATTAAGAAAATAGGTTTGACAATTTAGGTATTTGTAGAAAAAAAAGATATTAGCAATTTTTAAAATGAAAATGAGTTATTTAACATTTAAGCTGAATTAAATTGTTTATTTTTTTTCTACAATTACCTTAATAGCGAAACTTGTTTCCTTAATTTGAAAATGACATTGAGGAATTAAGGAAAAAGGTTTGACAATTTAAGTAATGGTAGTAAAAAAGATATTAGCAGTTTTTAAAATGAAAATGAGTTATTTAACATTTAAGCTGAATTAAATTGTTTATAGCTTTTTTTCTACAATTACGTAAATGGCGAATTTTGTTTCCCTGATTTGAAAATAACATAAAAGAATTAAGGAAACAGGTTTGACAATTTAGGTAATGGTAGAAAAAAAGATATTAGCAATTTTTAAATGAAAATCTGTTATTTAAAATTTAAGCTGAATTAAATTGTTTATAACTTTTTTTCTACAATTACCTTAATAGCGAAACTTGTTTCCCTAATTTGAAAATGACATAAAGGAATTAATGAAACAGGTTTGACAATTAAGGTAATGGTAGAAAAAAAGACATTAGCAATTTTTGAAATGAAAATGAGTTATTTAACATTTAAGCTGAATTAAATTGTTTATAACTTTTTTTCTACAATTACTTAAATGGCGAAACTTGTTTCCTTAATTTGACAATGACATAAAGGAATTAAGGAAACAGGTTTGACAATTTAGGCAATGGTAGAAAAAAAGATATAAGAAATTTTTAAAATGAAAACGAGTTATTCCACATTTAAGCTGAATTAAATTGTTTATAACTTTTTTTCTACAATTAACTAAATGGCGGAACTTGTTTCCTTAATTTGGAAATAACATAAAGGAATTAAGGAAACAGGTTTTACAATTTAGGTAATGGTAGAAAAAAAGATATTAGCAATTTTTAAAATAAAAATGAGTTATTTAACATTTAAGCTGAATTAAATTGTTTATTACTTTTTTTCTAAAATTTTCTAAATGGCTAAACTTGTTTCCTTAATTTGAAAATAACATAAAAGAATTAAGAAAATAGGTTTGACAATTTAGGTATTTGTAGAAAAAAGATATTAGCAATTTTTAAAATGAAAATGAGTTATTTAACATTTAAGCTGAATTAAATTGTTTATAACTTTTTTTCTACAATTACCTAAATAGCGAAACTTGTTTCCTTAATTTGAAAATGACATTAAGAAATTAAGGAAAAAGGTTTCACAATTAAGGTAATGGTAGAAAGAAAGATATTAGCAGTTTTTAAAATGAAAATGAGTTATTTAACATTTAAGCTGAATTAAATTGTTTATAACTTTTTTTCTACAATTACCTAAATGGCGGAACTTGTTTCCTTAATTTGAAAATGACATTAAGGAATTAAGGAAAAAGGTTTGACAATTTAGGTAATGGTAGAAAGAAAGATATTAGCAGTTTTTAAAATGAAAATGAGTTATTTAACATTTAAGCTGAATTAAATTGTTTATAACTTTTTTTCTACAATTACCTAAATAGCGAAACTTGTTTCCTTAATTTGAAAATGACATAAAAGAATTAAATAAACAGGTTTGACAATTAAGGTAATGGCAGAAAAAAAGATATTAGGAATTTTTTAAATGAAAACGAGTTATTTAACATTTAAGCTGAATTAAATTGTTTATAACTTTTTTTCTACAATTACCTAAATGGCGGAACTTGTTTCCTTAATTTGACAATGACATAAGGGAATTAAGGAAAAAGGTTTGACAATTTAGGTAATGGTAGAAAAATAGGTATTAGCAGTTTTTAAAATTGAAATGAAATATTTAACATTTAAGCTGAATTAAATTATTTATAACTTTTTTTCTACAATTACCTAAATAGCGAAACTTGTTTCCTTAATTTGAAAATGACATTCAAAAATTAAGGAAAAAGGTTTGACAATTTAGGTAATGGTAGAAAGAAAGATATTAGCAATTTTTTAAAATGAAAATGATTTATTTAACATTTAAGCTGAATTAAATTGTTTATTACTTTTTTTCTACAATTGCCTTAATTGCGAAACTTGTTTCCCTTATTTGAAAAAAAACATAAGAGAATTAATGAAACAGGTTTGACAATTTAGGTAATGGCAGAAAAAAAGATATTAGCAATTTTTTAAAATGAAAATGATTTATTTAACATTTAAGCTGAATTAAATTGCTTATAACTTTTTTTCTACAATTACCTAAATGGCGAAACTTGTTTCCTTAATTTGACAATGACATAAAGGAATCAAGGAAACAGGTTTGACAATTTAGGTAATGGTAGAAAAAAAGATATTAGCAATTTTTAAAATGAAAACGAGTTATTTAACATTTAAGCTGAATTAAATTGTTTATAACTTTTTTTCTACAATTAACTAAATGGCGGAACTTGTTTCCTTAATTTGAAAATGACATAAAGGAATTAAGGAAACAGGTTTGACAATTAAGGTATAGGTAGAAAAAAAGATATTAGCAATTTTTAAAATAAAAATGAGTCATTTAACATATAAGCTGAATTAAATTGTTTATTACTTTTTTACTAAAATTTTCTAAATGGCTAAACTTGTTTCCTTAATTTGAAAATAACATAAAAGAATTAAGAAAATAGGTTTGACAATTTAGGTATTTGTAGAAAAAAGATATTAGCAATTTTTAAAATGAAAATGAGTTATTTAACATTTAAGCTGAATTAAATTGTTTATAACTTTTTTTCTACAATTACCTAAATGTCGAAACTTGTTTCCTTAATTTGAAAATAACATAAAGGAATTAAGGAAACAGGTTTAACAATTTAGGTAATGGTGGAAAAAAAGATATTAGCAATTTTTAAAATGAAAATGAGTTATTTAACATTTAAGCTGAATTAAATTGTTTATAACTTTTTTTCTACAATTACCTTAATAGCGAAACTTGTTTCCTTATATTGAAAATTACATAAAGGAATTAAGGAAAAAGGTTTGACAATTTAGGTAATGGTAGAAAGAAAGATATTAGCAGTTTTTAAAATGAAAATGAGTTATTTAACATTTAAGCTGAATTAAATTGTTTATAAATTTTTTTTTACAATTACCTAAATAGCGAAACTTGTTTCCTTAATTTGACAATGACATAAAAGAATTAAATAAACAGGTTTGACAATTAAGGTAATGGCAGAAAAAAAGATATTAGAAATTTTTTAAATGAAAACGAGTTATTTACCATTTAAGCTGAATTAAATTGTTTATAACTTTTTTTCTACAATTACCTAAATGGCGGAACTTGTTTCCTTAATTTGACAATGACATAAGGGAATTAAGGAAAAAGGTTTGATGATTGAGGTAATGGTAGAAAAATAGGTATTAGCAGTTTTTAAAATGGAAATGAAATATTTAACATTTAAGCTGAATTAAATTATTTATAACTTTTTTTCTACAATTACCTAAATAGCAAAACTTGTTTCCTTAATTTGAAAATGACATTAAAGAATTAAGGAAAAAGGTTTGACAATTTAGGTAATGGTAGAAAGAAAGATATTAGCAGTTTTTAAAATGAAAATGAGTTATTTAACATTTAAGCTGAATTAAATTGTTTATAACTTTTTTTCTACAATTACTAAATGGCGAAACTTGTTTCCTTAATTTGACAATGACATTAAAGAATTAAATAAACAGGTTTGACAATTAAGGTAATGGTAGAAAAAAAGATATTAGCAATTTTTAAAATGAAAACGAGTTATTTAACATTTAAGCTGAATTAAATTGTTTATAACTTTTTTTCTACAATTAACTAAATGGCGGAACTTGTTTCCTTAATTTGACAATGACATAAAGGAATTAAGGAAACAGGTTTGACAATTAAGGTATAAGTAGAAAAAAAGATATTAGCAATTTTTAAAATAAAAATGAGTTATTTAACATATAAGCTGAATTAAATTGTTTATTACTTTTTTTCTAAAATTTTCTTAATGGCTAAACTTGTTTCCTTAATTTGAAAATAACATAAAAGAATTAAGAAAATAGGTTTGACAATTTAGGTATTTGTAGAAAAAAGATATTAGCAATTTTTAAAATGAAAATGAGTTATTTAACATTTAAGCTGAATTAAATTGTTTATAACTTTTTTTCTACAATTACCTAAATGTCGAAACTTGTTTCCTTAATTTCAGAATGACATAAAGGAATTAAGGAAAAAGGTTTGACAATTTTGGTAATGGTAGAAAGAAAGATATTAGCAGTTTTTAAAATGAAAATGAGTTATTTAACATTTAAGCTGAATTAAATTGTTTATAACTCTTTTTTTACAACTACCTAAATAGCGAAACTTGTTTCCTTAATTTGACAATGACATAAAAGAATTAAATAAACAGGTTTGACAATTAAGGTAATGGCAGAAAAAAAGATATTAGCAATTTTTTAAATGAAAACGAGTTATTTAACATTTAAGCTGAATTAAATTGTTTATAACTTTTTTTCTACAATTACCTAAATGGCGGAACTTGTTTCCTTAATTTGAAAATGACATTAAAGAATTAAGGAAAAAGGTTTGACAATTTAGGTAATGGTAGAAAGAAAGATATTAGCAGTTTTTAAAATGAAAATGAGTTATTTAACATTTAAGCTGAATTAAATTGTTTATAACTTTTTTTCTACAATTACCTAAATGGCGGAACTTGTTTCCTTAATTTGACAATGACATAAGGGAATTAAGAAAACAGGTTTGACAATTAAGGTAATGGTAGAAAAAAAGATATTAGCAATTTTTAAAATGAAAACGAGTTATTTAACATTTAAGCTGAATTAAATTGTTTATAACTTTTTTTCTACAATTACCTAAATGGCGGAACTTGTTTCTTTAATTTGAAAATGACATAAGGGAATTAAGGAAACAGGTTTGACAATTTTGGTAATGGTAGAAAAAAAGATATTAGCAATTTTTAAAATGAAAATGAGTTATTTAACATTTAAGCTGAATTAAATTGTTTATAACTATTTTTCTACAATTACCTTAATAGCGAAACTTGTTTCCTTAATTTGAAAATAACATAAAAGAATTAAGGAAACAGGTTTGACAATTTAGGTATTTGTAGCAAAAAAGATATTAGAAATTTTTAAAATGAAAATGAGTTATTTAACATTTAAGCTGAATTAAATTGTTTATAACTTTTTTTCTACAATTACCTTAATGGCGGAACTTGTTTCCTTAATTTGACAATGACATAAAGGAATTAAGGAAACAGGTTTGACACATAAGGTATAGGTAGAAAAAAAGATATTAGCAATTTTTGAAATAAAAATGAGTTATTTAACATATAAGCTGAATTAAATTGTTTATTACTTTTTTTCTAAAATTTTCTAAATGGCTAAACTTGTTTCCTTAATTTGAAAATAACATAAAAGAATTAAGAAAATAGGTTTGACAATTTAGGTATTTGTAGAAAAAAGATATTAGCAATTTTTAAAATGAAAATGAGTTATTTAACATTTAAGCTGAATTAAATTGTTTATAACTTTTTTTCTACAATTACCTAAATGTCGAAACTTGTTTCCTTAATTTGAAAATGACAAAAAGGAATTAAGGAAAAAGGTTTGACAATTTAGGTAATGGTAGAAAGAAAGATATTAGCAGTTTTTAAAATGAAAATGAGTTATTTAACATTTAAGCTGAATTAAATTGTTTATAACTTTTTTTTTACAATTACCTAAATAGCGAAACTTGTTTCCTTAATTTGACAATGACATAAAAGAATTAAATAAACAGGTTTGACAATTAAGGTAATGGCAGAAAAAAAGATATTAGCAATTTTTTAAATGAAAACGAGTTATTTAACATTTAAGCTGAATTAAATTGTTTATAACTTTTTTTCTACAATTACCTAAATGGCGGAACTTGTTTCCTTAATTTGACAATGACATAAGGGAATTAAGGAAAAAGGTTTGACAATTTAGGTAATGGTAGAAAAATAGGTATTAGCAGTTTTTAAAATGGAAATGAAATATTTAACATTTAAGCTGAATTAAATTATTTATAACTTTTTTTCTACAATTACCTAAATAGCAAAACTTATTTCCTTAATTTGAAAATGACATTAAAGAATTAAGGAAAAAGGTTTGACAATTTAGGTAATGGTAGAAAGAAAAATATTAGCAGTTTTTAAAATGAAAATGAGTTATTTAACATTTAAGCTGAATTAAATTGTTTATACCTTTTTTTCTACAATTACTAAATGTCGAAACTTGTTTCCTTAATTTGATAATGACATAAAAGAATAAAATAAACAGTTTTGTTAATTAAGGTAATGGTAGAAAAAAAGATATTAGCAATTTTTAAAATGAAAACGAGTTATTTAACATTTAAGCTGAATTAAATTGTTTATAACTTTTTTTCTACAATTACCTAAATGGCGGAACTTGTTTCCTTAATTTGACAATTTTGGTAATGGTAGAAAAAAAGATATTAGCAATTTTTAAAATGAAAATGAGTTATTTAACATTTAAGCTGAATTAAATTGTTTATAACTATTTTTCTACAATTACCTTAATAGCGAAACTTGTTTCCTTAATTTGAAAATAACATAAAAGAATTAAGGAAACAGGTTTGACAATTTAGGTATTTGTAGAAAAAAAGATATTAAAAATTTTTAAAATGAAAATGAGTTATTTAACATTTAAGCTGAATTAAATTGTTTATAACTTTTTTTCTACAATTACCTTAATAGCGAAAACTGTTTCCTCAATTTGAAAATGACATAAAAAAATTAAGGAAATAGGCTTGACAATTTAATCAAAGGTAGAAAAAAAGATATTAGCAATTTTTAAAATGAAAATGATTAATTTAACATTTTTGCTGAATTAAATTGTTTATAATTTTTTTTCTACAATTGCCTTAATGGCGAAACTTGTTTCCCTTATTTGAAAAAAACATAAGAGAATTATTGAAACAGGTTTGACACTTTAGGTAATGGTAGAAAAAAAGATATTAGCAATTTTTTAAAATGAAAATGATTTATTTAACATTTAAGCTGAATTAAATTGTTTATAACTTTTTTTCTACAATTACCTAAATGGCAAAACTTGTTTCGTTAATTTGACAATGACATAAAGGAATCAAGGAAACAGGTTTGACAATTTAGGTAATGGTAGAAAAAAAGATATTAGCAATTTTTAAAATGAAAACGAGTTATTTAACATTTAAGCTGAATTAAATTGTTTATAACTTTTTTTCTACAATTAACTAAATGGCGGAACTTGTTTCTTTAATTTGACAATGACATAAAGGAATTAAGGAAACAGGTTTGACAATTAAGGTATAGGTAGAAAAAAAGATATTAGCAATTTTTAAAATAAAAATGAGTTATTTAACATATAAGCTGAATTAAATTGTTTATTACTTTTTTTCTAAAATTTTCTAAATGGCTAAACTTGTTTCCTTAATTTCAAAATAACATAAAAGAATTAAGAAAATAGGTTTGACAATTTAGGTATTTGTAGAAAAAAGATATTAGCAATTTTTAAAATGAAAATGAGTTATTTAACATTTAAGCTGAATTAAATTGTTTATAACTTTTTTTCTACAATAACCTAAATGTCGAAACTTGTTTCCTTAATTTGAAAATAACATAAAGGAATTAAGGAAACAGGTTTGACAATTTAGGTAATGGTAGAAAAAAAGATATTAGCAATTTTTAAAATGAAAATGAGTTATTTAACATTTAAGCTGAATTAAATTGTTTATAACTTTTTTTTTACAATTACCTAAATGGCGGAACTTGGTTCCTAAATTTGACAATGACATAAAAGAATTAAAGAAACAGGTTTGACAATTAAGGTAATGGTAGAAAAAAAGATATTAGCAATTTTTAAAATGAAAATGAGTTATTAAACATTTAAACTTAATTAAATTGTTTATAACTTTTTTTCTACAATTACCTAAATAGCGAAACTTGTTTCCTTAATTTGAAAATGACATAAAGGAATTAAGGAAACAGGTTTGACAATTTACGTAATGGTATTTAAGCTGAATTAAATTGTTTATAACTTTTTTTCTACAATTACCTAAATGGCGAAACTTATTTCCTTAATTTGAAAATAACATAAAAGAATTAAGGAAACAGGTTTGACAATTAAGGTATTTGTAGAAAAAAAGATATTAGCAATTTTTAAAATGAAAATGAGTTATTTAACATTTAAGCTGAATTAAATTATTTATAACTTTTTTTCTACAATTACCTAAATGATGAAAATTGTTTCCTTAATTTTAAAATGATATAAAGGAATTAAGGAAATAGATTTGAAAATTTAGGTAATGGTAAAAAAAAGATATTATCAATTTTTAAAATGAAAATTATTTATTTAACATTTATGCTGAATTAAATTGCTTATAACTTTTTTTCTACAATTACCTAAATGGCGAAACTTGTTTCCCTTATTTGAAAATAACATAAAGGAATTAAGGAAACAGGTTTGACAGTTAAGGTAATGGTAGAAAAAAAGATATTAGCAATTTTTAAAATGAAAATGAGTTATTTAACATTTAAGCTGAATTAAATTGTTTATAATTTTTTTCTTCAATTACCTAAATGGCGAAAATTGTTTCCTTAATTTGACAATGACATAAAGGAATTAAGGAAACAGGTATGACAGTAAAGGTAATGTTAGAAAAAAAGATATTAGCAATTTTTAAAATGAAAACGAGTTATTTAACATTTAAGCTGAATTAAATTGTTTATAACTTTTTTTCTACAATTACTTAATTAACGGAACTTGTTTCCTTAATTTGAAAATGACATAAAGGAATTAATGAAACAGGTTTTACAATTTAGGTAATGGTAGAAAAAAATATATTAGCAATTTTTAAAATAAAAATGAGTTATTTAACATTTAAGCTGAATTAAATTGTTTATTACTTTTTTTCTACAATTTTGTAAATGGCTTCACTTGTTTCCTGAATTTGAAAATAACATAAAAGAATTAAGAAAATAGGTTTGACAAATTACGTATTTGTAGAAAAAAAAGATATTAGCAATTTTTAAAATGAAAATGAGTTATTTAACATTTAAGCTGAATTAAATTGTTTTTAACTTTTTTTCTACAATTACCTAAATAGCAAAACTTGTTTCGTTAATTTGAAAATAACATAAAGGAATTAAGGAAAAAGGTTTGACAATTTAGGTAATGGTAGAAAAATAGGTATTAGCAGTTTTTAAAATGGAAATGAAATATTTAACATTTAAGCTGAATTAAATTGCTTATAACTTTTTTTCTACAATTACGTAAATGGCGAAACTTGTTTCCTTAATTTGACAATGACATAAAGAAATTCAGGAAACAGGTTTGACAATTAAGGTAATGGTAGAAAAAAAGATATTAGCAATTTTTAAAATGAAAACGAGATATTTAACATTTAAGCTGAATTAAATTGTTTATAATTTTTTTTCTACAATTACCTAATTGGCGGAACCTGTTTCCTTAATTTGAAAATGAAATAAAGAAATTAGGAAACAGGTTTGACAATATAGGTAATGGTAGAAAAAAAGTTATTAGCAATTTTTAAAATAAAAATGAGTTATTTAACATTTAAGCTGAATTAAATTGTTTATTACTTTTTTCTACAAATACCTTAATAGCGAAACTTGTTTCTTTAATTTGAAAATAATATAATAGAATTAAGAAAATAGGTTTGACAATTTAGGTATTTGTAGAAAAAAAAGATATTAGCAATTTTTAAAATGAAAATGAGTTATTTAACATATAAGCTGAATTAAATTGTTTATAACTTTTTTCCTACAATTACGTAAATGATGAATTTCGTTTCCCTGATTTGAGAATAACATAAAAGAATTAAGGAAACAGGTTTGACAATTTAGGTAATAGTAGAAAAAAAGATATTAGCAATTTTTAAAATGAAAACGAGTTATTTAACATTTAAGCTGAATTAAATTGTTTATAACTTTTTTTCTACAATTACCTTAATAGCGAAACTTATTTCCCTAATTTGACAATGACATAAAGAAATTAAGGAAACAGGTTTGACATTTAAGGTAATGGTAGAAAAAAAGACATTAGCAATTTATGAAATGAAAATGAGTTATTTAACATTTAAGCTGAATTAAATTGTTTATAACTTTTTTTCTACAATTACCTAAATGGCAAAACTTGTTTCCTTAATTTGACAATGACATAAAGGAATTAGAGAATAATGTTTGTCAATTTAGGTAATGGTAGAAAAAAAGATATTAGCAATTTTTAAAATGAAAACGAGTTATTTAACATTTAAGCTGAATTAAATTGCATAATAACTTTTTTTCTACAATCAACTAAATGGCGGAACTTGTTTCCTTAATTTGAAAATAACATAAAGGAATTAAGGAAACAGGTTTGACAATTTATGTAATGGTAGAAAAAAAGATATTAGCAATTTTTAAAATAAAAATGAGTTATTTAACATTTAAGCTGAATTAAATTGTTTATTACTTTTTTTCTAAAATTTTCTAAATGGCTAAACTTGTTTCCTTAATTTGAAAATAACATTTAATAATTAAGAAAAAAGGTTTGACAATTTAGGTATTTGTAGAAAAAAGATATTAGCAATTTTTAAAATGAAAATGAGTTATTTAACATTTAAGCTGAATTAAATTGTTTATAACTTTTTTTCTACAATTACCTTAATAGCGAAACTTGTTTCCTTAATTTGAAAATGACATAAAGGAATTAAAGAAACAGGTTTGACAATTTAGGTAATGGTAAAAAAAAAGATATTAGGAATTTTTAAAATAAAAATGAGTTATTTAACATTTAAGCTGAATTAAATTATTTATAACTTTTTTCTACAATTACCTAAACAGCGAAACTTGTTTCGTTAATTTGAAAATGACATTAAGGAATTAAGGAAAAAGGTTTGACAATTTAGGTAATGGTAGAAAAAAAGATATTAGCAGTTTTTAAAATGAAAATGAGTTATTTAACATTTAAGCTGAATTAAATTGTTTATAACTTTTTTTCTACAATTACCTAAATGGCGAAACTTGTTTCCTTAATTTGACAATGAGATAAAAGAAATAAGGAAACAGGTTTGAAAATTAAGGTAATGGTAGAAAAAAAGATATTAGCAATTTTTAAAATGAAAACGAGTTATTTAACATTTAAGCTGAATTAAATTGTTTATAACTTTTTTTCTACAATTACCTTAATGGCGGAACTTATTTCTTTAATTTGACAATGACATAAGGGAATTAAGGAAACAGGTTTGACAATTTTGGTAATGGTAGAAAAAAAGATATTAGCAATTTTTAAAATGAAAATGAGTTATTTAACATTTAAGCTGAATTAAATTGTTTATAACTATTTTTCTACAATTACCTTAATAGGGAAACTTGTTTCCTTAATTTGAAAATGACATAAAGGAATTATGGAAACAGGTTTGACAATTAACGTAATGGTATTTAAGCTGAATTAAATTGTTTATAACTTTTTTTCTTCAATTACCTAAATGGCGAAACTTATTTCCTTAATTTGAAAATAACATAAAAGAATTAGGGAAACAGGTTTGAATATTTAGGTATATGTAGAAAAAAAGATATTAGCAATTTTTAAAATGAAAATGAGTTATTTAACATTTAAGCTGAATTAAATTATATATAATTTTTTTTCTACAATTACCTAAATGGTGAAAATTGTTTCCTTAATTTTAAAATGACATAAAGGAATAAAGGAAATAGATTTAACAATTTAGGTAATGGTAAAAAAAAGATATTATCAATTTTTAAAATGAAAATGATTTATTTAACATTTAAGCTAAATTAAATTGTTTATAACTTTTTTTCTACAATTACCTAAATAGCGAAACTTATTTCCCTTATTTGAAAATAACATAAAAAAATTAAGGAAACAGGTTTGACAGTTAAGGTAATTGTAGAAAAAAAGATATTAGCAATTTTTAAAATGAAAATGAGTTATTTAACATTTAAGCTGAATAAAATTGTTTATAACTTTTTTTCTACAATTACCTAAATGGCGAAACTTGTTTCCTTAATTTGACAATGACATAAAGGAATTAAGGAAACAGGTTGACAATTTAGGTAATGGTAGAAAAAATGATATTAGCCATTTTTAAAATGATAATGAGTTATTTAACATTTAAGCTGAATTAAATTGTTTATAACTTTTTTTCTACAATTACCTTAATAGCGAAACTTGTTTCCTTAATTTGAAAATGACATAAAGGAATTTAGGAAACAGGTTTGACAATTAACGTAATGGTATTTAAGCTGAATTAAATTGTTTATAACTTTTTTTCTACAATTACCTATATGGCGAAACTTTTTTCCTTATTTTGAAAAAAAAACATAAAAGAATTAAGAAAACAGGTTTGACAATTTAGGTATTTGTATAAAAAAAGATATTACCAATTTTTAAAATGAAAATGAGTTATTTAACATTTAAGCTGAATTAAATTGCTTATAACTTTTTTTCTACAATTACCTTAATGGTGAAAATTGTTTCCTTAATTTTAAAATGACATAAAGGAACTAAGGAAATAGATTTGACAATTAGTAATGGTAAAAAAAAGATATTATCAATTTTTAAAATGAAAATGATTTATTTAACATTTATGCTGAATTAAATTGTTTATAACTTTTTTTCTACAATTACCTAAATGGCGAAACTTGTTTCCCTTATTTGAAAATAACAAAAAGAAATTAAGGAAACAGGTTTGACAGTTAAGGTAATTGTAGAAGAAAAGATATTAGCAATTTTTAAAATGAAAATGAGTTATTTAACATTTAAGCTGAATTAAATTGTTTATAACTTTTTTTCTACAATTACCTTAATGGCGAAACTTGTTTCCTTAATTTGACAATGACATAAAGGAATTAAGGAAACAGGTTTGACAATTTAGGTAATGGTAGAAAAAAAGATATTAGCCATTTTTAAAATGAAAATGAGTTATTTAACATTTAAGCTGAATTAAATTGTTTATAACTTTTTTTCTACAATTACCTTAATAGCGAAACTTGTTTCCTTAATTTGAAAATGACATAAAGGAATTAAGGAAACAGGTTTGACAATTAACGTAATGGTATTTAAGCTGAATTAAATTGTTTATAACTTTTTTTCTACAATTACCTAAATGGCGAAACTTTTTTCCTTAATTTGAAAATAACATAAAAGAATTAAGGAAACAGGTTTGACAATTTCGGTAATGGTAGAAAAAAAGATATTAGCAATTTTTAAAATGAAAATGAGTTATTTAACATTTAAGCTGAATTAAATTGTTTATAACTTTTTTTCTACAATTACCTTAATGATGAAAATTGTTTCCTTAATTTTAAAATGACATAAAGGAATTAAGGAAATAGATTTGACAATTTAGGTAATGGTAAAAAAAAGATATTATCAATTTTTAAAATGAAAATGATTTATTTAACATTTATGCTGAATTAAATTGTTTATAACTTTTTTTCTACAATTACCTAAATGGCGAAACTTAATTCCCTTATTTGAAAATAACATAAAGGAATTAAGGAAACAGGTTTGATAGTTAACGTAATTGTAGAAAAAAAGATATTAGCAATTTTTAAAATGAAAATGAGTTATTTAACATTTAAGCTGAATTAAATTGTTTATATTTTTTTTTCTACAATTACCTAAATGGCGAAACTTGTTTTCTTAATTTGACAATGACATAAAGGAATTAAGAAAACAGGTTTGACAATTAAGGTAATGGTAGAAAAAAATATATTAGCAATTTTTAAAATAAAAATGAGTTATTTAACATTTAAGCTGAATTAAATTGTTTATAACTTTTTTTCTACAATTACTTAATTAACGGAACTTGTTTCCTTAATTTGAAAATGACATAAAAAAATTAAGGAAACAGGTTTGACAATTAAGGTAATGGTAGAAAAAAATATATTAGCAATTTTTAAAATAAAAATGAGTTATTTAACATTTAAGCTGAATTAAATTGTTTATTACTTTTTTTCTACAATTTTGTAAATGGCGAAACTTGTTTCCTTAATTTGAAAATAACATAAAAGAATTAATAAAATAGGTTTGACAAATTACGTATTTGTAGAAAAAAAGATATTAACATTTTTTAAGATGAAAATGAGTTATTTAACATTTTTTCTACAATTACCTTAATAGCAAAACTTGTTTATTTAATTTGAAAATGACATAAAGGAATTAAGGAAACAGGTTTGACAATTTAGGTAATGGTAGAAAAAAAGATATTAGCAATTTTTAAAATGAAAATGAGTTATTTAACATTTAAGCTGAATTAAATTGTTTTTAACTTTTTTTCTACAACTACCAAAATGCGGAACTTGTTTCCTTAATTTGAAAATGACATAAAGGAATTAAGGAAACAGGTTTGACAATTTAGGTAATGGTAGAAAAAAAAATATTAGCAATTTTTAAAATAAAAATGAGTTATTTAACATTTAAGCTGAATTAAATTGTTTATTACTTTTTTTCTACAATTAACTAAATGGCGGAACTTGTTTCCTTAATTTCAAAATAACATAAAAGAATTAAAAAAATAGGTTTGACAATTTAGGTATTTGTAGAAAAAAAAGATATTAGCAATTTTTGAAATGAAAATGAGTTATTTAACATTTAAGCTGAATTAAATTGTTTATAACTTTTTTTCTACAATAACCTTAATAGCGAAACTTGTTTCCTTAATTTGAAAATGACATTGAAAAATTAAGAAAAAAGGTTTGACAATTTAGGTAATGGTAGAAAATAAGATATTATATAAGATATAAATAATGAGTTATTTAAAATATAAGCTGAATTAAATTGTTTATAACTTTATTTCTACAATTATGTAAATGGCGAATTTTAATTCCCTGATTTGAAAATAACATAAAAGAAATAAGGAAACAGGTTTGACAATTTAGGTAATGGTAGAAAAAAAGATATTAGCAATTTTTAAATGAAAATTTGTTATTTAAAATTTAAGCTGAATTAATTTGTTTATAACTTTTTTTCTACAATTACCTTAATAGCGAAACTTGTTTCCTTAATTTAAAAGTGACATTGAGGAATTAAGGAAAAAGGTTTGACAATTTAGGTAATGGTAGAAAAAAAGATATTAGCAGTTTTTAAAATGAAAATGAGTTATTTAACATATAAGCTGAATTAAATTGTTTATAACTTTTTTTCTACAATTATTTAAATTGCGAGTTTGGTTTCCTTAATTTAAAAATAACATAAAAAAATTAAGGAAACAGGTTTGTAAATTTAGGTAATGGTAGAAAAAAAGATATTAGCAATTTTTAAATGAAAATCTGTTATTTAAAATTTAAGCTGAATTAAATTGTTTATAACTTTTTTTATACAATTACCTTAATAGCGAAACTTGTTTCCTTAATTTGAAAATGACATAAAGGAATTAGGGAAACAGGTTTGACAATTAAGGTAATGGTAGAAAAAAAGACATTAGCAATTTTTTAAATGAAAATGAGTTATTTAACATTTAAGCTGAATTAAATTGGTTATAACTTTTTTCTACAATTATGTAAATGGCGAAACTTGTTTCCTTAATTTTAAAATAACATAAAGGAATTAAAAAAACAGTTTTGACAATTAAGGTAATATTAGAAAAAAAGATATTAGCAATTTTTAAAACGAAAATGAGTTATTTAACATTTAAGCTGAATTAAATTGCTTATAACTTTTTTTCTACAATTACCTAAATGGCGAAACTTGTTTCCTTAGTTTGAAAATAACATAAATAAATTAAAGAAGCAGGTTTGATAATCTAGGTAATGGTAGAAAAAAAGATATTAGCAATTTTTAAAATGAAAATGAGTTATTTAACATTTAGGTAATGGTAGAAAAAAAGATATTAGCAATTTTTAAAATGAAAATGAGTTATTTAACATTTAAGCTGAATTAAATTGTTTATAACTTTTTTTCTACAATTACCTAAATGGTGAATCTTGTTTCCTTTATTTGAAAATAACGTAAAAGAATTAAGAAAATAGGTTTGACAATTAAGGTAATTGTAGAAAAAAAGATATTAGCAATTTTTAAAATGAAAATGAGTTATTTAACATTTAAGCTGAATTAAATTGTTTATAACTTTTTTTCTACAATTACCTAAATAGCTAAACTTGTTTCCTTAATTTGAAAATAACATAAAGGAATTAAGGAAACAGGTTTGACAATTTAGGTAATTTAAAAAAAAAAAGATATTAGGAATTTTTAAAATGAAAATGAGTTGTTTAACATTTATGCTGAATTAAATTGTTTTTTACTCTTTTTCTACAATTACCTAAATAGCGCAACTTGTTTCCTTAATTTGAAAATGACATAAAGGAATTAAAAAAAAAGATTAAATAATTAAGGTAATGGTAGAAAAAAAGATATTAGCAGTTTTTAAAATGATAATGAGTTATCTAACATTTAAGCTGAATTTAATTGTTTATAACTTTTTTCTACAATTACATAAATGGCGAAACTTTTTCCTTAATTTTAAAATAACATAAAAGAATTAAAAAAACAGTTTTGACAATTTAGGTAATGGTAGAAAAAAAGATATTAGCAATTTTTAAAACGAAAATGAGTTATTTAACATTTAAGCTGAATTAAATTGCTTATAACTTTTTTTCTACAATTACCTTAATGGCGAAACTTGTTTCCTTAATTTGAAGATAACATAAATAAATTAAAGAAACAGGTTTGATAATTAAAGTAATGGTAGAAAAAAAGATATTAGCAATTTTTAAAATGAAAATGAGTTATTTAACATTTAAGCTGAATTAAATTGTTTATAACTTTTTTTCTACAATTACCTAAATAGCGAAACTTGTTTCCTTAATTTGAAAATAACATAAAGGAATTAAGGAAACAGGTTTGACAATTTAGGTAATTTAAAAAAAAAAAGATATTAGGAATTTTTAAAATGAAAATGAGTTGTTTAACATTTATGCTGAATTAAATTGTTTTTTACTCTTTTTCTACAATTACCTAAATAGCGCAACTTGTTTCCTTAATTTGAAAATGACATAAAGGAATTAAAAAAAAAGATTAAATAATTAAGGTAATGGTAGAAAAAAAGATATTAGCAGTTTTTAAAATGATAATGAGTTATCTAACATTTAAGCTGAATTTAATTGTTTATAACTTTTTTCTACAATTACATAAATGGCGAAACTTTTTCCTTAATTTTAAAATAACATAAAGGAATTAAAAAAAACAGTTTTGACAATTTAGGTAATGGTAGAAAAAAAGATATTAGCAATTTTTAAAATGAAAATGAGTTACTAAACATTTAAGCTGAATTAAATTGTTTATAACTTTTTTTCTACAATTACCTTAATGGGGGAACTTGTTTCTTTAATTTGAAAATGACATAAAAGAGTTAAGGAATTAAGTTTGACAATTAAGGTAATGGTAGAAAATAAGATATTAGCAATTTTTAAAATACAAATGAGTTATTTAAAATTTAAGCTGAATTAAATAGTTTATAGCTTTTTTTCTACAATAACCTAAATGGCGAAACTTGTTTCCTTAATTTGAGAATAACATAAAAAAATTAAAGATATAGGTTTGACAATTTAGGTAATTGTAGAAAAAAAGATATTAGCAATTTTTAAAATGAAAATGAGTTATTTAACATTTAAGCTGAATTAAATTGTTTATAACTTTTTTTCTACAATTACCTTAATAGCGAAACTTGTTTCCTTAATTTGAAAATGACATTGAGAAATTAAGAAAAAATGTTTGACAATTTAGGTAATGGTAGAAAATAAGATATTAGCAGTTTTTAAAATGAAAATGAGTTATTTAACATATAAGCTGAATTAAATTGTTTATAACTTTATTTCTACAATTATGTAAATGGCGAATTTTGTTTCCCTGATTTGAAAATAACATAAAAGAAATAAGGAAACAGGTTTGACAATTTAGGTAATGGTAGAAATAAAGATATTAGCAATTTTTAAATGAAAATTTGTTATTTAAAATTTAAGCTGAATTAATTTGTTTATAACTTTTTTCTACAATTACCTTAATAGCGAAACTTGTTTCCTTAATTTGAAAATGACATTGAGGAATTAAGGAAAAAGGTTTGACAATTTAGATAATGGTAGAAAAAAAGATATTAGCAGTTTTTAAAATGAAAATGAGTTATTTAACATATAAGCTGAATTAAATTGTTTATAACTTTTTTTTCTACAATTATTTAAATGGCGAATTTTGTTTCCTTAATTTGAAAATAACATAAAAGAATTAAGGAAACAGGTTTGTAAATTTAGGTAATGGTAGAAAAAAAGATATTAGCAATTTTTAAATGAAAATCTGTTATTTAAAATTTAAGCTGAATTAAATTGTTTATAACTTTTTTTATACAATTACCTTAATAGCGAAACTTGTTTCCTTAATTTGAAAATGACATAAAATAATTCGGGAAATAGGTTTGACAATTAAGGTAATGTAAGAAAAAAAGACATTAGCAATTTTTGAAATGGAAATGAGTTATTTAACATTTAAGCTGAATTAAATTGCTTATAACTTTTTTCTACAATTATGTAAATGGCGAAACTTTTTTCCTTAATTTTAAAATAACATAAAGGAATTAGGGAAACAGGTTTGAAAATTAAGGTAATGGTAGAAAAAAAGACATTAGCAATTTTTTAAATGAAAATGAGTTATTTAACATTTAAGCTGAATTAAATTGCTTATAACTTTTTTTCTACAATTACCTAAATAGCGAAACTTATTTCCTTAATTTTAAAATAAAATAAAGGAATTAAGGAAAAAGGTTTGACAATTTAGGTAATGGTAGAAAAAAAGATATTAGCAATTTTTAAAACGAAAATGAGTTATTTAACATTTAAGCTGAATTAAATTGCTTATAACTTTTTTTCTACCATTACCTAAATGGCGAAACTTGTTTCCTTAATTTGAAAATAACATAAAGGAATTAAGGAAACAGGTTTGACAATTAGGGTAATGGTAGAAAAAAAGATATTAGCAATTTTTAAAATGAAAATGAGTTATTTAACATTTAAGCTGAATTAAATTGTTTATAACTTTTTTTCTACAATTACCGAAATGGGGGAACTTATTTCTTTAATTTGAAAATGACATAAAAAAGTTAAGGAAACAGGTTTAACAATTTAGGTAATGGTAGAAAAAAATATATTAGCAATTTTTAAAATACAAATGAGTTATTTAAAATTTAAGCTGAATTAAATAGTTTATAACTTTCTTTCTACAATAACCTAAATGGCGAAACTTGTTTCCTTAATTTGAAAATAATATAAAAGAATCAAAGATATAGGTTTGATAATTTAGGTAATTGTAGAAAAAAAGATATTAGCAATTTTTAAAATGAAAATGAGTTATTTATCATTTAAGCTGAATTAAATTGTTTATAACTTTTTTCTACAATTACCTAAATAGCGAAACTTGTTTCCTTAATTTGAAAATGACATTAAGGAATTAAGGAAACAGGTCTGACAATTAAGGTAATAGTAGAAAAAAGTTATAAACAATTTAATTCAGCTTAAATGTTAAATAACTCATTTTCATTTTAAAAATTGCTAATATCTTTTTTTCTACAAATACCTAAATGGCGAAACTTGTTTCCTTAATTTTAAAATAACATAAAAGAATTAAAGGAATCAAAGGAATTAAAAAAACAGGTTTGACAATTAAGGCAACGGTAGAAAAAAAGATATTAGCAATTTTTAAAGTGAAAATGAAATATTTAACATTTAAGCTGAATTAAATTGTTTATAACTTTTTTTTCTACAACTACCTTAATGGCAAAACTTGTTTCCTTACTTTAAAAATAAAATAAAAGAATTAAGGAAATAGGTTTCACAATTAAGGCAATGGTAGAAAAAAGATATTAGCAATTTTTAAAGTGAAAATGAGTTATTTAACATTTAAGCTGAATTAAATTGTTTATAACTTTTTTTCTACAATTACTTCAATGGCGAAACTTGTTTCCTTAATTTGACAATGACATAAAGGAATTAAAGAAACAGGTTTGACAAATAAGGCAATGGTAGAAAAAAAGATATTAGCAATTTTTAAAGTGAAAAAGAGTTATTTAACATTTAAGCTGAATTAAATTGTTTATAATTTTTTTTCTACAATTACCCCAATGGATAAACTTGTTTCCCTAATTTGACAATAACAAAAAGAATTAGGGAAACAGGTTTGATAATTTAGGTAATGGTAGAAAAAAAGATATTAGCAATTTTTAAAGTAAAAATGAGTTATTTAACATTTAAGCTGAAATAAATTGTTTATAACTTTTTTTCTACAAATTCCCGGAATGGCAAAATTTGTTTCTATAATTTGACAATGACATAAAATAATTAGGGAAACTGGCTTGACAATTTATGTAATGGTAGAAAAAAAGACATTAACAATTTTTAAGATGAAAATGAGTTATTTAACATTTAAGCTGAATTAAATTGTTAATAACTTTTTTTCTACAATTACCTAAATGCTTAAACTTATTTTCTGAATTTGAAAACAACATAAAGGAATTAATAAAATAAGTTTGACAATTAACGTAGTGGTAGAAAAAAAGATATTAGCAATTTTTAAAATGAAAATGAGTTATTTAACATTTAAGCTGAATTAAATTGCTTATAACTTTTTTTCTACAATTACCTTAATGGCGAAACTTATTTCCTTAATTTAAAAATAACAAAAAGGAATTAAAAAAACAGGTTTGACAATTAAGGCAATGGTAGAAAAAAAGATATTAGCAGTTTTTAAAGTGAAAATGAGTTATTTAACATTTAAGCTGAATTAAATTGCTTATAACTTTTTTTCTACAATTACCTCAATGGCGAAACTTGTTTCCTTAATTTGACAATGACATAAAGGAATTAATGAAACAGGTTTGACAGTTAAGGCAATGGTAGAAAAAAAGATATAAGCAATATTTAAAGTGAAAATGAGTTATTTATTATTTAAGCTGAATTAAATTGTTTATAACTTTTTTTCTACAATTACCTAAATGGCGAAACTTATTTCCCCAATTTGAAAATAACATAAAGGAATGAACAAAATAGGTTTGACAATTTAGGTAATTATAGAAAAAAAGATATTCGCAATTTTTAAAATGAAAATGAGTTATTTAACATTTAAGCTGAATTAAATTTCTTATAACTTTTTTCTACAATTTCCTTAATAGCGAAACTTAATTCCCTAATTTGGAAATAACATAAAGGAATTAATAAAATAGGTTTAACAATTAAGATAATGGTAGAAAAAAAGATATTAGCAATTTTTAAAGTTAAAATGAGTTATTTAACATTTAAGCTGAATTAAATTGTTTATAACTTTTTTTCTACAATTACTTAAATGGCGAAACTTGTTTCCTTAATTTAAAAATGACATAAAGGAATTAAGGAAACAGGTTTGACAATTTAAGCAATGGTAGAAAAAAAGATATTAGGAATTTTTAAAATGAAAATGAGTTATTTAACATTTAAGCTGAATTAAATTGTTTATAACGTTTTTTCTACAATTACCTTAATGGCGAAACTTGTTTCCTTAATTTGACAATAACATAAAGGAATTAAGGAAACAGGTTTGTTAATTAAGGCAATGGTAGAAAAAAAGATATTAGCAATTTTTAAAGTGAAAATGAGTTATTTAACATTTAAGCTAAATTAAATTGTTTATAACTTTTTTTCTACAATTACCTAAATGGCGACACTTGTTTTCCTAATTTGACAATGACATAAAGGAATTAAGGAATCAGGTTTGACAATTAAGGTAATGGTAGAAAAAAAGATATTAGCAGTTTTTAAAACGAAAATGAGTTATTTAACATTTAAGCTGAATTAAATTGCTTATAACTTTTTTCTACAATTACCTTAATGGCGAAACTTGTTTCCTTAATTTGAAAATAACATAAAGGAATTAAGGAAACAGGTCTGACAATTTAGGTAATGGTAAAAAAAGATATTAGCAATTTTTAAAATGAAAATGAGTTATTTAACATTTAAGCTGATTTAAATTGCTTATAACTTTTTTTCTACAATTATCTTAATGGCGAAATTTATTTCCCTAATTTGACAATGACATTAAGGAATTAAGAAAACAAGTTTGACAAATAAGGTTATGGTAGAAAAAAAGATATTAGTAATTTTTAAGATGAAAATGAGTTATTTAACATTTAAGCTGAATTAAATTGCTTATAACTTTTTTTCTACAATTACCTAAAGAACGAAGATTATTTTCTTAATTTGAAAAAAACATTAAGAAATTCAGGAAACAGGTTTGACAATTTAGGTAATGGTAGAAAAAAAGATATTAGCAATTTTTAAAATAAAAATGAGTTATTTAACATTTAAGCTGAATTAAATTGATTATAACTTTTTTCCTACAATTACCTAAATGGCGAAACTTGTTTCCTTAATTTGAAAATTACATAAAGGAATTAAGAAAACAGGTTTGACAATTAAGGTAATGGTAGAAAAAAAGATATTAGCAATTTTTAAAACGAAAATGAGTTATTTAACATTTAAGCTGAATTAAATTGCTTATAACTTTTTTTCTACAATAACCTAAATAGCGAAACTTATTTCCTTAATTTGGAAATAAAATATAAAAATTAAGAAAACAGGTTTGACAATTTAAGCAATAGTAGAAAAAAAGATATTTGCAGTTTTTAAAATGAAAATGAGTTATTTAACATTTAAGCTGAATTTAATTGTTTATAACTTTTTTTCTACAATTACCTAAATGGCGAAACTTATTTCCTTAATTTGAAAATGACATACAAGAATTAATGAAATAAGTTTGACAATTAACGTACTGGTAGAAAAAAAGATATTAGCAATTTTTTAGATGAAAATGAGTTATTTAACATTTAAGCTGAATTAAATTGTTTATAACTTTTTTTCTACAATTACCTTAATGGAAAAACTTGTTTCCTTGCTTTGAAAATGACATAAAGGAATTAAAAAAATTGGTTTGATAATTTAGGTAGAGGGTAGAAAAAAAGTTATAAGCAATTTAATTCAGCTTAAATGTTAAATAACTCATTTTCATTTTAAAAATTGCTAATATCTTTTTTTCTACAAATACCTTAATGGCAAAACTTGTTTCCTTAGTTTGTAAATGTAATAAAGGAATTAAGAAAACAGGTCTGACAATTAACGTACTGGTAGAAAAAAAGATATTAGCATTTTTTAAAGTGAAAATGAGTTATTTAACATTTAAGCTGAATTAAATTGTTTATAACTTTTTTTCTACAATTACCTAAATAGCGAAACTTGTTTCCTTAATTTGAAAATAACATAAAGGAATTAAGGAAACTAGTTTGACAATTAAGGTGATGGTAGAAAAAAAGATATTAGCAATTTTTAAAATGAAAATGAGTTATTTAACATTTAAGCTGCATTAAATTGTTTATAACTTTTTTTCTACAATTACATTAATGGCGAAACTTGTTTCCCTAATTTGAAAATAACATAAAGGAATTAAGAAAACAGGTTTGACATTTTAGGTAATGGCAGAAAAAAAGATATTAGCAATTTTTAAAATGAAAATGAGTTATTTAACATTTAAGCTGAATGAAATTGCTTATAACTTTTTTTCTACAATTATCTTAATGGCGAAATTTATTTCCCTAATTTGACAATGACATAAAGGAATTGGGAAATTAAGTTTGACAATTAAGGTAATGGTAGAAAAAAAGATATTAGCAATTTTTTTAAATGAAAATAAGTTATTTAACATTTAAGCTGAATTAAATTGTTTATAACTTTTTTTCTACAATTACCTAAATGGCGAAACTTAATTCCTTAATTTGAAAATAACATAAAGGAATTAAGAAAACAGGTTTGACAATTAAGGTAATGGTAGAAAAAAAGATATTAGCAATTTTTAAAATGAAAATGAGTTATTTAACATTTAAGCTGAATTAAATTGTTTATAACTTTTTTTCTACAATTACCTAAATGGCGAAACTTATTTCCTTAATTTAACAATGACATAAAAGAATTAACGAATCAGGTCTGACAATTAACGTGCTGGTAGAAAAAAAGATATTAGCAATTTTTAAGATGAAAATGAGTTATTTAACATTTAAGCTGAATTAAATTGTTTATAACTTTTTTTCTAGAATTACCTAAATGGCGAAGCTTGTTTCCTTAATTTGAAAATAACATAAAGGAATTAAGGGAACAGATTTGACAATTTAGGTAATGGTAGAAAAAAAGATATTAGCAATTTTTTGAACGAAAATAAGTTATTTACCATTTAGGCTGAATTAAATTGCTTTTAACTTTTTTTCCACAATAACCTAAATGGCGAAACTTGTTTCCTTAATTAAACAATGACATAAAAGAATTAACGAAACAGGTCTGACAGTTGCGTGCTGGTAGAAAAAAAGATATTAGCAATTTTTAAGATGAAAATGAGTTATTTAACATTTAAGCTGAGTTAAATTGTTTATAACTTTTTTTCTACAATTACCTTAATAGCGAAACTTATTTCCCTAATTTGAAAATAACATAAAGGAATTAGGGAAATAGGTTTTACAATTTAGGTAATGGTAGAAAAAAAGATATTAACAATTTTTAAGATGAAAATGAGTTATTTAACATTTAAGCTGAATTAAATTGTTTATAACTTTTTTTCTACAATTACCTAAATGGCGAAACTTGTTTCCTAAATTTAACAATGACATAAAAGAATTAACGAAACAGGTCTGACAATTAACGTGCTGGTAGAAAAAAAGATATTAGAAATTTTTAAGATGAAAATGAGTTATTTGACATTTAAGCTGAATTAAATTGTTTATAACTTTTTTTCTACAATTACCTAAATGGCGAAGCTTGTTTCTTTAATTTGAAAATAACATAAAGGAATTAAGGAAACAGGTTTGACAATTAAGGTAATGGTAGAAAAAAAGATATTAGCAATTTTTAGAACGAAAATAAGTTATTTAACATTTAAGCTGAATTAAATTGCTTATAACTTTTTTTCTACAATTACCTAAATGGTGAAACTTGTTTCCTTAATTTGAAAATAACATAAAGGAATTAAGGAAACAGGTCTGAGAATTGAGGTACTGGTAAAAAGAAAGATATTAGCAATTTTTAAAATGAAAATGAGTTATTTAACATTTAAGCTGAATGAAATTGCTTATAACTTTTTTTCTACAATTATCTTAATGGCGAAATTTATTTCCCTAATTTGAAAATGACATAAAGGAATTAGGAAATTAAGTTTGACAATTAAGGTGATGGTAGAAAAAAAGATATTAGCAATTTTTAAAATGAAAATGAGTTATTTAACATTTAAGCTGAATTAAATTGCTTATAACTTTTTTTTCTACAATTACCTAAATGGCGAAAATTGTTTCCTTAATTTGAAAATAACATAAAGGAATTAGGGAAACAGATTTGAAAATTTAGGTAATGGTAGAAAAAAAGATATTAGCAATTTTTAAAATAAAAATGAGTTATTTAACATTCAAGCTGAATTAAATTGCTTATAACTTTTTTTCTAAAATTACCTAAATAGCAAAACTCTTTTTCTTAATTTGTAAATGACATAAGGAAATTAAGGAAACAGGTTTGAATATTTAGGTAATGGTAAAAAAAAAGATATTTGCAGTTTTTAAAATGAAAATGAGTTATTTAACATTTAAGCTGAATTTAATTGCTTATAACTTTTTTTCTACAATTACCTATATAGCCAAACATATTTCCTTAATTTGAAAAAGACATAAAAGAATTAATGGAACAAGTTTGACAATTAAGGCAATGGTAGAAAAAAAGATATTAGCAATTTTTAAAATGAAAATGAGTTATTTAACATTTAAACTGCATTAAATTGTTTATAACTTTTTTCTACAATTACCTAAATGGCGAAACTTGTTTCCTTAATTTGAAAATAACATAAAGGAATTAAGGAAACAGGTTTGACAATTTAGGTAATGGTAGAAAAAAAGATATTAGCAATTTCATAACGAAATGAGTTATTTAACATTTAAGCTGAATTAAATTGCTTATAACTTTTTTTCTACAAAAAAAGGAAACAAGTCTGACAATTTAGGTAATGGTAGAAAAAAAGATATTAGCAATTTTTAAAATGAAAATGAGTTATTTAACATTTAAGCTGAATTAAATTGTTTATAACTTTTTTTCTACAATTACCTATATAGCGAAACTTAATTTTTTAATTTGAAAATGACATAAAAGAATTAATGAAACAAGTTTGACAATTAACGTACTGGTAGAAAAAAGATATTAGCAATTTTTAAGATGAAAATGAGTTATTTAACTTTTAAGCTGAATTAAATTGTTTATAACTTTTTTTCTACAATTACCTAAATGGTGAAACTTCTTTCCTGAATTTGCAAATGACATAAAAGAATTAAGGAAATAGGTTTGACAATTTAGGTAGGGGGTAGAAAAAAAGTTATAAACAATTTAATTCAGCTTAAAAGTTAAATAACTCATTTTCATTTTAAAAATTGCTAATATCTTTTTTTCTACAAATACCTAAATGGCAAAACTTGTTTCCTTAATTTAAAAATGATATAAAGGAATTAAGGAAACAGGTTTGACATATCAGGTAGTAGTCGAAAAAAATATATTAGCAATTTTTAAAATGAAAATGAGTTATTTAACATTTAAGCTTAATAAAATTGCTTATAACTTTTTTTCTACAATTAACTAAAACCGAAACTTGTTTCCTTAATTTGAAAATAACATAAAGGAATTAAGGAAACAGGTTTGACAATTAAGGTAATGGTAGGAAAAAGATATAAGCAATTTTTAAAATGAAAATGAATTATTTAACATCTAAGCTGAATTAAATTGCTTATAACTTTTTTTCTACAATTACCTAAATGGTGAAAATTGTTTCCTTAATTTGAAAATAACATACAAAAATTAAGGAAAGAGGTTTAACAATTTAGGTAATGGTAGAAAAAAAGATATTAGCAATTTTTAAAACGAAAATGAGTTATTTAACATTTAAGCTGAATTAAATTGTTTATAACTTTTTTTCTACAATTACCTAAATAGCGAAACTTGTTTCCTTAATTTGAAAATAACATAAAGGAATTCAGAAAACAGGCTTACAATTTAGGTAATGCTAAAAAAAAAGATATTAGCAATTTTTAAAGTGCAAATGAGTTATTTAACATTTAAGCTGAATTAAATTGTTTATAACTTTTTTTCTACAATTACCTAAATAACGAAACTTATTTCCTTAATTTTAAAATGACATAAAGGAATTAAAAATACAGGTCTGACAATTTAGGTAATGGTAGAAAAAAACCTATAAACAATTTAATTCAGCTTAAATGTTAAATAACTCATTTTCATTTTAAAAATTGCTAATATCTTTTTGTCTACAAATACCTAAATGGCAAAACTGGTTTCCTTAATTTAAAAATGATATAAAGGAATTAAGAAAACAAGTTTGCCAATTAAGGTAATGGTAGAAAAAAGATATTCGCAATTTTTAAGATGAAAATGAGTTATTCAACATTTAAGCTGAATTAAATTGCTTATAACTTTTTTTCTACAATTACCTAAATGGCGAAACTTGTTTCCTTAATTTGAAAATAACATAAAGGAATTCAGAAAACAGGTTTGACAATTTAGGTAATGGTAGAAAAAAATATATTAGCAATTTTTAAAATGAAAATGAGTCAGTTAACATTTAAGCTGAATTAAATTGTTTATAACTTTTTTTCTACAATTACCTCAATGAAGAAACTTGTTTCTCTAATTTGACAATGACATAAAGGAATTAAGGAAACAGGTTTTAGAATTTAGGTAATGGTAGAAAAAAATATATTAGCAATTTTTAAAGTGAAAATGAGTTATTTAACATTTAAGCTGAATTAAATTGTTTATAACTTTTTTTCTACAATTACCGAAATAGCGAATTTTATTTCCTTAATTTTAAAATGACATAAAGGAATTAAAAAAACAGGTTTGACAATTTATGTAATGGTAGAAAAAAAGATATTAACAATTTTTATAATGAAAATGAGTTATTTAACATTTAAGCTGAATTAAATTGCTTATAACTTTTTTTCTACAATTAACTTAATAGCAAAACTTTATTTTCTAATTTTAAAATAACATAAAGAAATTAAGAAAACAGGTTTGACAATTAAGGCAATGGTAGAAAAAAAGATATTAGCAATTTTTAAAGTGAAAATGAAATATTTAACATTTAAGCTGAATTAAATAGTTTATAACTTTTTTTCTACAACAACCTTAATGGCAAAACTTATTTCCTCAATTTAAAAATAACATAAAAGAATTAAGGAAACAGGTTTGACAATTAAGGCAATGGTAGAAAAAAAGATATTAGCAATTTTTAAAGTGAAAATGAGTTATTTAACATTTAAGCTGAATTAAATTGTTAATAACTTTTTTTCTACAATTACCTAAATGGCGAAACTTGTTTCCTTAAATTGACAATGACATAAAGGAATTAAGAAAACAGGTTTGAAAACTAAGGCAATGGTAGAAAAAAATATATTAACAATTTTTTAAAGTGAAAATGAAATATTTAACATTTAAGCTGAATTAAATAGTTTATAACTTTTTTTCTACAACTACCTTAATGGCAAAACTTATTTCCTGAATTTTAAAATAACATACAAGAATTAAGGAAACAGGTTTGACAATTAAGGCAATGGTAGAAAAAAAGATATTAGAAATTTTTGAAACGAAAATGAGTTCATTAACATTTAAGCTGAATTAAATTGCTTATAACTTTTTTTCTTTAATTACCTAAATAGCGAAACTTATTTCCTTAATTTGACAATGACATAAAGGAATTAAAAAAATAGGTTTGACAATTTAGGTAATGGCAGAAAAAAAGTTATAAAACATTTAATTCAGCTTAAATGTTAAATAACTCATTTTCATTTTAAAAATTGCTAATATCTTTTTTTCTACAAATACCTAAATAGCAAAACTTGTTTCCTTAATTTAAAAATGATATAAAAGAATTAGGAAACTGGTTTGACAATTTAGGTAATGGTAGAAAAAAAGATATTAGCAACTTTTAAAATGAAAATGAGTTATTTAACATTTAAGCTGCATTAAATTGTTTATAACTTTTTTTCTACAATTACATTAATGGCGAAACTTGTTTCCCTAATTTGAAAATAACATAAAGGAATTAAGAAAACAGGTTTGACATTTTAGGTAATGGCAGAAAAAAAGATATTAGCAATTTTTAAAATGAAAATGAGTTATTTAACATTTAAGCTGAATGAAATTGCTTATAACTTTTTTTCTACAATTATCTTAATAGCGAAATTTATTTCCCTAATTTGACAATGACATAAAGGAATTAGGAAATTAAGTTTGACAATTAAGGTAATGGTAGAAAAAAAGATATTAGCAATTTTTTTAAATGAAAATAAGTTATTTAACATTTAAGCTGAATTAAATTGCTTATAACTTTTTTTCTACAATTATCTTAATGGCGAAATTTATTTCCCTAATTTGACAATGACATAAAGGAATTAGGGAAATAGATTTGAAAATTTAGGTAATGGTAGAAAAAAAGATATTAGCAATTTTTAAAATAAAAATGAGTTATTTAACATTTAAGCTGAATTAAATTGCTTATAACTTTTTTTCTATAATTACCTAAATAGCAAAACTCTTTTTTTTAATTTGTAAATGACATAAGGAAATTAAGGAAACAGGTTTGATAATTTAGGTAATGGTAAAAAAAAAAGATATTTGCAGTTTTTAAAATGAAAATGAGTTATTTAACATTTAAGCTGAATTTAATTGTTTATAACTTTTTTTCTACAATTACCTATATAGCGAAACATATTTCCTTAATTTGAAAAAGACATAAAAGAATTAATGAAACAAGTTTGACAATTAAGGCAATGGTAGAAAAAAAGATATTAGCAATTTTTAGAACGAAAATAAGTCATTTAACATTTAAGCTGAATTAAATTGCTTTTAACTTTTTTTCTACAATTACCTAAATGGTGAAACTTGTTTTCTTAATTTGAAAATAACATAAAGGAATTAAGGAAACCGGTCTGAGAATTTAGGTACTGGTAAAAAGAAAGATATTAGAAATTTTTAAAATGAAAATGAGTTATTTAACATTTAAGCTGAATTAAATTGCTTATAACTTTTTTTTCTACAATTACCTAAATGGCGAAAATTGTTTCCTTAATTTGAGAATAACATAAAGGAATTAGGGAAACAGATTTGAAAATTTAGGTAATGGTAGAAAAAAAGATATTAGCAATTTTTAAAATAAAAATGAGTTATTTAACATTTAAGCTGAATTAAATTGCTTATAACTTTTTTTCTACAAAAAAAGGAAACAAGTCTGACAATTTAGGTAATGGTAGAAAAAAAGATATTAGCAATTTTTAAAATGAAAATGAGTTATTTAACATTTAAGCTGAATTAAATTGTTTATAACTTTTTTTCTACAATTACCTATATAGCGAAACTTAATTTTTTAATTTGAAAATGACATAAAAGAATTAATGAAACAAGTTTGACAATTAACGTACTGGTAGAAAAAAGATATTAGCAATTTTTAAGATGAAAATGAGTTATTTAACTTTTAAGCTGAATTAAATTGTTTATAACTTTTTTTCTACAATTACCTAAATGGTGAAACTTCTTTCCTGAATTTGCAAATGACATAAAAGAATTAAGGAAATAGGTTTGACAATTTAGGTAGGGGGTAGAAAAAAAGTTATAAACAATTTAATTCAGCTTAAAAGTTAAATAACTCATTTTCATTTTAAAAATTGCTAATATCTTTTTTTCTACAAATACCTAAATGGCAAAACTTGTTTCCTTAATTTAAAAATGATATAAAGGAATTAAGGAAACAGGTTTGACATATCAGGTAGTAGTCGAAAAAAATATATTAGCAATTTTTAAAATGAAAATGAGTTATTTAACATTTAAGCTTAATAAAATTGCTTATAACTTTTTTTCTACAATTAACTAAAAGCGAAACTTGTTTCCTTAATTTGAAAATAACATAAAGGAATTAAGGATATAAGCAATTTTTAAAATGAAAATGAATTATTTAACATCTAAGCTGAATTAAATTTCTTATAACTTTTTTTCTACAATTACCTAAATGGTGAAAATTGTTTCCTTAATTTGAAAATAACATACAAAAATTAAGGAAATAGGTTTAACAATTTAGGTAATTGTAGAAAAAAAGATATTAGCAATTTTTAAAACGAAAATGAGTTATTTAACATTTAAGCTGAATTAAATTGTTTATAACTTTTTTTCTACACATACCTAAATAGCGAAACTTGTTTCCTTAATTTGAAAATAACATAAAGGAATTCAGAAAACAGGCTTACAATTTAGGTAATGCTAAAAAAAAAGATATTAGCAATTTTTAAAGTGCAAATGAGTTATTTAACATTTAAGCTGAATTAAATTGCTTATAACTTTTTTTCTACAATTACCTAAATAGCGAAACTTATTTCCTTAATTTTAAAATGACATAAAGGAATTAAAAATACAGGTCTGACAATTTAGGTAATGGTAGAAAAAAACCTATAAACAATTTAATTCAGCTTAAATGTTAAATAACTCATTTTCATTTTAAAAATTGCTAATATCTTTTTGTCTACAAATACCTAAATGGCAAAACTGGTTTCCTTAATTTAAAAATGATATAAAGGAATTAAGGAAACAAGTTTGCCAATTAAGGTAATGGTAGAAAAAAGATATTCGCAATTTTTAAGATGAAAATGAGTTATTCAACATTTAAGCTGAATTAAATTGCTTATAACTTTTTTGCTACAATTACCTAAATGGCGAAACTTGTTTCCTTAATTTGAAAATAACATAAAGGAATTCAGAAAACAGGTTTGACAATTTAGGTAATGGTAGAAAAAAAGATATTAGAAATTTTTGAAACGAAAATGAGTTCATTAACATTTAAGCTGAATTAAATTGCTTATAACTTTTTTTCTACAATTACCTAAATAGCGAAACTTATTTCCTTAATTTTAAAATGACATAAAGGAATTAAAAAAATAGGTTTGACAGTTTAGGTAATTGTAGAAAAAAGTTATTAGCAATTTTTAAAATAAAAATGAGTTATTTAAAATTTAAGCTGAATTAAATTGTTTATAACTTTTTTTCTACAATTACCTAAATAGCGAAACTTGTTTCCTTAATTTTAAAATAACATAAAGGAATTCAGAAAACAGGTTTGACAATTAAGGTAATGCTAGAAAAAAATATATTAGCAATTTTTAAAATGAAAATGAGTTATTTAACATTTAAGCTGAATTAAATTGTTTATAACTTTTTTTCTACAATTACCTAAATAGCGAAACTTGTTTCCTTATTTTGAAAATGCTATAGAGGAATTAAATAAACAGATTGGACAATTAACATAATGGTAGAAAAAAAGATATTAGCAATTTTTAAAATGAAAATGAGTTATTTAACATTTAAGCTGAATTAAATTGTTTATTACTTTTTTTCTACATATATCTAAATGGCGAAACTTGTTTCCTTAATTTAAAATTGATATAAAGGCATTAAGGAAACAAGTCTGACAATTAACGTACTGGTAGAAAAAAAGATATTAGCAATTTTTAAGATGAAAATGAGTTATTTAACATTTAAGCTGAATTAAATTGTTTATAACTTTTTTTCTACAATTACCTAAATAGCGAAACTTGTTTCCTTAATTTGAAAATAACATAAAGGAATTCAGAAAACAGGCTTGACCATTTAGGTGATGCTAAAAAAAAAGATATTAGCAATTTTTAAAGTGAAAATGAGTTATTTAATATTTAAGCTGAATTAATTTGTTTATAACTCTTTTTTTTCTACAATTACCTAAATAGCGAAACTTGTTTATTTAATTTGAAAATGACATAAAAGAATTAATGTAACAGGTTTGACAATTAACGTACTGGTAGAAAAAAAGATATTAGCAATTTTTAAGATGAAAATGAGTTATTTAACATTTAAGCTAAATTAAATTGTTTATAACTTTTTTTCTACAACTACCTTAATGGCGGGTTTTGTTTACTTTATTTGAAAATAACATAAAGGAATTAAGGAAACAGGTTTGACAATTTAGGTAATTGTAAAAAAAAAGATATTAGCAATTTTTAAAATGAAAATGAGTTATTTAACATTTAAGCTGAATTAAATTGTTTATAACTTTTTTTCTACAATTAATATTAATATATTATAAAATAATAATAATAAAATAATATATTATATAATAATAATAATAAATATATTATAAAATATATTAGCAATTTTTAAAATGAAAATGAGTCATTTAACATTTAAGCTGAATTAAATTGTTTATAACTTTTTTTCTACAGTTACCTCAATGAAGAAACTTGTTTCCCTAATTTGTAAATGACATAAAGGAATTAAGGAAACAGGTTTGAGAATTTAGGTAATGGTAGAAAAAAAGATATTAGCAATTTTTAAATTGAAAATGAGTTATTTAACATTTAAGCTGAATTAAATTGTTTATAACTTTTTTTCTACAATTACCTCAATAGCGAAACTTATTTCCTTATATTTAAAATGACATAAAGGAATTAAAAAAACAGGTTTGACAATTTATGTAATGGTAGAAAAAAAGATATTAACAATTTTTATAATGAAAATGAGTTATTTAACATTTAAGCTGAATTAAATTGTTAATAACTTTTTTTCTGCAATTACCTAAATGGCGAAACTTATTTCCTGAATTTGAAAATAACAAAGAAGAATTAATAAAATAGGTTTGACAATTAACGTACTGGTAGAAAAAAAGATATTAGCAATTTTTAAAATGAAAATGAGTTATTTAACATTTAAGCTGAATTAAATTGTTTATAACTTTTTTTCTACAATTACCTTAATAGCGAAACTTAATTCCCTAATTTGGAAATAACATAAAGGAATTAAGAAAACAGGTTTAACAATTTAGATAATGGTAGAAAAAAAGATATTAGCAATTTTTAAAGTGAAAATGAAATATTTAACATTTAAGCTGAATTAAATAGTTTATAACTTTTTTTCTACAACTACCTTAATGGCAAAACTTGTTTCCTCAATTTAAAAATAACATAAAAGAATTAAGGAGACAGGCTTGACAATTTAAGCAATGGTAGAAAAAAAGATTTTAGCAATTTTTAAAGTGAAAATGAGTTATTTAACATTTAAGCTGAATTAAATTGTTAATAACTTTTTTCTACAACTACCTAAATGGCGAAACTTGTTTCCTTAATTTGACAATGACATAAAGGAATTAAAAAAATAGGTTTGACAATTTAGGTAATGGCAGAAAAAAAGTTATAAAACATTTAATTCAGCTTAAATGTTAAATAACTCATTTTCATTTTAAAAATTGCTAATATCTTTTTTTCTACAAATACCTAAATAGCAAAACTTGTTTCCTTAATTTAAAAATGATATAAAGGAATTAGGAAACTGGTTTGACAATTTAGGTAATGGTAGAAAAAAAGATATTAGCATCTTTTAAAACGAAAATGAGTTATTTAACATATAAGCTGAATTAAATTGCTTATAACTTTTTTTCTACAATTAACTAAATGGCGAAACTTGTTTTTTTAATTTGAAAATATAATAAAGGAAGTAAGAAAACAGGCTTGACAATTTAGGTAATGCTAAAAAAAAAGATATTAGCAATTTTTAAAATGAAAATGAGTTATTTTACATTTAAGCTGAATTAAATTGTTTATAACCTTTTTCTACAATTACCTTACTGGCGAAACTGGTTTCCTTAATTTGAAAATAACATAAAGGAATTAAGAAAATAGGTTTGACAGTTTAGGTAATTGTAGAAAAAAGTTATTAGCAATTTTTAAAATAAAAATGAGTTATTTAACATTTAAGCTGAATTAAATTGTTTATAACTTTTTTTCTACAATTACCTAAATAGCGAAACTTGTTTCCTTAATTTTAAAATAACATAAAGGAATTCAGAAAACAGGTTTGACAATTAAGGTAATGCTAGAAAAAAAGATATTAGCAATTTTTAAAATGAAAATGAGTTATTTAACATTTAAGCTGAATTAAATTGTTTATAACTTTTTTTCTACAATTACCTAAATAGCGAAACTTGTTTTTTTATTTTGAAAATGCTATAGAGGAATTAAATAAATAGATTGGACAATTAACATAATGGTAGAAAAAAAGATATTAGCAATTTTTAAAATGAAAATGAGTTATTTAACATTTAAGCTGAATTAAATTGTTTATTACTTTTTTTCTACATATATCTAAATGGCGAAACTTGTTTCCTGAATTTAAAATTGATATTAAGGCATTAAGGAAACAAGTCTGACAATTAACGTACTGGTAGAAAAAAAGATATTAGCAATTTTTAAGATGAAAATGAGTTATTTAACATTTAAGCTGAATTAAATTGCTTATAACTTTTTTTCTACAACTACCTAAATAGCGAAACTTATTTCCTGAATTTTAAAATGACATAAAGGAATTAAAAAAACAGGTTTAACAATTTAGGTTATGGTAGAAAAAAAGTTATAAACAATTTAATTCAGCTTAAATGTTAAATAACTCATTTTCATTTTAAAAATTGCTAATATTTTTTTTTCTACTAATACCTAAATGGCAAAACCTGTTTCCTTAATTTAAAAATGATATAAAGGAATTAACGAAACAAGTCTGAAAATTAACGTATTGGTAGAAAAAAAGATATTAGCAATTTTTAAGATGAAAATGAGTTATTTAACATATAAGCTGAATTAAATTGCTTATAACTTTTTATCTACAATTACCTAAATGGCAAAACTTGTTTCCTTAATTTAAAAATGATATAAAGGAATTAAGGAAGCTGGTTTGACAATTTAGGTAATGGTAGAAAAAAGATATTAGCAATTTTTAAAACGAAAATGAGTTATTTAACATTTAAGCTGAATTAAATTGCTTATAACTTTTTTTCTACATATATCTAAATGGCGAAACTTGTTTCGTTAATTTAAAATTGATATTAAGGAAAAGAGTCTGACAATTAACGTACTGGTAGAAAAAAAGATATTAGCAATTTTTAAGATGAAAATGAGTTATTTAACATTTAAGCTGAATTAAATTGTTTATAACTTTTTTTCTACAATTACCTAAATAGCGAAACTTGTTTCCTTAATTTGAAAATAACATTAAGGAATTCAGAAAACAGGCTTGACAATTTAGGTAATGCTAAAAAAAAAGATATTAGCAATTTTTAAAGTGCAAATGAGTTATTTAATATTTAAGCTGAATTAAAATGTTTATAACTCTTTTTTTTCTACAATTACCTAAATAGCGAAACTTGTTTATTTAATTTGAAAATGACATAAAAGAATTAATGTAACAGGTTTGACAATTAACGTCCTGGTAGAAAAAAAGATATTAGCAATTTTTAAGATGAAAATGAGTTATTTAACATTTAAGCTGAATTAAATTGTTTATAACTTTTTTTCTACAACTACCTTAATGGCGAGACTTGTTTACTTAATTTGAAAATAACATAAAGGAATTAATAAAACAGGTTTGACAATTTAGGTAAATGGAAAAAAAAAGATATTAGCAATTTTTAAAATGAAAATGAGTTATTTAACATTTAAGCTGAATTAAATTGTTTATAACTTTTTTTCTACAATTTCCTAAATGGCGAAACTTGTTTCCTGAATTTGAAAATAACATAAAGGAATTCAGAAAACAGGTTTGAAAATTTAGGTAATGGTAGAAAAAAATATATTAGCAATTTTTAAAATGAAAATGAGTCATTTAACATTTAAGCTGAATTAAATTGCTTATAACTTTTTTTCTACAGTTACCTCAATGAAGAAACTTGTTTCCCTAATTTGTAAATGACATAAAGGAATTAAGGAAACAGGTTTGAGAATTTAGGTAATGGTAGAAAAAAAGATATTAGCAATTTTTAAATTGAAAATGAGTTATTTAACATTTAAGCTGAATTAAATTGTTTATAACTTTTTTTCTACAATTACCTAAATAGCGAAACTTATTTCCTTAATTTTAAAATGACATAAAGAAATTAAAAAAACAGGTTTGACAATTTATGTAATGGTAGAAAAAAGATATTAACAATTTTTATAATGAAAATGAGTTATTTAACATTTAAGCTGAATTAAATTGTTAATAACTTTTTTTCTACAATTACCTAAATGGCGAAACTTATTTCCTTAATTTGAAAATAACATAGAGGAATTAATAAAATAGGTTTGACAATTAACGTACTAGTAGAAAAAAAGATATTAGCAATTTTTAAAATGAAAATGAGTTATTTAACATTTAAGCTGAATTAAATTGTTTATAACTTTTTTTCTACAATTACCTTAATAGCGAAAGTTAATTCCCTAATTTGGAAATAACATAAAGGAATTAAAAAAACAGGTTTAACAATTTAGATAATGGTAGAAAAAAAGATATTAGCAATTTTTAAAGTGAAAATGAAATATTTAACATTTAAGCTGAATTAAATAGTTTATAACTTTTTTTCTACAACTACCTTAATGGCAAAACTTGTTTCCTAAATTTAAAAATAACATAAAAGAATTAAGGAGACAGGTTTGACAATTAAGGCAATGGTAGAAAAAAAGATTTTAGCAATTTTTAAAGTGAAAATGAGTTATTTAACATTTAAGCTGAATTAAATTGTTAATAACTTTTTTTCTACAATTACCTTAATGGCGAAACTTGTTTCCTTAATTTGACAATGACATAAAGGAATTAAGAAAACAGGTTTGACAACTAGGGTAATGGTAGAAAAAAATATATTAACAATTTTTAAAATGAAAATGATTTATTTAACATTTAAGCTAAATTAAATTGTTAATAACTTTTTTTCTAAAATTACCTAAATGGCAAAACTTATTTCCTTAATTTGAAAATAACATAAAGGAATTAATAGAAGAGGTTTGGCAATTAACGTACTGGTAGAAAAAAAGATATTAGCTATTTTTAAAACGAAAATGAGTTATTTAACATTTAAGCTGAATTAAATTGCTTATAACTTTTTTTCTACAATTACCTAAATAGCGAAACTTATTTCCTGAATTTTAAAATGACATAAAGGAATTAAGAAAACAGGTTTTACAATTTAGGTAATGGTAGAAAAAAAGTTATAAACAATTTAATTCAGCTTAAATGTTAAATAACTTATTTTCATTTTAAAAATTGCTAATATTTTTTTTTCTACAAATACCTAAATGGCAAAACCTGATTCCTTAATTTAAAAATAATATAAAGGAATTAAGGAAACTGGTTTGACAATTTAGGTAATGGTAGAAAAAAGATATTAGCAACTTTTAAAACGAAAATGAGTTATTTAACATATAAGCTGAATTAAATTGTCTATAACTTTTTTCTACAATTATCTTAATGGCGAAATTTATTTCCCCAATTTGACAATGACATAAAGGAATTAAGGAAACAAGTTTGACAATTTAGGAAATGGTATAAAAAAAGATATTAGCAATTTTTAAAATAAAAGTGAGTTATTTAACATTTAAGCTGAATTAAATTGCTTATAACTTTTTTTTCTACAATTACCTAAATAGCGAAACTTGTTTCCTTAATTTGTAAATAACATAAAGAAATTAAGAAAACAGGTTTGACAATTAAGGCAATGGTAGAAAAAAAGATATTAGTAATTTTTAAAGTGAAAATGAGTTATTTAACATTTAAGCTGAATTAAATTGTTTATAACTTTTTTTCTACAATTACCTTAATGGCAAAACTTGTTTCCTTAATTTGACAATGACATAAAAGAATTAAGGAAACAGGTTTGATAATTAAGGCAATGGTAGAAAAAAAGATATTAGCAATTTTTAAAGTGAAAATGAGTTATTTAACATTTAAGCTGAATTAAATTGCTTATAACTTTTTTTCTACAATTACCTAAATGGCGAAGCTTGTTTCCTTAATTTGAAAATAACATAAAAGAATTATGGAAACATGTCTGAATATTTAGGTAATGGTAAAAAAAAGATATTAGCAATTTTTAAAATGAAAATGAGTTATTTAACATTTAAGCTGAATTAAATTGTTTATAACTTTTTTTCTACAATTATCTTAATGGCGAATTTTATTTCCCTTATTTGACAATGACATAAAGGAATTAAGGAAACAAGTTTGACAAATAAGGTGATGGTAGAAAAAAAGATATTAGCAATTTTTAAGATGAAAATGAGTTATTTAACATTTAAGCTGAATTAGATTGTTTATAACTTTTTTTCTACAATTACCTAAATGGCGAAACTTGTTTCCTTAATTTGAAAATAACATAAAAAAATTCAGAAAACAGGTTTGACAATTTAGGTATGTATGTATGTATGTATGTATGAAAATGAGTTATTTAACATTTAAGCTGAATTAAATTGCTTATAACTTTTTTTCTACAATTACCTTAATGGCGAAGCTTGTTTCCTTAATTTGAAAATAACATAAAAGAATTATAAAAACATGTCTGACAATTTAGGTAATGGTAAAAAAAAGATATTAGCAATTTTTAAAATGAAAATGAGTTATTTAACATTTAAGCTGAATTAAATTGTTTATAACTTTTTTTCTACAATTATCTTAATAGCGAATTTTATTTCCCTTATTTAACAATGACATAAAGGAATTAAAGAAACAAGTTTGACAAATAAGGTGATGGTCGAAAAAAAGATATTAGCAATTTTTAAGATGAAAATGAGTTATTTAACATTTAAGCTGAATTAGATTGTTTATAACTTTTTTTCTACAATTACCTAAATGGCGAAACTTGTTTTCTTAATTTGAAAATAACATAAAGAAATTCAGAAAACAGGTTTGACAATTTAGGTAATGGTAGAAAAAAATATATTAGCAATTTTTAAAATGAAAATGAGTCATTTAACATTTAAGCTGAATTAAATTGTTTATAACTTTTTTTCTACAATTACCTCAATGAAGAAACTTGTTTCCCTATTTTAACAATGACATAAAGGAATTAAGGAAATAGGTTTGAGAATTAAGGTAATGGTAGAAAAAAAGATATTAGCAATTTTTAAAGTGAAAATGAGTTATTTAACATTTAAGCTGAATTAAATTGTTTATAACTTTTTTTCTACAATTACCTAAATAGCGAAACTTATTTCCTTAATTTTAAAATGACATAAAGGAATTAAGGAAACAGGTTTGACAATTTAGGTAATGGTATAAAAAAATATATTAGCAACTTTTAAAACGAAAATGAGTTATTTAACATATAAGCTGAATTAAATTGCTTATAACTTTTTTTCTACAATTATCTTAATGGCGAAATTTATTTCCCCAATTTGACAATGACATAAAGGAATTAAGAAAACAAGTTTGACAATTTAGGTAATGGTAGAAAAAAAGATATTAGCAATTTTTAAAATAAAAGTGAGTTATTTAACATTTAAGCTGAATTAAATTGCTTATAACTTTTTTTCTACAATTACCTTAATAGCGAAACTTGTTTCCTTAATTTGTAAATAACATAAAGGAATTAAGAAAACAGGTTTGAATATTAACGCATTGGTAGAAAAAAAGATATTAGTAATTTTATAAGTGAAAATGAGTTATTTAACATTTAAGCTGAATTAAATTGTTTATAACTTTTTTTCTACAATTACCTTATTGGCAAAACTTGTTTCCCTAATTTAAAAATAACATAAAAGAATTAGGAAAACAGGTTTGATAATTAAGGCAATGGTAGAAAAAAAGATATTAGCAATTTTTAAAGTGAAAATGAGTTATTTAACATTTAAGCTGAATTAAATTGCTTATAACTTTTTTTCTACAATTACCTAAATAGCGAAACTTATTTCCTTAATTTGTAAATAACATTAAGGAATTAAGTAAACAGGTTTGAATATTAACGCATTGGTAGAAAAAAAGATATTAGCAATTTTTAAAGTGAAAATGAGTTATTTAACATTTAAGCTGAATTAAATTGCTTATAACTTTTTTTCTACAATTACCTAAATGGCGAAGCTTGTTTCCTAAATTTGAAAATAACATAAAAAAATTATGGAAACATGTCTGAATATTTAGGTAATGGTAAAAAAAAGATATTAGCAATTTTTAAAATTGAAATGAGTTATTTAACATTTAAGCTGAATTAAATTGTTTATAACTTTTTTTCTGCAATTATCTTAATGGCGAAATTTATTTCACCAATTTGACAATGACATAAAAGAATTAAGGAAACAAGTTTGACAAAAAAGGTGATGGTAGAAAAAAAGATATTAGCAATTTTTAAGATGAAAATGAGTTATTTAACATTTAAGCTGAATTAGATTGTTTATAACTTTTTTTCTACAATTACCTAAATGGCGAAACTTGTTTCCTTAATTTGAAAATAACATAAAGAAATTCAGAAAACAGGTTTGACAATTTCGGTAATGGTAGAAAAAAATATATTAGCAATTTTTAAAATGAAAATGAGTCATTTAACATTTAAGCTGAATTAAATTGTTTATAACTTATTTTCTACAATTACCTCAATGAAAAAACTTGTTTCCTAATTTGACAATGACATAAAGAAATAAAGAAATAGGTTTGAGAATTTAGATAGTGGTAGAAAAAAAGATATTAGCAATTTTTAAAGTGAAAATGAGTTATTTAACATTTAAGCTGAATTAAATTGTTTATAACTTTTTTTCTACAATTACCTAAATAGCGAAACTTATTTCTTTAATTTTAAAATGACATAAAGGAATTAAGGAAACAGGTTTGACAATTTAGGTAATGGTATAAAAAAATATATTAGCAACTTTTAAAACGAAAATGAGTTATTTAACATATAAGCTGAATTAAATTGCTTATAACTTTTTTTCTACAATTATCTTAATGGCGAAATTTATTTCCCCAATTTGACAATGACATAAAGGAATTAAGAAAACAAGTTTGACAATTTAGGTAATGGTAGAAAAAAAGATATTAGCAATTTTTAAAATAAAAGTGAGTTATTTAACATTTAAGCTGAATTAAATTGCTTATAACTTTTTTTCTACAATTACCTTAATAGCGAAACTTGTTTCCTTAATTTGTAAATAACATAAAGGAATTAAGAAAACAGGTTTGAATATTAACGCATTGGTAGAAAAAAAGATATTAGTAATTTTATAAGTGAAAATGAGTTATTTAACATTTAAGCTGAATTAAATTGTTTATAACTTTTTTTCTACAATTACCTTATTGGCAAAACTTGTTTCCTTAATTTAAAAATAACATAAAAGAATTATGGAAACAGGTCTGACAATTTAGGTAATGGTAAAAAAAAGATATTAGCAATTTTTAAAATGAAAATGAGTTATTTAACATTTAAGCTGAATTAAATTGTTTATAACTTTTTTTCTACATTTATCTTAATGGCGAATTTTATTTCCCTTATTTAACAATGACATAAAGGAATTAAAGAAACAAGTTTGACAAATAAGGTGATGGTAGAAAAAAAGATATTAGCAATTTTTAAGATGAAAATGAGTTATTTAACATTTAAGCTGAATTAGATTGTTTATAACTTTTTTTTCTACAATTACCTAAATGGCGAAACTTGTTTCCTTAATTTGAAAATAACATAAAGAAATTCAGAAAACAGGTTTGACAATTTAGGTAATGGTAGAAAAAAATATATTAGCAATTTTTAAAATGAAAATGAGTCATTTAACATTTAATCTGAATTAAATTGTTTATAACTTTTTTTCTACAATTACCTCAATTAAGAAACTTGTTTCCCTATTTTAACAATGACATAAAGGAATTAAGGAAATAGGTTTGAGAATTTAGGTAATGGTAGAAAAAAAGATATTAGCAATTTTTAAAGTGAAAATGAGTTATTTAACATTTAAGCTGAATTAAATTGTTTATAACTTTTTTTCTACAATTACCTAAATAGCGAAACTTATTTCCTTAATTTTAAAATGACAAAAAGGAATTAAGGAAACAGGTTTGACAATTTAGGTAATGGTATAAAAAAATATATTAGCAACTTTTAAAACAAAAATGAGTTATTTAACATATAAGCTGAATTAAATTGCTTATAACTTTTTTTCTACAATTATCTTAATGGCGAAATTTATTTCCCCAATTTGACAATGACATAAAGGAATTAAGAAAAAAAGTTTGACAATTTAGGTAATGGCAGAAAAAAAGATATTAGCAATTTTTAAAATGAAAACGAGTTATTTAACATTTAAGCTGAATTAAATTGTTTATAACTTTTTTTCTACAATTAACTAAATGGCGGAACTTGTTTCCTTAATTTGACAATGACATAAAGGAATTAAGGAAACAGGTTTGACAATTAAGGTATAGGTAGAAAAAAAGATATTAGCAATTTTTAAAATAAAAATAAGTTATTTAACATATAAGCTGAATTAAATTGTTTATTACTTTTTTTCTAAAATTTTCTAAATGGCTAAACTTGTTTCCTTAATTTGAAAATAACATAAAAGAATTAAGAAAATAGGTTTGACAATTTAGGTATTTGTAGAAAAAAGATATTAGCAATTTTTAAAATGAAAATGAGTTATTTAACATTTAAGCTGAATTAAATTGTTTATAACTTTTTTTCTACAATTACCTAAATGTCGAAACTTGTTTCCTTAATTTGAAAATAACATAAAGAAATTAAGGAAACAGGTTTGACAATTAAGGTAATGGTAGAAAAAAAGATATTAGCAATTTTTAAAATAAAAGTGAGTTATTTAACATTTAAGCTGAATTAAATTGCTTATAACTTTTTTTTCTACAATTACCTTAATAGCGAAACTTGTTTCCTTAATTTGTAAATATTATAAAGGAATTAAGAAAACAGGTTTGAATATTAACGCATTGGTAGAAAAAAAGATATTAGTAATTTTATAAGTGAAAATGAGTTATTTAACATTTAAGCTGAATTAAATTGTTTATAACTTTTTTTCTACAATTACCTTATTGGCAAAACTTGTTTCCTTAATTTAAAAATAACATAAAAGAATTAGGAAAACAGGTTTGATAATTAAGGCAATGGTAGAAAAAAAGATATTAGCAATTTTTAAAGTGAAAATGGGTTATTTAACATTTAAGCTGAATTAAATTGCTTATAACTTTTTTTCTACAATTACCTAAATAGCGAAACTTATTTCCTTAATTTGTAAATAACATTAAGGAATTAAGTAAACAGGTTTGAATATTAACGCATTGGTAGAAAAAAAGATATTAGCAATTTTTAAAGTGAAAATGAGTTATTTAACATTTAAGCTGAATTAAATTGCTTATAACTTTTTTTCTACAATTACCTAAATGGCGAAGCTTGTTTCCTAAATTTGAAAATAACATAAAAAAATTATGGAAACATGTCTGAATATTTAGGTAATGGTAAAAAAAAGATATTAGCAATTTTTAAAATGGAAATGAGTTATTTAACATTTAAGCTGAATTAAATTGTTTATAACTTTTTTTCTGCAATTATCTTAATGGCGAAATTTATTTCACCAATTTGACAATGACATAAAGGAATTAAGGAAACAAGTTTGACAAAAAAGGTGATGGTAGAAAAAAAGATATTAGCAATTTTTAAGATGAAAATGAGTTATTTAACATTTAAGCTGAATTAGATTGTTTATAACTTTTTTTCTACAATTACCTAAATGGCGAAACTTGTTTCCTTAATTTGAAAATAAAATAAAGAAATTCAGAAAACAGGTTTGACAATTTCGGTAATGGTAGAAAAAAAGATATTAGCAATTTTTAAGATGAAAATGAGTTATTTAACATTTAAGCTGAATTAAATTGTTTATAACTTATTTTCTACAATTACCTCAATGAAAAAACTTGTTTCCTAATTTGACAATGACATAAAGAAATAAAGAAATAGGTTTGACAATTTTGGTAATGGTAGAAAAAAAGATATAAGCAATTTTTAAAATGAAAATGAGTTATTTAACATTTAAGCTGAATTAAATTGTTTATAACTTTTTTTCTACAATTACCTAGATAGCGAAACTTATTTCCTTAATTTTAAAATGACATAAAGGAATTAAGGAAACAGGTTTGACAATTTAGGTAATGGTAGAAAAAAGATATTAGCAACTTTTAAAACGAAAATGAGTTATTTAGCATATAAGCTGAATTAAATTGCTTATAACTTTTTTTCTACAATTATCTTAATAGCGAAATTTATTTCTTCAATTTGACAATGACATAAAGGAATTAAGGAAACAAGTTTGACAATTGAGGTAATGGTAGAAAAAAAGATATTAGCAATTTTTAAAATAAAAGTGAGTTATTTAACATTTAAGCTGAATTAAATTGCTTATAACTTTTTTTCTACAATTACCTAAATAGCGAAACTTGTTTCCTTAATTTGTAAATAACATAAAGAAATTAAGAAATAAGGTTTGACAATTAAGGCAATGGTAGAAAAAAAGATATTAGCAATTTTTAAAGTGAAAATGAGTTATTTAACATTTAAGCTAAATTAAATTGCTTATAACTTTTTTTCTACAATTACCTAAATGGCGAAACTTGTTTCCTTAATTTGAAAATAACATAAAAGAATTATGGAAACAGGTCTGACAATTTAGGTAATGGTAAAAAAAAGATATTAGCAATTTTTAAAATGAAAATGAGTTATTTAACATTTAAGCTGAATTAAATTGTTTATAACTTTTTTTTCTACATTTATCTTAATGGCGAAATTTATTCCCTAATTTGAAAATGACATAAAGAAATTAAGGAAACAAGTTTGACAAATAAGGTGATGGTAAAAAAAAAGATATTAGCAATTTTTAAGATGAAAATGAGTTATTTAACATTTAAGCTGAATTAAATTGTTAATAACTTTTTTTCTACAATTACCTAAATGGCAAAACTTATTTCCTTAATTTGAAAATAACATATAGGAATTAATAAAATAGGTTTGACAATTAACGTACTGGTAGAAAAAAGATATAAGCAATTTTTAAAATGAAAATGAGTTATTTAATATTTAAGCTGAATTAAATTGCTTATAACTTTTTTTCTACAATTACCTAAATAGCGAAACTTGTTTCCCTAATTTGAAAATAACATAACAAAATTAAGAAAACAGGTTTGACAATTTAGGCAATGGCAGAAAAAAAGATATTAGCAATTTTTAAAGTGAAAATGAAATATTTAACATTTAAGCTGAATTAAATAGTTTATAACTTTTTTTCTACAACTACCTTAAAGGCAAAATTTGTTTCCTCAATTTAAAAATAACATAAAAGAATTAAGGAAACAGGTTTGACAATTAAGGCAATGGTAGAAAAAAATATATTAGCACTTTTTAAAGTGAAAATGAGTTATTTAACATTTAAGCTGAATTAAATTGTAAATAACTTTTTTTCTACAATAACAAAAATGGCGAAACTTGTTTCCTTAATTTGACAATGACATAAAAAAATTAAGAAAACAGGTTTGACAACTGAGGCAATGGTAGAAAAAAATATATTAACAATTTTTAAAATGAAAATGAGTTATTTAACATTTAAGCTGAATTAAATTGTTAATAACTTTTTTTCTACAATTACCTAAATGGCGAAACTTAATTCCTTAATTTGAAAATAACATTAAGGAATTAATAAATTAGGTTTGACAATTAACGTACTGGTAGAAAAAAAGATATTAGCAATTTTTAAAACGAAAATGAGTTATTTAACATTTAAGCTGAATTAAATTGCTTATAACTTTTTTTCTACAATTACCTAAATAGCGAAACTTATTTCCTTAATTTTAAAATGACATAGAGGAATTATAAAAACAGGTTTGACAATTTAGGTAATGGTAGAAAAAAAGTTATAAACAATTTAATTCAGCTTAAATGTTAAATAACTCATTTACATTTTAAAAAATGCTAATATCTTTTTTTCTACAAATACCTAAATGGCAAAACTTGTTTCCTTAATTTAAAAATGATATAAAGGAATTAAAAAACACTGGTTTGAAAATTAAGGTAATGGTAGAAAAAAAGATATTAGCAACTTTTAAAACGAAAATGAGTTATTTAACATATAAGATGAATTAAATTGCTTATAACTTTTTTTCTACAATTACCTAAATGGCGAAACTTGTTTCCTTAATTTGAAAATATAATGAAGGAATTAAGAAAATAGGTTGGACAATTTAGGTAATTATAGAAAAAAGATATTAGCAATTTTTAAAATAAAAATGAGTTATTTAACATTTAAGCTGAAATAAATTTTTTATAACTTTTTTTCTACAATTACCTAAATAGCGAAACTTGTTTCCTTAATTTAAAAATAACATAAAGGAATTAAGAAAACAGGTTTGACAATTTAGGTAATGTTAGAAGAAAAGATATTAGCAATTTTTAAAATGAAAATGAATTATTTAACATTTAAGCTGAATTAAATTGTTTATAACTTTTTTTCTACAATTACCTTAATAGCGAAACTTGTTTCCTTAATTTGAAAATGACATAGAGGAATTAAATAATTAGATTGGACAATTAACGTAATGGTAGAAAAAAAGATATTAGCAATTTTTAAAATGAAAATGAGTTATTTAAAATTTAAGCTGAATTAAATTGTTTATTACTTTTTTTCTACATATATCTAAATGGCGAAACTTGTTTTTCTTAGTTTAAAATTGATATAAAGGAATTAAGGAAACAAGTCTGACAATTAACGTACTGGTAGAAAAAAAGATATTAGCAATTTTTAAAACGAAAATGAGTTATTTAACATTTAAGCTGAATTAAATTGTTTATAACTTTTCTTCTGCAATTACCTTATTGGCGAAACTTGTTTGGTTAGTTTGAAAATAACATGAGGGAATGAAGAAAATAAGTTTGACAATTTAGGTAATGGTAGCAAAAAAGATATTAGCAATTTTTAAAATGAAAATGAGTTATTTAACATTTAAGCTGAATTAAATTGCTTATAACTTTTTTTCTAAAATTACCTAAATAGCGAAACTTGTTTCCTTAATTTGAAAATAACATAAAGGATTTCAGAAACTAGGCTTGACAATTTAGGTAATGCTAAAAAAAAAGATATTAGCAATTTTTAAAGTGAAAATGAGTTTTTTAACATTTAAGCTGAATTAAATTGTTTATAACTTTTTTTTCTACAATTACCTAAATAGCGAAACTTGTTTATTTAATTTGAAAATGACATAAAAGAATTAATGAAACAGGTTTGACCATTAACGTACAGGTAGAAAAAAAGATATTAGCAATTTTTAAGATGAAAATGAGTTATTTAACATTTAAGCTGAATTAAATTGTTTATAACTTTTTTTCTCCAACTACCTTAATGGCGAAACTTGTTTACTTAATTTGAAAATGACATAAAGGAATTGAGGAAACAGGTTTGACAATTAAGGTAATGGTAAAAAAAAAGATATTAGCAATTTTTAAAATGAAAATGAGTTATTTAACATTTAAGCTGAATTAAATTGCTTATAACTTTTTTTCTACAATTACCTAAATGGCGGAACTTGTTTTACACAATTTGAAAATGACATAAAGAAATTAAGGAAACAGGTCCGACTATTAACGTAATAGTAGAAAAAAAGTTATAAACAATTTAATTCAGCTTAAATGTTAAATAACTCATTTTCATTTTAAAATTTTTTTAATATCTTTTTTTCTACAAATACCTAAATAGCGAAACTTGTTTCTTTAATTTGAAAACAACATAGAGGAATTAAGAAAACAGGTTTGACAATTAAGGTAACGGTAGAAAAAAAGATATTAGCAATTTTTAAAATGAAAATGAGTTATTTAACATTTAAGCTGAATTAAATTGTTTATAACTTTTTTTCTACAATTACCTAAATAGCGAAAACTTATTTCCTAAATTTGAAAACGACATAAAGGAATTAAGGAAACAGGTTTGACAATTTAGGTAATGGTAGAAAAAATGATATTAGCAATTTTTAAAATGAAAATGAGTTATTAAAAATTTAATCTGAATTAAATAGTTTATTACTTTTTTTCTACAAATATCTAAATGGCGAAACTTAATTCCTTAATTTAGAAATGATATAAAGGAATTAACGAAACAAGTCTGACAATTAACATTTTGGTAGAAAAAAAGATATTAGCAAATTTTAAGATGAGAATGAGTTATTTAACATTTAAGCTGAATTAAATTGCTTATAACTTTTTTTCTACAATTACCTAAATAGCGAAACTTGTTTCCTTAATTTAAATATAACATAAGAAAATTATGGAACTAGGTTTGACAATTTAGGTAATGGTAGAAAAAAATATATTAACAATTTTTAAAGTGAAAATGAGTTATTTAACATTTAAGCTGGATTAAATTGTTTATAACTTTTTTTTCTACAATTAGCTAAATAGCGAAACTCGTTTATTATAATGGAAAATGACATAAAATAATTAATGAAACAGGTTTGACAATTAACGTACTGGTAGAAAAAAAGATATTAGCAATTTTTAAGATGAAAATGAGTTATTTAACATTTAAGCTGAATTAAATTGTTTATAACTTTTTTTCTACAATTACCTTATTGGCGAAACTTGTTTCCTTAATTTGACAATGACATAAAGGAATTAATGAAACAGGTTTGACAATTAACGTACTGGTAGAAAAAAAGACATTAGCAATTTTTAAGATGAAAATGAGTTATTTAACATTTAAGCTGAATTAAATTGCTTATAACTTTTTTTCTACAATTACCTAAATAGCAAAACTTGTTTCCCTAATTTGAAAATAACATAAAGGAATTAATGAAACAGGTTTGACAATTAACGTACTGGTAGAAAAAAAGATATTAGCAATTTTTAAGATGAAAATGAGTTATTTAACGTTTAAGCTGAATTAAATTGTTTATAACTTTTTTTCTACAATTACCTAAATAACGAAACTTGTTTTTTTAATTTGAAAATGACATAAAGGAATTAAGGAAACAGGTTTTACAATTTAGGTAGGGGGTAGAAAAAAAGTTATAAACAATTTAATTCAGCTTAAATGTTAAATAAATCATTTTCACTTTAAAAATTGCTAATATCTTTTTTTCTACAATTACCTAAATGGCAAAACTTATTTCCCTAATTTAAAAATGATATAAGAGAATTAAAGAAACAGGTCTGACAATTTAGGTAATTGTAGAAAAAAGGATATTAGCAATTTTTAAAATGAAAATGAGTTATTTAACATTTAAGCTGAATTAAATTGTTTATAACTTTTTTTCTACAATTACCTAAATGGCGAAACTTGTTTTCTTAATTTGAAAATAACATAAAGAAATTCAGAAAACAGGTTTGACAATTTCGGTAATGGTAGAAAAAAATATATTAGCAATTTCTAAAATGAAAATGAGTCATTTAACATTTAAGCTGAATTAAATTGTTTATAACTTTTTTTCTACAATTACCTCAATGAAAAAACTTGTTTCCTAATATGACAATGACATAAAGAAATTAAATAAATAGGTTTGAGAATTGAGATAATGGTAGAAAAAAAGATATTAGCAATTTTTAAAGTGAAAATGAGTTATTTAACATTTAAGCTGAATTAAATTGTTTATAACTTTTTTTCTACAATTACCTAAATAGCGAAACTTATTTCCTTAATTTTAAAATGACATAAAGGAATTAAGGAAACAGTTTTGACAATTTAGGTAATGGTAGAAAAAAGATATTAGCAACTTTTAAAACGAAAATGAGTTATTTAACATAAAAGCTGAATTAAATTGCTTATAACTTTTTTTCTACAATTATCTTAATGGCGAAATTTATTTTCCCAATTTGACAATGACATAAAGGAATTAAGGAAACAAGTTTGACAATTGAGGTAATGTTAGAAAAAAAGATATTAGCAATTTTTAAAATAAAAGTGAGTTATTTAACATTTAAGCTGAATTAAATTGCTTATAACTTTTTTTCTACAATTACCTAAATAGCGAAACTTGTTTCCTTAATTTGTAAATAACATAAAAAAATTAAGAAAACAGGTTTGACAATTAAGGCAATGGTAGAAAAAAAGATATTAGCAATTTTTAAAGTGAAAATGAGTTATTTAACATTTAAGCTGAATTAAATTGCTTATAACTTTTTTTCTACAATTACCTAAATTTCGAAACTTGTTTCCTTAATTTGAAAATAACATAAAAGAATTATGGAAACAGGTCTGACAATTTAGGTAATGGTAAAAAAAAGATATTAGCAATTTTTAAAATGAAAATGAGTTATTTAACATTTAAGCTGAATTAAATTGTTTATAACTTTTTTTCTACAATTATCTTAATGGCGAAATTTATTTCATTAATTTGACAATGACATAAAGGAATTAAGGAAACAAGTTTGACAAATAAGGTGATGGTAAAAAAAAAGATATTAGCAATTTTTAAGATGAAAATGAGTTATTTAACATTTAAGCTGAATTAAATTGTTAATAACTTTTTTTCTACAATTACCTAAATGGCGAAACTTATTTCCTTAATTTGAAAATAACATAAAGGAATTAATAAAATAGGTTTGACAATTAACGTACTAGTAGAAAAAAGATATAAGCAATTTTTAAAATGAAAATGAGTTATTTAATATTTAAGCTGAATTAAATTGGTTATAACTTTTTTTCTACAATTACCTAAATAGCGAAACTTGTTTCCCTAATTTGAAAATAACATAATGGAATTAAGAAAACAGGTTTAACAATTTAGGCAATGGCAGAAAAAAAGATATTAGCAATTTTTAAAGTGAAAATGAAATATTTAACATTTAAGCTGAATTAAATAGTTTATAACTTTTTTTCTACAACTACCTTAAAGGCAAAACTTGTTTCCTCAATTTAAAAATAACATAAAAGAATTAAAGAAACAGGTTTGACAATTAAGGCAATGGTAGAAAAAAAGATATTAGCACTTTTTAAAGTGAAAATGAGTTATTTAACATTTAAGCTGAATTAAATTGTAAATAACTTTTTTTCTACAATAACCAAACTGGCGAAACTTGTTTCCTTAATTTGACAATGACATAAAGGAATTAAGAAAACAGGTTTGACAACTAAGGCAATGGTAGAAAAAAATATATTAACAATTTTTAAAATGAAAATGAGTTATTTAACATTTAAGCTGAATTAAATTGTTAATAACTTTTTTTCTACAATAACCTAAATCGCGAAACTTAATTCCTTAATTTGAAAATAACATAAAGGAATTAATAAATTAGGTTTGACAATTAACGTACTGGTAGAAAAAAAGATATTAGCAATTTTTAAAACGAAAATGAGTTATTTAACATTTAAGCTGAATTAAATTGCTTATAACTTTTTTTCTACAATTACCTAAATAGCGAAACTTATTTTCTTAATTTTAGAATGACATAAAGGAATTAATAAATTAGGTTTGACAATTAAGGCAATGGTAGAAAAAAATATATTAACAATTTTTAAAATGAAAATGAGTTATTTAACATTTAAGCTGAATTAAATTGTTAATAACTTTTTTTCTACAATAACCTAAATCGCGAAACTTAATTCCTTAATTTGAAAATAACATAAAGGAATTAATAAATTAGGTTTGACAATTAAGGTAATGGTAGAAAAAAAGTTATAAACAATTTAATTCAGCTTAAATGTTAAGTAACTCATTTACATTTTAAAAATTGCTAATATCTTTTTTTCTACAAATACCTAAATGGCAAAACTTGTTTCCTTAATTTAAAAATGATATAAAGGAATTAAAAAAACTGGTTTGACAATTTAGGTAATGGTAGAAAAAAAGATATTAGCAACTTTTAAAACGAAAATGAGTTATTTAACATATAAGCTGAATTAAATTGCTTATAACTTTTTTTCTACAATTACCTAAATGGCGAAACTTGTTTCCTTAATTTGAAAATATAATGAAGGAATTAAGAAAATAGGTTGGACAATTAAGGTAATTGTAGAAAAAAGATATTAGCAATTTTTAAAATAAAAATGAGTTATTTAACATTTAAGCTGAATTAAATTGTTTATAACTTTTTTTCTACAATTACCTTAATAGCGAAACTTGTTTCCTTAATTTAAAATTAACATAAAGGAATTAAGAAAACAGGTTTGACAGTTTAGGTAATGCTAGAAGAAAAGATATTAGCAATTTTTAAAATGAAAATGAATTATTTAACATTTAAGCTGAATTAAATTGTTTATAACTTTTTTTCTACAATTACCTTAATAGCGAAACTTGTTTCCTTAATTTGAAAATGACATAGAGGAATTAAATAATTAGATTGGACAATTAACGTAATGGTTAAAAAAAAGATATTAGCAATTTTTAAAATGAAAATGAGTTATTTAACATTTAAGCTGAATTAAATTGTTTATTACTTTTTTTCTACATATATCTAAATGGCGAAACTTGTTTTTCTTAGTTTAAAATTGATATAAAAGAATTAAGGAAACAAGTCTGAAAATTAACGTACTGGTAGAAAAAAAGATATTAGCAATTTTTAAAACGAAAATGAGTTATTTAACATTTAAGCTGAATTAAATTGTTTATAACTTTTTTTCTGCAAATACCTTATTGGCGAAACTTGTTTGCTTAGTTTGAAAATAACATGAGGGAATGAAGAAAATAAGTTTGACAATTTAGGTAATGGTAGCAAAAAAGATATAAGCAATTTTTAAAATGAAAATGAGTTATTTAACATTTAAGCTGAATTAAATTGCTTATAACTTTTTTTTCTACAATTACCTAAATAGCGAAACTTGTTTCCTTAATTTGAAAATAACATAAAGGAATTCAGAAACTAGGCTTGACAATTTAGGTAATGCTAAAAAAAAGATATTAGCAATTTTTAAAGTGAAAATGAGTTATTTAACATTTAAGCTGAATTAAATTGTTTATAACTTTTTTTTCACAATTACCTAAATAGCAAAACTTATTTATTTAATTTGAAAATGACATAAAAGAATTAATGAAAGAGGTTTGACAATTAACGTACTGGTAGAAAAAAAGATATTAGCAATTTTTAAGATGAAAATGAGTTATTTAACATTTAAGCTGAATTAAATTGTTTATAACTTTTTTTCTACAACTACCTTAATGGCGAAACTTGTTTACTTAATTTGAAAATGAACTAACGGAATTGAGGAAATAGGTTTGACAATTAAGGTAATGGTAAAAAAAAAGATATTAGCAATTTTTAAAATGAAAATGAGTTATTTAACATTTAAGCTGAATTAAATTGCTTATAACTTTTTTTCTACAATTACCTAAATGGCGGAACTTGTTTTACACAATTTGAAAATGACATAAAGAAATTAAGGAAACAGGTCTGCCTATTAAGGTAATGGTAGAAAAAAAGTTATAAACAATTTAATTCAGCTTAAATGTTAAATAACTCATTTTCATTTTAAAATTTTTTTAATATCTTTTTTTCTACAAATACCTAAATAGCGAAACTTGTTTTTTTAATTTGAAAACAACATAGAGGAATTAAGAAAACAGGTTTGACAATTTAGGTAACGGTAGAAAAAAAGATATTAGCAATTTTTAAAATGAAAATGAGTTATTTAACATTTAAGCTGAATTAAATTGTTTATAACTTTTTTTCTACAATTACCTAAATAGCGAAAACTTATTTCCTAAATTTGAAAACGACATAAAGGAATTAAGGAAACAGGTTTGACAATTTAGGTAATGGTAGAAAAAAAGATATTAGCAATTTTTAAAATGAAAATGAGTTATTAAACATTTAAGCTGAATTAAATAGTTTATTACTTTTTTTCTACAAATATCTAAATGGCGAATTTTAATTCCTTAATTTAGAAATGATATAAAGGAATTAACGAAACAAGTCTGACAATTAACATTTTGGTAGAAAAAAAGATATTAGCAATTTTTAAGATGAAAATGAGTTATTTAACATTTAAGCTGAATTAAATTGCTTATAACTTTTTTTCTACAATTACATAAATGGCGAAACTTGTTTCCTTAATTTGAAAATATAATGAAGGAATTAAGAAAATAGGTTGGACAATTTAGGTAATGTTAGAAGAAAAGATATTAGCAATTTTTAAAATGAAAATGAATTATTTAACATTTAAGCTGAATTAAATTGTTTATAACTTTTTTTCTACAATTACCTTAATAGCGAAACTTATTTCCTTTATTTGAAAATGACATAGAGGAATTAAATAATGAGATTGGACAATTAACGTAATGGTAGAAAAAAAGATATTAGCAATTTTTAAAATGAAAATGAGTTATTTAACATTTAAGCTGAATTAAATTGTTTATTACTTTTTTTCTACATATATCTAAATGGCGAAACTTGTTTTTCTTAGTTTAAAATTGATATAAAGGAATTAAGGAAACAAGTCTGACAATTAACGTACTGGTAGAAAAAAAGATATTAGCAATTTTTAAAACGAAAATGAGTTATTTAACATTTAAGCTGAATTAAATTGTTTATAACTTTTTTTCTGCAATTACCTTATTGGCGAAACTTGTTTGCTTAGTTTGAAAATAACATGAGGGAATTAAGAAAATAAGTTTGACAATTTAGGTAATGGTAGCAAAAAAGATATTAGCAATTTTTAAAATGAAAATGAGTTATTTAACATTTAAGCTGAATTAAATTGCTTATAACTTTTTTTCTAAAATTACCTAAATAGCGAAACTTGTTTCCTTAATTTGAAAATAACATAAAGGAATTCAGAAACTAGGCTTGACAATTTAGGTAATGCTAAAAAAAAAGATATTAGCAATTTTTAAAGTGAAAATGAGTTATTTAACATTTAAGCTGGATTAAATTGTTTATAACTTTTTTTTCTACAATTACCTAAATAGCGAAACTCGTTTATTATAATCGAAAATGACATAAAATAATTAATGAAACAGGTTTGACAATTAACGTACTGGTAGAAAAAAAGATATTAGCAATTTTTAAGATGAAAATGAGTTATTTAACATTTAAGCTGAATTAAATTGTTTATAACTTTTTTTCTACAATTACCTTATTGGCGAAACTTGTTTCCTTAATTTGACAATGACATAAAGGAATTAATGAAACAGGTTTGACAATTAACGTACTGGTAGAAAAAAAGACATTAGCAATTTTTAAGATGAAAATGAGTTATTTAACATTTAAGCTGAATTAAATTGCTTATAACTTTTTTTCTACAATTACCTAAATAGCAAAACTTGTTTCCCTAATTTGAAAATAACATAAAGGAATTAATGAAACAGGTTTGACAATTAACGTACTGGTAGAAAAAAAGATATTAGCAATTTTTAAGATGAAAATGAGTTATTTAACGTTTAAGCTGAATTAAATTGTTTATAACTTTTTTTCTACAATTACCTAAATAACGAAACTTGTTTTTTTAATTTAAAAATGACATAAAAGAATTAATGAAAGAGGTTTGACAATTAACGTACAGGTAGAAAAAAAGATATTAGCAATTTTTAAGATGAAAATGAGTTATTTAACATTTAAGCTGAATTAGATTGTTTATAACTTTTTTTCTACAATTACCTAAATGGCGAAACTTGTTTCCTTAATTTGAAAATAACATAAAGAAATTCAGAAAACAGGTTTGACAATTTCGGTAATGGTAGAAAAAAATATATTAGCAATTTTTAAAATGAAAATGAGTCATTTAACATTTAAGCTGAATTAAATTGTTTATAACTTTTTTTCTACAATTACCTAAATAGCGAAACTTATTTATTTAATTTAAAAATGACATAAAAGAATTAATGAAACAGGTTTGACAATTAACGTACAGGTAGAAAAAAAGATATTAGCAATTTTTAAGATGAAAATGAGTTATTTAACATTTAAGCTGAATTAGATTGTTTATAACTTTTTTTCTACAATTACCTAAATGGCGAAACTTGTTTCCTTAATTTGAAAATAACATAAAGAAATTCAGAAAACAGGTTTGACAATTTCGGTAATGGTAGAAAAAAATATATTAGCAATTTTTAAAATGAAAATGAGTCATTTAACATTTAAGCTGAATTAAATTGTTTATAACTTTTTTTCTACAATTACCTCAATGAAAAAACTTGTTTCCTAATATGACAATGACATAAAGAAATTAAAGAAATAGGTTTGAGAATTGAGGTAATGGTAGAAAAAAAGATATTAGCAATTTTTAAAGTGAAAATGAGTTATTTAACATTTAAGCTGAATTAAATTGTTTATAACTTTTTTTCTACAATTACCTAAATAGCGAAACTTATTTCCTTAATTTTAAAATGACATAAAGGAATTAAGGAAACAGGTTTGACAATTTAGGTAATGGTAGAAAAAAGATATTAGCAACTTTTAAAACGAAAATGAGTTATTTAACATAAAAGCTGAATTAAATTGCTTATAACTTTTTTTCTACAATTATCTTAATGGCGAAATTTATTTTCCCAATTTGACAATGACATAAAGGAATTAAGGAAACAAGTTTGACAATTGAGGTAATGGTAGAAAAAAAGATATTAGCAATTTTTAAAATAAAAGTGAGTTATTTAACATTTAAGCTGAATTAAATTGCTTATAACTTTTTTTCTACAATTACCTAAATAGCGAAACTTGTTTCCTTAATTTGTAAATAACATAAAAAAATTAAGAAAAGAGGTTTGACAATTAAGGCAATGGTAGAAAAAAAGATATTAGCAATTTTTAAAGTGAAAATGAGTTATTTAACATTTAAGCTGAATTAAATTGCTTATAACTTTTTTTCTACAATTACCTTAATTTCGAAACTTGTTTCCTTAATTTGAAAATAACATAAAAGAATTATGGAAACAGGTCTGACAATTTAGGTAATGGTAAAAAAAAGATATTAGCAATTTTTAAAATGAAAATGAGTTATTTAACATTTAAGCTGAATTAAATTGTTTATAACTTTTTTTCTACAATTATCTTAATGGCGAAATTTATTTCATTAATTTGACAATGACATAAAGGAATTAAGGAAACAAGTTTGACAAATAAGGTGATGGTAAAAAAAAAGATATTAGCAATTTTTAAGATGAAAATGAGTTATTTAACATTTAAGCTGAATTAAATTGTTAATAACTTTTTTTCTACAATTACCTAAATGGCGAAACTTATTTCCTTAATTTGAAAATAACATAAAGGAATTAATAAAATAGGTTTGACAATTAACGTACTAGTAGAAAAAAGATATAAGCAATTTTTAAAATGAAAATGAGTTATTTAATATTTAAGCTGAATTAAATTGGTTATAACTTTTTTTCTACAATTACCTAAATAGCGAAACTTGTTTCCCTAATTTGAAAATAACATAACGGAATTAAGAAAACAGGTTTAACAATTTAGGCAATGGCAGAAAAAAAGATATTAGCAATTTTTAAAGTGAAAATGAAATATTTAACATTTAAGCTGAATTAAATAGTTTATAACTTTTTTTCTACAACTACCTTAAAGGCAAAACTTGTTTCCTCAATTTAAAAATAACATAAAAGAATTAATGAAACAGGTTTGAAAATTAACGTACTGGTAGAAAAAAAGATATTAGCAATTTTTAAGATGAAAATGAGTTATTTAACATTTAAGCTGAATTAAATTGTAAATAACTTTTTTTCTACAATAACCAAACTGGCGAAACTTGTTTTCTTAATTTGACAATGACATAAAGGAATTAAGAAAACAGGTTTGACAACTAAGGCAATGGTAGAAAAAAATATATTAACAATTTTTAAAATGAAAATGAGTTATTTAACATTTAAGCTGAATTAAATTGTTAATAACTTTTTTTCTACAACTACCTAAATCGCGAAACTTAATTCCTAAATTTGAAAATAACATAAAGGAATTAATAAATTAGGTTTGACAATTAACGTACTGGTAGAAAAAAAAGTAATTAGCAATTTTTAAAACGAAAAAGAGTTATTTAACATTTAAGCTGAATTAAATTGCTTATAACTTTTTTTCTACAATTACCTAAATAGCGAAACTTATTTTCTTAATTTTAAAATGACATAGAGGAATTATAAAAACAGGTTTGACAATTAAGGTAATGGTAGAAAAAAAGTTATAAACAATTTAATTCAGCTTAAATGTTAAGTAACTCATTTACATTTTAAAAATTGCTAATATCTTTTTTTCTACAAATACCTAAATGGCAAAACTTGTTTCCTTAATTTAAAAATGATATAAAGGAATTAAAAAAACTGGTTTGACAATTTAGGTAATGGTAGAAAAAAAGATATTAGCAACTTTTAAAACGAAAATGAGTTATTTAACATATAAGCTGAATTAAATTGCTTATAACTTTTTTTCTACAATTACCTAAATGGCGAAACTTGTTTCCTTAATTTAAAATTAACATAAAGGAATTAAGAAAACAGGTTTGACAGTTTAGGTAATGGTAGAAAAAAAGATATTAGCAATTTTTAAAATGAAAATGAATTATTTAACATTTAAGCTGAATTAAATTGTTTATAACTTTTTTTCTACAATTACCTTAATAGCGAAACTTGTTTCCTTAATTTGAAAATGACATAGAGGAATTAAATAATTAGATTGGACAATTAACGTAATGGTAGAAAAAAAGATATTAGCAATTTTTAAAATGAAAATGAGTTATTTAACATTTAAGCTGAATTAAATTGTTTATTACTTTTTTTCTACATATATCTAAATGGCGAAACTTGTTTTTCTTAGTTTAAAATTGATATAAAAGAATTAAGGAAACAAGTCTGACAATTAACGTACTGGTAGAAAAAAAGATATTAGCAATTTTTAAAACGAAAATGAGTTATTTAACATTTAAGCTGAATTAAATTGTTTATAACTTTTTTTCTTTAATTACCTTATTGGCGAAACTTGTTTGCTTAGTTTGAAAATAACATGAGGGAATGAAGAAAATAAGTTTGACAATTTAGGTAATGGTAGCAAAAAAGATATAAGCAATTTTTAAAATGAAAATGAGTTATTTAACATTTAAGCTGAATTAAATTGCTTATAACTTTTTTTTCTACAATTACCTAAATAGCGAAACTTGTTTCCTTAATTTGAAAATAACATAAAGGAATTCAGAAACTAGGCTTGACAATTTAGGTAATGCTAAAAAAAAGATATTAGCAATTTTTAAAGTGAAAATGAGTTATTTAACATTTAAGCTGAATTAAATTGTTTATAACTTTTTTTTCACAATTACCTAAATAGCAAAACTTATTTATTTAATTTGAAAATGACATAAAAGAATTAATGAAAGAGGTTTGACAATTAACGTACTGGTAGAAAAAAAGATATTAGCAATTTTTAAGATGAAAATGAGTTATTTAACATTTAAGCTGAATTAAATTGTTTATAACTTTTTTTCTACAACTACCTTAATGGCGAAACTTGTTTACTTAATTTGAAAATGACATAACGGAATTGAGGAAACAGGTTTGACAATTAAGGTAATGGTAAAAAAAAAGATATTAGCAATTTTTAAAATGAAAATGAGTTATTTAACATTTAAGCTGAATTAAATTGCTTATAACTTTTTTTCTACAATTACCTAAATGGCGGAACTTGTTTTACACAATTTGAAAATGACATAAAGAAATTAAGGAAACAGGTCTGCCTATTAAGGTAATGGTAGAAAAAAAGTTATAAACAATTTAATTCAGCTTAAATGTTAAATAACTCATTTTCATTTTAAAATTTTTTTAATATCTTTTTTTCTACAAATACCTAAATAGCGAAACTTGTTTTTTTAATTTGAAAACAACATAGAGGAATTAAGAAAACAGGTTTGACAATTTAGGTAACGGTAGAAAAAAAGATATTAGCAATTTTTAAAATGAAAATGAGTTATTTAACATTTAAGCTGAATTAAATTGTTTATAACTTTTTTTCTACAATTACCTAAATAGCGAAAACTTATTTCCTAAATTTGAAAACGACATAAAGGAATTAAGGAAACAGGTTTGACAATTTAGGTAATGGTAGAAAAAAAGATATTAGCAATTTTTAAAATGAAAATGAGTTATTAAACATTTAAGCTGAATTAAATAGTTTATTACTTTTTTTCTACAAATATCTAAATGGCGAATTTTAATTCCTTAATTTAGAAATGATATAAAGGAATTAACGAAACAAGTCTGACAATTAACATTTTGGTAGAAAAAAAGATATTAGCAATTTTTAAGATGAAAATGAGTTATTTAACATTTAAGCTGAATTAAATTGCTTATAACTTTTTTTCTACAATTACCTAAATGGTGAAACTTGTTTCCTTAATTTGAAAATATAATGAAGGAATTAAGAAAATAGGTTGGACAATTTAGGTAATGTTAGAAGAAAAGATATTAGCAATTTTTAAAATGAAAATGAATTATTTAACATTTAAGCTGAATTAAATTGTTTATAACTTTTTTTCTACAATTACCTTAATAGCGAAACTTGTTTCCTTTATTTGAAAATGACATAGAGGAATTAAATAATGAGATTGGACAATTAACGTAATGGTAGAAAAAAAGATATTAGCAATTTTTAAAATGAAAATGAGTTATTTAACATTTAAGCTGAATTAAATTGTTTATTACTTTTTTTCTACATATATCTAAATGGCGAAACTTGTTTTTCTTAGTTTAAAATTGATATAAAGGAATTAAGGAAACAAGTCTGACAATTAACGTACTGGTAGAAAAAAAGATATTAGCAATTTTTAAAACGAAAATGAGTTATTTAACATTTAAGCTGAATTAAATTGTTTATAACTTTTCTTCTGCAATTACCTTATTGGCGAAACTTGTTTGCTTAGTTTGAAAATAACATGAGGGAATGAAGAAAATAAGTTTGACAATTTAGGTAATGGTAGCAAAAAAGATATTAGCAATTTTTAAGATGAAAATGAGTTATTTAACATTTAAGCTGAATTAAATTGCTTATAACTTTTTTTCTAAAATTACCTAAATAGCATAACTTGTTTCCTTAATTTGAAAATAACATAAAGGAATTCAGAAACTAGGCTTGACAATTTAGGTAATGCTAAAAAAAAAGATATTAGCAATTTTTAAAGTGAAAATGAGTTATTTAACATTTAAGCTGAATTAAATTGTTTATAACTTTTTTTTCTACAATTACCTAAATAGCGAAACTTGTTTATTTAATTTGAAAATGACATAAAAGAATTAATGAAACAGGTTTGACAATTAACGTACTGGTAGAAAAAAAGATATTAGCAATTTTTAAGATGAAAATGAGTTATTTAACATTTAAGCTGAATTAAATTGTTTATAACTTTTTTTCTACAACTACCTTAATGGCGAAACTTGTTTACTTAATTTGACAATGACATAAAGGAATTAATGAAACAGGTTTGACAATTAACGTACTGGTAGAAAAAAAGACATTAGCAATTTTTAAGATGAAAATGAGTTATTTAACATTTAAGCTGAATTAAATTGCTTATAACTTTTTTTCTACAATTACCTAAATAGCGAAACTTGTTTCCCTAATTTGAAAATAACATAAAGGAATTAATGAAACAGGTTTGACAATTAACGTACTGGTAGAAAAAAAGATATTAGCAATTTTTAAAATGAAAATGAGTTATTTAACATTTAAGCTGAATTAAATTCCTTATAACTTTTTTTCTACAATTACCTAAATGGCGGAACTTGTTTTACACAATTTGAAAATGACATAAAGAAATTAAGGAAACAGGTCCGACTATTAACGTAATGGTAGAAAAAAAGTTATATACAATTTAATTCAGCTTAAATGTTAAATAACTCATTTTCATTTTAAAATTTTTTTAATATCTTTTTTTCTACAAATACCTAAATAGCGAAACTTGTTTCTTTAATTTGAAAACAACATAGAGGAATTAAGAAAACAGGTTTGACAATTAAGGTAACGGTAGAAAAAAAGATATTAGCAATTTTTAAAATGAAAATGAGTTATTTAACATTTAAGCTGAATTAAATTGTTTATAACTTTTTTTCTACAATTACCTAAATAGCGAAAACTTATTTCCTAAATTTGAAAACGACAAAAAGGAATTAAGGAAACAGGTTTGACAATTTAGGTAATGGTAGAAAAAATGATATTAGCAATTTTTAAAATGAAAATGAGTTATTAAACATTTAATCTGAATTAAATAGTTTATTACTTTTTTTCTACAAATATCTAAATGGCGAAACTTAATTCCTTAATTTAGAAATGATATAAAGGAATTAACGAAACAAGTCTGACAATTAACATTTTGGTAGAAAAAAAGATATTAGCAAATTTTAAGATGAGAATGAGTTATTTAACATTTAAGCTGAATTAAATTGCTTATAACTTTTTTTCTACAATTACCTAAATAGCGAAACTTGTTTCCTTAATTTAAATATAACATAAGAAAATTATGGAACTAGGTTTGACAATTTAGGTAATGGTAGAAAAAAATATATTAACAATTTTTAAAGTGAAAATGAGTTATTTAACATTTAAGCTGGATTAAATTGTTTATAACTTTTTTTTCTACAAATACCTAAATAGCGAAACTCGTTTATTATAATCGAAAATGACATAAAATAATTAATGAAACAGGTTTGACAATTAACGTACTGGTAGAAAAAAAGATATTAGCAATTTTTAAGATGAAAATGAGTTATTTAACATTTAAGCTGAATTAAATTGTTTATAACTTTTTTTCTACAATTACCTTATTGGCGAAACTTGTTTCCTTAATTTGACAATGACATAAAGGAATTAATGAAACAGGTTTGACAATTAACGTACTGGTAGAAAAAAAGACATTAGCAATTTTTAAGATGAAAATGAGTTATTTAACATTTAAGCTGAATTAAATTGCTTATAACTTTTTTTCTACAATTACCTAAATAGCGAAACTTGTTTCCCTAATTTGAAAATAACATAAAGGAATTAATGAAACAGGTTTGACAATTAACGTACTGGTAGAAAAAAAGATATTAGCAATTTTTAAGATGAAAATGAGTTATTTAACGTTTAAGCTGAATTAAATTGTTTATAACTTTTTTTCTACAATTACCTAAATAACGAAACTTGTTTTTTTAATTTGAAAATGACATAAAGGAATTAAGGAAACAGGTTTTACAATTTAGGTAGGGGGTAGAAAAAAAGTTATAAACAATTTAATTCAGCTTAAATGTTAAATAAATCATTTTCACTTTAAAAATTGCTAATATCTTTTTTTCTACAATTACCTAAATGGCAAAACTTATTTCCCTAATTTAAAAATGATATAAGGGAATTAAAGAAACAGGTCTGACAATTTAGGTAATTGTAGAAAAAAGGATATTAGCAATTTTTAAAATGAAAATGAGTTATTTAACATTTAAGCTGAATTAAATTGTTTATAACTTTTTTTTCTACAATTACCTAAATAGCGAAACTTGTTTATTTAATTTAAAAATGACATAAAAGAATTAATGAAACAGGTTTGACAATTAACGTACAGGTAGAAAAAAAGATATTAGCAATTTTTAAGATGAAAATGAGTTATTTTACATTTAAGCTGAATTAGATTGTTTATAACTTTTTTTCTACAATTACCTAAATGGCGAAACTTGTTTCCTTAATTTGAAAATAACATAAAGAAATTCAGAAAACAGGTTTGACAATTTCGGTAATGGTAGAAAAAAATATATTAGCAATTTTTAAAATGAAAATGAGTCATTTAACATTTAAGCTGAATTAAATTGTTTATAACTTTTTTTCTACAATTACCTCAATGAAAAAACTTGTTTCCTAATATGACAATGACATAAAGAAATTAAAGAAATAGGTTTGAGAATTGAGGTAATGGTAGAAAAAAAGATATTAGCAATTTTTAAAGTGAAAATGAGTTATTTAACATTTAAGCTGAATTAAATTGTTTATAACTTTTTTTCTACAATTACCTAAATAGCGAAACTTATTTCCTTAATTTTAAAACGACATAAAGGAATTAAGGAAACAGGTTTGACAATTTAGGTAATGGTAGAAAAAAGATATTAGCAACTTTTAAAACGAAAATGAGTTATTTAACATAAAAGCTGAATTAAATTGCTTATAACTTTTTTTCTACAATTATCTTAATGGCGAAATTTATTTTCCCAATTTGACAATGACATAAAGGAATTAAGGAAACAAGTTTGACAATTGAGGTAATGGTAGAAAAAAAGATATTAGCAATTTTTAAATAAAAGTGAGTTATTTAACATTTAAGCTGAATTAAATTGCTTATAACTTTTTTTCTACAATTACCTAAATAGCGAAACTTGTTTCCTTAATTTGTAAATAACATAAAGAAATTAGGAAAACAGGTTTGACAATTAAGGCAATGGTAGAAAAAAAGATATTAGCAATTTTTAAAGTGAAAATGAGTTATTTAACATTTAAGCTGAATTAAATTGCTTATAACTTTTTTTCTACAATTACCTAAATTTCGAAACTTGTTTCCTTAATTTGAAAATAACATAAAAGAATTATGGAAACAGGTCTGACAATTTAGGTAATGGTAAAAAAAAGATATTAGCAATTTTTAAAATGAAAATGAGTTATTTAACATTTAAGCTGAATTAAATTGTTTATAACTTTTTTTCTACAATTATCTTAATGGCGAAATTTATTTCCCTATTTTGACAATGACATAAAGGAATTAAGGAAACAAGTTTGACAAATAAGGTGATGGTAAAAAAAAAGATATTAGCAATTTTTAAGATGAAAATGAGTTATTTAACATTTAAGCTGAATTAAATTGTTAATAACTTTTTTTCTACAATTACCTAAATGGCGAAACTTATTTCCTTAATTTCAAAATAACATAAAGGAATTAATAAAATAGGTTTGACAATTAACGTACTGGTAGAAAAAAGATATAAGCAATTTTTAAAATGAAAATGAGTTATTTAATATTTAAGCTGAATTAAATTGGTTATAACTTTTTTTCTACAATTACCTAAATAGCGAAACTTGTTTCCCTAATTTGAAAATAACATAACGGAATTAAGAAAACAGGTTTAACAATTTAGGCAATGGCAGAAAAAAAGATATTAGCAATTTTTAAAGTGAAAATGAAATATTTAACATTTAAGCTGAATTAAATAGTTTATAACTTTTTTTCTACAACTACCTTAAAGGCAAAACTTGTTTCCTCAATTTAAAAATAACATAAAAGAATTAAAGAAACAGGTTTGACAATTAAGGCAATGGTAGAAAAAAAGATATTAGCACTTTTTAAAGTGAAAATGAGTTATTTAACATTTAAGCTGAATTAAATTGTAAATAACTTTTTTTCTACAATAACCAAAATGGCGAAGCTTGTTTCCTTAATTTGACAATGACATAAAGGAATTAAGAAAACAGGTTTGACAACTAAGGCAATGGTAGAAAAAAATATATTAACAATTTTTAAAATGAAAATGAGTTATTTAACATTTAAGCTGAATTAAATTGTTAATAACTTTTTTTCTACAATTACCTAAATCGCGAAACTTAATTCCTTAATTTGAAAATAACATAAAGGAATTAATAAATTAGGTTTGACAATTAACGTACTGGTAGAAAAAAAGATATTAGCAATTTTTAAAACGAAAATGAGTTATTTAACATTTAAGCTGAATTAAATTGCTTATAACTTTTTTTCTACAATTACCTAAATAGCGAAACTTATTTTCTTAATTTAAAAATGACATAGAGGAATTATAAAAACAGGTTTGACAATTAAGGTAATGGTAGAAAAAAAGTTATAAACAATTTAATTCAGCTTAAATGTTAAGTAACTCATTTACATTTTAAAAATTGCTAATATCTTTTTTTCTACAAATACCTAAATGGCAAAACTTGTTTCCTTAATTTAAAAATGATATAAAGGAATTAAAAAAACTGGTTTGACAATTTAGGTAATGGTAGAAAAAAAGATATTAGCAACTTTTAAAACGAAAATGAGTTATTTAACATATAAGCTGAATTAAATTGCTTATAACTTTTTTTCTACAATTACCTAAATGGCGAAACTTGTTTCCTTAATTTGAAAATATAATGAAGAAATTAAGAAAATAGGTTGGACAATTAAGGTAATTGTAGAAAAAAGATATTAGCAATTTTTAAAATAAAAATGAGTTATTTAACATTTAAGCTGAATTAAATTGTTTATAATTTTTTTTCTACAATTTGTTAAATAGCGAAACTTGTTTCCTTAATTTAAAATTAACATAAAGGAATTAAGAAAACAGGTTTGACAGTTTAGGTAATGCTAGAAGAAAAGATATTAGCAATTTTTAAAATGAAAATGAATTATTTAACATTTAAGCTGAATTAAATTGTTTATAACTTTTTTTCTACAATTACCTTAATAGCGAAACTTGTTTCCTTAATTTGAAAATGACATAGAGGAATTAAATAATTAGATTGGACAATTAACGTAATGGTAGAAAAAAAGATATTAGCAATTTTTAAAATGAAAATGAGTTATTTAACATTTAAGCTGAATTAAATTGTTTATTACTTTTTTTCTACATATATCTAAATGGCGAAACTTGTTTTTCTTAGTTTAAAATTGATATAAAAGAATTAAGGAAACAAGTCTGACAATTAACGTACTGGTAGAAAAAAAGATATTAGCAATTTTTAAAACGAAAATGAGTTATTTAACATTTAAGCTGAATTAAATTGTTTATAACTTTTTTTCTGCAATTACCTTATTGGCGAAACTTGTTTGCTTAGTTTGAAAATAACATGAGGGAATGAAAAAAATAAGTTTGACAATTTAGGTAATGGTAGCAAAAAAGATATAAGCAATTTTTAAAATGAAAATGAGTTATTTAACATTTAAGCTGAATTAAATTGCTTATAACTTTTTTTTCTACAATTACCTAAATAGCGAAACTTGTTTCCTTAATTTGAAAATAACATAAAGGAATTCAGAAACTAGGCTTGACAATTTAGGTAATGCTAAAAAAAAGATATTAGCAATTTTTAAAGTGAAAATGAGTTATTTAACATTTAAGCTGAATTAAATTGTTTATAACTTTTTTTTCACAATTACCTAAATAGCAAAACTTGTTTATTTAATTTGAAAATGACATAAAAGAATTAATGAAATAGGTTTGACAATTAACGTACTGGTAGAAAAAAAGATATTAGCAATTTTTAAGATGAAAATGAGTTATTTAACATTTAAGCTGAATTAAATTGTTTATAACTTTTTTTCTACAACTACCTTAATGGCGAAACTTGTTTACTTAATTTGAAAATGACATAACGGAATTGAGGAAACAGGTTTGACAATTAAGGTAATGGTAAAAAAAAAGATATTAGCAATTTTTAAAATGAAAATGAGTTATTTAACATTTAAGCTGAATTAAATTGCTTATAACTTTTTTTCTACAATTACCTAAATGGCGGAACTTGTTTTACACAATTTGAAAATGACATAAAGAAATTAAGAAAACAGGTCTGCCTATTAAGGTAATGGTAGAAAAAAAGTTATAAACAATTTAATTCAGCTTAAATGTTAAATAACTCATTTTCATTTTAAAATTTTTTTAATATCTTTTTTTCTACAAATACCTAAATAGCGAAACTTGTTTTTTTAATTTGAAAACAACATAGAGGAATTAAGAAAACAGGTTTGACAATTTAGGTAACGGTAGAAAAAAAGATATTAGCAATTTTTAAAATGAAAATGAGTTATTTAACATTTAAGCTGAATTAAATTGTTTATAACTTTTTTTCTACAATTACCTAAATAGCGAAAACTAATTTCCTAAATTTGAAAACGACATAAAGGAATTAAGGAAACAGGTTTGAAAATTTAGGTAATGGTAGAAAAAAAGATATTAGCAATTTTTAAAATGAAAATGAGTTATTAAACATTTAAGCTGAATTAAATAGTTTATTACTTTTTTTCTACAAATATCTAAATGGCGAAACTTAATTCCTTAATTTAGAAATGATATAAAGGAATTAACGAAACAAGTCTGACAATCAACATTTTGGTAGAAAAAAAGATATTAGCAATTTTTAAGATGAAAATGAGTTATTTAACATTTAAGCTGAATTAAATTGCTTATAACTTTTTTTCTACAATTACCTAAATAGCGAAACTTGTTTCCTTAATTTTAATATAACATAAGAAAATTATGGAACTAGGTTTGACAATTTAGGTAATGGTAGAAAAAAATATATTAGCAATTTTTAAAGTGAAAATGAGTTATTTAACATTTAAGCTGGATTAAATTGTTTATAACTTTTTTTTCTACAATTACCTAAATAGCGAAACTCGTTTATTATAATCGAAAATGACATAAAACAATTAATGAAACAGGTTTGACAATTAACGTACTGGTAGAAAAAAAGATATTAGCAATTTTTAAGATGAAAATGAGTTATTTAACATTTAAGCTGAATTAAATTGCTTATAACTTTTTTTCTACAATTACCTTATTGGCGAAACTTGTTTCCTTAATTTGACAATGACATAAAGGAATTAATGAAACAGGTTTGACAATTAACGTACTGGTAGAAAAAAAGATATTAGCAATTTTTAAGATGAAAATGAGTTATTTAACATTTAAGCTGAATTAAATTGTTTATAACTTTTTTTCTACAATTACCTAAATAACGAAACTTGTTTCCTTAATTTGAAAATGACATAAAGGAATTAAGGAAACAGGTTTTACAATTATGGTAGGGGGTAGAAAAAAAGTTATAAACAATTAAATTCAGCTTAATTGTTAAATAAATAATTTTCACTTTAAAAATTGCTAATATCTTTTTTTCTACAATTACCTAAATGGCAAAACTTATTTCCCTAATTTAAAAATGATATAAGGGAATTAAAGAAACAGGTCTGACAATTTAGGTAATTGTAGAAAAAAAGATATTAGCAATTTTTAAAATGAAAATGAGTTATTTAACATTTAAGCTGAATTAAATTGTTTATAACTTTTTTTTCTACAATTACCTAAATAGCGAAACTTGTTTATTTAATTTAAAAATGACGTAAAAGAATTAATTAAACAGGTTTGACAATTAACGTACAGGTAGAAAAAAAGATATTAGCAATTTTTAAGATGAAAATGAGTTATTTAACATTTAAGCTGAATTAAATTGCTTATAACTTTTTTTCTACAAGTTTGTAAATGGCGAAACTTGTTTCCCTAATTTAAAAATAACATAAAGGAATTAAGAAAACAGGTTTGACAATTTAGGTAATGGTAGAAAAAAAGATATTAGCAATTTTTAAAATGAAAATGAGTTATTTAACACTTAAGCTGAATTAAATTGTTTATAACTTTTTTTTCTACAATTACCTTAATGGCGAAACTTGTTTCCTAAATTTGACAATGACATAAAGGAATTAATGAAACAGGTTTGACAATTAACGTACTGGTAGAAAAAAAGATATTAGCAATTTTTAAGATGAAAATGAGTTATTTAACGTTTAAGCTGAATTAAATTGTTTATAACTTTTTTTCTACAATTACCTAAATAACGAAACTTGTTTCCTTAATTTGAAAATGACATAAAGGAATTAAGTAAACAGGTTTTACAATTTAGGTAGGGGGTAGAAAAAAAGTTATAAACAATTTAATGCAGCTTAAATGTTAAATAACTCATTTTCACTTTAAAAATTGCTAATATCTTTTTTTCTAAAGTTACCTAAATAGCGAAACTTGATTCCTTAATTTTGAAAATAACATAAAGGAATTAAGAAAACAGGTTTGTTAATTAAGGTAGTGGTAGAAAAAAAGATATTAGCAATTTTTAAAATGAAAATGAGTTTTTTAACATTTAAGCTGAATTAAATTGTTTATAACTTTTTTTCTACAATTACCTTAATAGCGAAACTTTTTTCCTTAATTTGAAAACGACATAAAGGAATTAAGGAAACAGGCTTGATAATTTAGGTAATGGTAGAAAAAAAGATATTAGCAATTTTTAAAATGAAAATGAGTTATTAAACATTTAAGCTGAATTAAATTGTTTATAACTTTTTTTCTACAATTACCTTAATGGCGAAACTTGTTTCCTAAATTTGACAATGACATAAGGGAATTAATGAAACAGGTTTGACAATTAACGTACTGGTAGAAAAAAAGATATTAGCAATTTTTAAGATGAAAATGAGTTATTTAACATTTAAGCTGAATTAAATTGCTTATAACTTTTTTTCTACAATTACCTAAATAGCGAAACTTGTTTCCTTAATTTTAATATAACATAAGAAAATTATGGAACTAGGTTTGACAATTTAGGTAATGGTAGAAAAAAATATATTAGCAATTTTTAAAGTGAAAATGAGTTATTTAACATTTAAGCTGGATTAAATTGTTTATAACTTTTTTTTCTACAATTACCTAAATAGCGAAACTCGTTTATTATAATCGAAAATGACATAAAACAAGTAATGAAACAGGTTTGACAATTAACGTACTGGTAGAAAAAAAGATATTAGCAATTTTTAAGATGAAAATGAGTTATTTAACATTTAAGCTGAATTAAATTGTTTATAACTTTTTTTCTACAATTACCTTATTGGCGAAACTTGTTTCCTTACTTTGACAATGACATAAAGGAATTAATGAAATAGGTTTGACAATTAACGTACTGGTAGAAAAAAAGATATTAGCATTTTTTAAGATGAAAATGAGTTATTTAACATTTAAGCTGAATTAAATTGCTTATAACTTTTTTTCTACAATTACCTTAATAGCGAAACTTGTTTCCCTAATTTAAAAATAACATAAAGGAATTAATGAAACAGGTTTGACAATTAACGTACTGGTAGAAAAAAAGATATAAGCAATTTTTAAGATGAAAATGAGTTATTTAACGTTTAAGCTTAATTAAATTGTTTATAACTTTTTTTCTACAATTACCTAAATAACGAAACTTGTTTCCTTAATTTGAAAATGACATAAAGGAATTAAGGAAACAGGTTTTACAATTTAGGTAGGGGGTAGAAAAAAAGTTAGAAACAATTTAATTCAGCTTAAATGTTAAATAAATCATTTTCACTTTAAAAATTGCTAATATCTTTTTTTCTACAATTACCTAAATGGCAAAACTTATTTCCCTAATTTAAAAATGATATAAGGGAATTAAAGAAACAGGTCTGACAATTTAGGTAATTGTAGAAAAAAAGATATTAGCAATTTTTAAAATGAAAATGAGTTATTTAACATTTAAGCTGAATTAAATTGTTTATAACTTTTTTTTCTACAATTACCTAAATAGCGAAACTTATTTATTTAATTTAAAAATGACATAAAAGAATTAATGAAACAGGTTTGACAATTAACGTACAGGTAGAAAAAAAGATATTAGCAATTTTTAAGATGAAAATGAGTTATTTAACATTTAAGCTGAATTAAATTGCTTATAACTTTTTTTCTACAAGTTTGTAAATGGCGAAACTTGTTTGCCTAATTTAAAAATAACATAAAGGAATTAAGAAAACAGGTTTGACAATTTAGGTAATGGTAGAAAAAAAGATATTAGCAATTTTTAAAATGAAAATGAGTTATTTAACACTTAAGCTGAATTAAATTGTTTATAACTTTTTTTCTACAATTACCTAAATGGCGAAACTTGTTTCCTAAATTTGACATTGACATAAAGGAATTAATGAAACAGGATTGACAATTAACGTACTGGTAGAAAAAAAGATATTAGCAATTTTTAAGATGAAAATGAGTTATTTACCGTTTAAGCTGAATTAAATTGTTTATAACTTTTTTTCTACAATTACCTAAATAACGAAACTTGTTTCCTTAATTTGAAAATGACATAAAGGAATTAAGGAAACAGGTTTTACAATTTAGGTAGGGGGTAGAAAAAAAGTTATAAACAATTTAATGCAGCTTAAATGTTAAATAACTCATTTTCACTTTAAAAATTGCTAATATCTTTTTTTCTAAAGTTACCTAAATAGCGAAACTTGATTCCTTAATTTGAAAATAACATAAAGGAATTAAGAAAACAGGTTTGTTAATTAAGGTAATGGTAGAAAAAAAGATATTAGCAATTTTTAAAATGAAAATGAGTTATTTAACATTTAAGCTGAATTAAATTGTTTATAACTTTTTTTCTACAATTACCTTAATAGCGAAACTTTTTTCCTTAATTTGAAAACGACATAAAGGAATTAAGGAAACAGGCTTGATAATTTAGGTAATGGTAGAAAAAAAGATATTAGCAATTTTTAAAATGAAAATGAGTTATTTAACATTTAAGCTGAATTAAATAGTTTATTACTTTTTTTCTAAAAATATCTAAATGGCGAAACTTAATTCCTTAATTTAAAAATGATAAAAAGGAATTAACGAAACAAGTCTGACAATTAACGTATTGGTAGAAAAAAAGATATTAGCAATTTTTAAGATGAAAATGAGTTATTTAACATTTAAGCTGAATTAAATTGCTTATAACTTTTTTTCTACAATTACCTAAATAGCGAAACTTGTTTTCTTAATTTAAAACTAACATAAAGGAATTATTTAACTAGGTTTGACAATTTAGGTAATGGTAGAAAAAAAGATATTAGCAATTTTTAAAGTGAAAATGAGTTATTTAACATTTAAGCTGGATTAAATTGTTTATAACTTTTTTTTCTACAATTACCTAAATAGGGAAACTTGTTTATTTAAATTGAAAATGACATAAAAGAATTAATGAAACAGGTTTAAAAATTAACGTACTGGTAGAAAAAAAGATATTAGCAATTTTTAAGATGAAAATGACTTATTTAACATTTAAGCTGAATTAAATTGTTTATAACTTTTTTTCTACAATTACCTTGTTGACGAAACTTGTTTCCTTAATTTGAAAATGACATAAAGGAATTAAAGAAACAGGTTTGACAATTTAGGTAGGGGGTAGAAAAAAGTTATAAACAATTTAATTCAGCTTAAATGTTAAATAACTCATTTTCACTTTAAAAATTGCTAATATCTTTTTTTCTACAATTACTTAAATTGTCAGACCTGTTTCTTTAATTCCTTTATATCATTTTTAAATTAAGGAAACAAGTTTTGCCATTAAGGTATTTGTAGAAAAAAAGATATTAGCAATTTTTAAAATGAAAATGTGTTATTTAACATTTAAGCTGAATTAAATTGTTTATAACTTTTTTTCTACCCCCAACCTAAATTGTCAAACCTTTTTTCCTTAATTCCTTTATGTCATTTTCAAATTAAGGAAACAAGTTTCGTTATTTAGGTAATTGTAGAAAAAAAGTTATAAACAATTTAATTCAGCTTAAATGTTAAATAACTCATTTTCATTTTAAAAATTGCTAATATCTTTTTTTCTACAATTACCTAAATTGTCAGACCTGTTTCTTTAATTCCCTAATATCATTTTTAAATTAGGGAAATAAGTTTTGCCATATAGGTAATTGTAGAAAAAAAGATATTAGCAATTTTTAAAGTGAAAATGAGTTATTTAACATTTAAGCTGGATTAAATTGTTTATAACTTTTTTTTCTACAATTACCTAAATAAGGAAACTTGTTTATATAAATTGAAAATGACATAAAAGAATTAATGAAACAGGTTTGAAAATTAACGTACTGGTAGAAAAAAAGATATTAGCAATTTTTAAGATGAAAATGAGTTATTTAACATTTAAGCTGAATTAAATTGTTTATAACTTTTTTTCTACAATTACCTTATTGACGAAACTTGTTTCCTTAGTTTGAAAATGAAATGAAGGAATTAAAGAAACAGGTTTGACAATTTAGGTAGGGGGTAGAAAAAAGTTATAAACAATTTAATTCAGCTTAAATGTTAAATAACTCATTTTCACTTTAAAAATTGCTAATATCTTTTTTTCTACAATTACCTTAATGGCAAAACTTATTTCCCTAATTGAAAAATGATATAAAGGAATCAAAGAAATAGGTCTGAAAATTTAGGTAATTGTAGAAAAAAATATATTAGCAATTTTTCAAATGAAAATGAGTTATTTAACATTTAAGCTGATTAAATTGTTTATAACTTTTTTTCTACAATTACCTTAATGGCGAAACTTGTTTCCTTAATTTGAAAACGACATAAAGGAATAAAGGAAACAGGTTTGACAATTTAGGTAATGGTAGAAAAAAAGATATTAGCAATTTTTAAAGTGAAAATGAGTATTTAACATTTAAGCTGGATTAAATTGTTTATAAAATTTTTTTCTACAATTTCCTAAATAGGGAAACTTGTTTATTTAAATTGAAAATGACATAAAAGAATTAATGAAACAGGTTTTACAATTAACGTACTGGTAAAAAAAAGATATTAGCAATTTTTAAGATGAAAATGAGTTATTTAACATTTAAGCTGAATTAAATTGTTTATAACTTTTTTTCTACAATTACCTTATTGGCGAAACTTGTTTCCTTAATTTGAAAATGACATAAAGGAATTAAAGAAATAGGTTTGACAATTTAGGTAGGGGGTAGAAAAAAGTTATAAACAATTTAATTCAGCTTAAATGTTAAATAACTCATTTTCATTTTAAAAATTGCTAATATCTTTTTTTCTACAATTACCTTAATGGCAAAACTTATTTCCCTAATTTAAAAATGATATAAAGGAATTAAAGAAACAGGTCTGAAAATTTAGGTAATTGTAGAAAAAAATATATTAGCAATTTTTCAAATGAAAATGAGTTATTTAACATTTAAGCTGAATTAAATTGCTTATAACTTTTTTTCTACAATTACCTTAATGGCGAAACTTGTTTCTTTAATTTGAAAATAACATAAAGAAATTATGGAAGCAGGTTTGACAGTTTAGGTAATTGTAGAAAAAAAAATATTAGCAATTTTTAAGATGAAAATGAGTTATTTAACATTTAAGCTGAATTAAATTGCTTATAACTTTTTTTCTACAATTACGTAAATAGCAAAACTTGTTTCCTTAATTTGAAAGAAACATTTAAGAATTAAGGAAACAGATTTGACAATTTAGGTTATGGTAGAAAAAAGATATTAGCAATTTTTAAAGTGAAAATGAGTTATTTAACATTTAAGCTGAATTAAATTGTTTATAACTTTTTTGCTACAATTACCTAAATGGCGAAACTTGTTTCCTTAATGTGACAATGACATAAAGAAATTAATGAAACAGGTTTGACAATTAACGCACTGGTAGAAAAAAAGATATTAGCAATTTTTAAGATGAAAATGAGTTATTTAACATTTAAGCTGAATTAAATTGTTTATAACTTTTTTTCTACAATTACCTTAATAACGAAACTTGTTTCCTTAATTTGAAAATGACATAAAGGAATTAAGGAAACAGGTTTGACAATTAAGGTAGGGGGTAGAAAAAAAGTTATAAACAATTTAATTCAGCTTAAAAGTTAAATAACTCATTTTCACTTTAAAAATTGCTAATATCTTTTTTTCTACCATTACCTTAATGGCAAAACTTATTTCCCTAATTGAAAAATGATATAAAGGAATTAAAGAAACAGGTCTAAAAATTTAGGTAATTGTAGAAAAAAATATATTAGCAATTTTTCAAATGAAAATGAGTTATTTAACATTTAAGCTGAATTAATTTGTTTATAACTTTTTTTCTACAATTACTTTAATGGCGAAACTTGTTTCCTTAATTTGAAAATAACATAAAGAAATTATGGAAACAGGTTTGACAGTTTAGGTAATTGTAAAAAAAAAAATATTAGCAATTTTTAAGATGAAAATGAGTTATTTAACATTTAAGCTGAATTAAATTGCTTATAACTTTTTTTCTACAATTACGTAAATAGCAAAACTTGTTTCCTTAATTTAAAAGAATCATTTAAGAATTAAGGAAACAGATTTGACAATTTAGGTTATGGTAGAAAAAAGATATTAGCAATTTTTAAAGTGAAAATGAGTTATTTAACATTTAAGCTGAATTAAATTGTTTATAACTTTTTTTCTACAATTACCTAAATGGCGAAACTTGTTTCCTTAATTTGACAATGACATAAAGAAATTAATGAAACAGGTTTGACAATTAACGTACTGGTAGAAAAAAAGATATTAGCAATTTTTAAGATGAAAATGAGTTATTTAACATTTAAGCTGAATTAAATTGTTTATAACTTTTTTTCTACAATTACCTAAATAACGAAACTTGTTTCCTTAATTTGAAAATGACATAAAGGAATTAAGGAAAAAAGGTTTGACAATTTAGGTTGGGGGTAGAAAAAAAGTTATAAACAATTTAATTCAGCTTAAATGTTAAATAACACATTTTCATTTTAAAAATTGCTAATATCTTTTTTTCTACAAATACCTAAATGGCAAAACTTGTTTCCTTAATTTAAAAATGATATAAAGGAATTAAAGAAACAGGTCTGACAATTTAGGTAATTGTAGAAAAAAATATATTAGCAATTTTTTAAAATGAAAATGAGTTATTTAACATTTAAGCTGAATTAAATTGTTTATAACTTTTTTTCTACAATTACCTAAATGGCGAAACTTGTTTCCTTAATTTAAAACTAACATAAAAGAATTAAGGAAATAGGTTTGACAATTTAGGTAATTGTAGAAAAAAAGATCTTAGCAATTTTTAAAATGAAAATGAGTTATTTAATATTTAAGCTGAATTAAATTGTTTATAACTTTTTTTTTCTACAATTACCTAAATGGCGAAACTTGTTTCCCTTATTTGAAAATGACATAGAGGAATTAAGGAAACAGGTTTGACAATTTAGGTAGGGGGTAGAAAAAAAGTTATAAACAATTTAATTCAGCTTAAATGTTAAATAACTCATTTTCATTTTAAAAATTGCTAATATCTTTTTTTCTACAATTACCGAAATGGCAAAACTTATTTACCTAATTTAAAAATGATATAAAGGAATTAAGGAAACAGGTCTGACAATTTAGGTAGTTGTAGAAAAAAAGATATTAGCAATTTTTAAAATGAAAATGAGTTATTTAACATGTAAGCTGAATTAAATTGCTTATAACTTTTTTTGATATAAAGGAATTAAAGAAACAGGTCTGACAATTAACGTACTGGTAGAAGAAAAGATATTAGCAATTTTTAAGATGAAAATGAGTTATTTAACATTTAAGCTGAATTAAATTGTTTATAACTTTTTTTCTACAATTACCTAAATGGCGAAACTTATTTCCTTAATTTGAAAATAACATAAAGGAATTAAGAAAACAGGTTTGACAATTTAGGTACTGGCAGAAAAAAAGATATTAGCAATTTTTAAAATGAAAATGAGTTATTTAACATTTAAGCTGAATTAAATTGTTTATAACTTTTTTTCTACAATTACCTGAATAGTTTCAGTTTCAGTTTCAGTTTATTGTTAAATTACGCAGAAAGATACAATATCTTTTAATTTAGAGCAAACATCAGTACGTAGTACTTTCATAAAATATAAATTATTATAATATATTGCATAAATTGACAATTCATTTCATTTTAAGTAAATAATAATTAGTTCATAAATTCATAATTTAAAGGAAATAAAAAAAAAAAAAAATGTTCAAGATTATGACACACACCATCATTACCACCACCACCATCAACCACCACCAAGATCATCACCATCATAGAGAGAGTTCCATAGTCGAACAGCATGGACATAAAACTGGCGCTCAGATACAAGATAAGAGAAACGAAGAGGAATAAGATTTCCAGACCTATGAGATCGAGGGAATTGAATTCTGTTAAAAAGATATTCAGGTTGACTTAATTGTATGATATTATGCAGCAAGGTTAAAGTTTTGCATTTGAAGAGATTATCGAGCGTCATATCATACATTGACTTCGAATAACTAGATATGTGCTCACTCCTTCTTATTCCGAAGACATACCGTGCTATACTATTGAAAGCTACATTAAGTTTATTCTTATGTGCATAGTCACAATTGCAATAGATTTCGCAACAAAAAAGTAGAATTGGAACTAACAACGTCTTCGCCAATATCATTCGCGTTCTGAGCGGAGTTATATGGTGGGAAGCCCAGAGTAATCGTAGACCTCCATATACCTTTCCTAAGGTGAGTCTTATATGATTATTCCAGGTCAGAGTACGATTAAATGTAAGTCCTAGGTTTTTTGCAGAGTCGACAAACTCAATCGGGGTGTTGCTCATGTAAACCGCAGGGAAATAAGATGTATCTATGAGGGTTCTTGCTATAACAATGCACTTTGACTTTTTGGCATTCAGACAAAGATCATTTTGCTGAGACCATATTGCAATTTTCTGCAGATCATTATTTATTTCATAAATATCATTCTCAAGCATTCCAATAGGAAAGCTGTTGTATAATTGTACATCGTCTGCGTACATGTGCAAAGAGGACTTTAGGGAACAGGTAGAAAGATCATTAATGTACATTGAGAAGAGCAGGGGACCCAATATGGAACCCTGGGGAACACCTCTATGCAATGGAAGAGGGGAATACAATATATTGTTCGCAAAAACAGATTGCGATTATTAGATATGTATGAGTAAATTAATTTAGCAGAGGACGATGAAAAATTAAATTTGTTATGCATAGAATATTTTTATTAGTTCAGTGAAATTTTTGTTCAGAACTTCGCCATCAACGTTAGATAAGTTATTGTTGTTCTTAATACCTACTCCAATATCTTTGAGGTTTTTCCAAAGTTTACCTTTTGCTAGACTAGGATCAAGTTTAAGAGCGTAAAAAAGCTTTTTAGATTCTCTTAAAGCACAAACTACTCTATTTCTTAACCTTTTATAACTACTATGCAATGCATCAAGCTTAAATCTTCTCCATCGTCTGTATGCCATATCACGTTCTCTGATGAGTTTCACTATGTTGTTATTTAACCGATACCGAGTCTTGTTTTTGTGTAGTACTATCTTAAGAGGAACATGCGAATCGTAGAGATAGTTAATATTCATATGCAGAAAAAATAACTGGTCATCTACCGATGGTAGATAGTAAATTTGACACCAATCAATTAAACCCAAATCAATTTCTAACTGATGTTTATTACAATTTTTAAAATCTCTGAATGTAAAATAAGAGGGAGAAAAGTCTGGCGAGTATTCGAAAGTCAGGTAGATAAGGTCGTGATTGGAAAAAGCTGAGGCAGAAAGTTGGCTGTAGAGAAGAACTTTACTTAAATGGCTTACAAAAAACATATCTAAGAGGGTACTATTGTTTTTAGTGAAATGTGTCGGTGTTGAAATATTAACTGGAAACAAACTCAGTGATCTCATACTATCAGTCAACTCTGTGCTTTCAAGTACATTATTGTTGAAATCTCCAGCAACTATAAGGAAAGGTGAAACAAATGATAAATCATCAAGAACAGAAATAAGTGGAGATAAATTGATATTCCGATTAGGCCTATACCTATCAATAATTTAATATTATTATGAGATTTAACTTCGATGAAAAGGTACTCAATCTCGCTACCAGGTGGAGCCTTACGGATAAGTTTGCAGCATAAACCTCTGCAATTTTTAAGATGAAAATGAGTTATTTAACATTTAAGCTGAATTAAATTGCTTATAACTTTTTTTCTACAATTACGTAAATAGCAAAACTTGTTTCCTTAATTTGAAAGAAACATTTAAGAATTAAGGAAACAGATTTGACAATTTAGGTTATGGTAGAAAAAAGATATTAGCAATTTTTAAAGTGAAAATGAGTTATTTAACATTTAAGCTGAATTAAATTGTTTATAACTTTTTTGCTACAATTACCTAAATAGCGAAACTTGTTTCCTTAATGTGACAATGACATAAAGAAATTAATGAAACAGGTTTGACAATTAACGCACTGGTAGAAAAAAAGATATTAGCAATTTTTAAGATGAAAATGAGTTATTTAACATTTAAGCTGAATTAAATTGTTTATAACTTTTTTTCTACAATTACCTTAATAACGAAACTTGTTTCCTTAATTTGAAAATGACATAAAGGAATTAAGGAAACAGGTTTGACAATTAAGGTAGGGGGTAGAAAAAAAGTTATAAACAATTTAATTCAGCTTAAAAGTTAAATAACTCATTTTCACTTTAAAAATTGCTAATATCTTTTTTTCTACCATTACCTTAATGGCAAAACTTATTTCCCTAATTGAAAAATGATATAAAGGAATTAAAGAAACAGGTCTAAAAATTTAGGTAATTGTAGAAAAAAATATATTAGCAATTTTTCAAATGAAAATGAGTTATTTAACATTTAAGCTGAATTAATTTGTTTATAACTTTTTTTCTACAATTACTTTAATGGCGAAACTTGTTTCCTAAATTTGAAAATAACATAAAGAAATTATGGAAACAGGTTTGACAGTTTAGGCAATTGTAAAAAAAAAAATATTAGCAATTTTTAAGATGAAAATGAGTTATTTAACATTTAAGCTGAATTAAATTGCTTATAACTTTTTTTCTACAATTACGTAAATAGCAAAACTTGTTTCCTTAATTTAAAAGAATCATTTAAGAATTAAGGAAACAGATTTGACAATTTAGGTTATGGTAGAAAAAAGATATTAGCAATTTTTAAAGTGAAAATGAGTTATTTAACATTTAAGCTGAATTAAATTGTTTATAACTTTTTTTCTACAATTACCTAAATGGCGAAACTTGTTTCCTTAATTTGACAATGACATAAAGAAATTAATGAAACAGGTTTGACAATTAACGTACTGGTAGAAAAAAAGATATTAGCAATTTTTAAGATGAAAATGAGTTATTTAACATTTAAGCTGAATTAAATTGTTTATAACTTTTTTTCTACAATTACCTAAATAACGAAACTTGTTTCCTAAATTTGAAAATAACATAAAGAAATTATGGAAACAGGTTTGACAGTTTAGGCAATTGTAAAAAAAAAAATATTAGCAATTTTTAAGATGAAAATGAGTTATTTAACATTTAAGCTGAATTAAATTGCTTATAACTTTTTTTCTACAATTACGTAAATAGCAAAACTTGTTTCCTTAATTTAAAAGAATCATTTAAGAATTAAGGAAACAGATTTGACAATTTAGGTTATGGTAGAAAAAAGATATTAGCAATTTTTAAAGTGAAAATGAGTTATTTAACATTTAAGCTGAATTAAATTGTTTATAACTTTTTTTCTACCCCCTACCTAAATTGTCAAACCTGTTTCCTTAATTCCTCTATGTCATTTTCAAATAAGGGAAACAAGTTTCGCCATTTAGGTAATTGTAGAAAAAAAAAGTTATAAACAATTTAATTCAGCTTAAATATTAAATAACTCATTTTCATTTTAAAAATTGCTAAGATCTTTTTTTCTACAATTACCTAAATTGTCAAACCTATTTCCTTAATTCTTTTATGTTAGTTTTAAATTAAGGAAACAAGTTTCGCCATTTAGGTAATTGTAGAAAAAAAGTTATAAACAATTTAATTCAGCTTAAATGTTAAATAACACATTTTCATTTTAAAAATTGCTAATATCTTTTTTTCTACAAATACCTAAATGGCAAAACTTGTTTCCTTAATTTAAAAATGATATAAAGGAATTAAAGAAACAGGTCTGACAATTTAGGTAATTGTAGAAAAAAATATATTAGCAATTTTTTAAAATGAAAATGAGTTATTTAACATTTAAGCTGAATTAAATTGTTTATAACTTTTTTTCTACAATTACCTAAATGGCGAAACTTGTTTCCTTAATTTAAAACTAACATAAAAGAATTAAGGAAATAGGTTTGACAATTTAGGTAATTGTAGAAAAAAAGATCTTAGCAATTTTTAAAATGAAAATGAGTTATTTAATATTTAAGCTGAATTAAATTGTTTATAACTTTTTTTTTCTACAATTACCTAAATGGCGAAACTTGTTTCCCTTATTTGAAAATGACATAGAGGAATTAAGGAAACAGGTTTGACAATTTAGGTAGGGGGTAGAAAAAAAGTTATAAACAATTTAATTCAGCTTAAATGTTAAATAACTCATTTTCATTTTAAAAATTGCTAATATCTTTTTTTCTACAATTACCGAAATGGCAAAACTTATTTACCTAATTTAAAAATGATATAAAGGAATTAAGGAAACAGGTCTGACAATTTAGGTAGTTGTAGAAAAAAAGATATTAGCAATTTTTAAAATGAAAATGAGTTATTTAACATGTAAGCTGAATTAAATTGCTTATAACTTTTTTTGATATAAAGGAATTAAAGAAACAGGTCTGACAATTAACGTACTGGTAGAAGAAAAGATATTAGCAATTTTTAAGATGAAAATGAGTTATTTAACATTTAAGCTGAATTAAATTGTTTATAACTTTTTTTCTACAATTACCTAAATGGCGAAACTTATTTCCTTAATTTGAAAATAACATAAAGGAATTAAGAAAACAGGTTTGACAATTTAGGTACTGGCAGAAAAAAAGATATTAGCAATTTTTAAAATGAAAATGAGTTATTTAACATTTAAGCTGAATTAAATTGTTTATAACTTTTTTTCTACAATTACCTGAATAGTTTCAGTTTCAGTTTCAGTTTATTGTTAAATTACGCAGAAAGATACAATATCTTTTAATTTAGAGCAAACATCAGTACGTAGTACTTTCATAAAATATAAATTATTATAATATATTGCATAAATTGACAATTCATTTCATTTTAAGTAAATAATAATTAGTTCATAAATTCATAATTTAAAGGAAATAAAAAAAAAAAAAAATGTTCAAGATTATGACACACACCATCATTACCACCACCACCATCAACCACCACCAAGATCATCACCATCATAGAGAGAGTTCCATAGTCGAACAGCATGGACATAAAACTGGCGCTCAGATACAAGATAAGAGAAACGAAGAGGAATAAGATTTCCAGACCTATGAGATCGAGGGAATTGAATTCTGTTAAAAAGATATTCAGGTTGACTTAATTGTATGATATTATGCAGCAAGGTTAAAGTTTTGCATTTGAAGAGATTATCGAGCGTCATATCATACATTGACTTCGAATAACTAGATATGTGCTCACTCCTTCTTATTCCGAAGACATACCGTGCTATACTATTGAAAGCTACATTAAGTTTATTCTTATGTGCATAGTCACAATTGCAATAGATTTCGCAACAAAAAAGTAGAATTGGAACTAACAACGTCTTCGCCAATATCATTCGCGTTCTGAGCGGAGTTATATGGTGGGAAGCCCAGAGTAATCGTAGACCTCCATATACCTTTCCTAAGGTGAGTCTTATATGATTATTCCAGGTCAGAGTACGATTAAATGTAAGTCCTAGGTTTTTTGCAGAGTCGACAAACTCAATCGGGGTGTTGCTCATGTAAACCGCAGGGAAATAAGATGTATCTATGAGGGTTCTTGCTATAACAATGCACTTTGACTTTTTGGCATTCAGACAAAGATCATTTTGCTGAGACCATATTGCAATTTTCTGCAGATCATTATTTATTTCATAAATATCATTCTCAAGCATTCCAATAGGAAAGCTGTTGTATAATTGTACATCGTCTGCGTACATGTGCAAAGAGGACTTTAGGGAACAGGTAGAAAGATCATTAATGTACATTGAGAAGAGCAGGGGACCCAATATGGAACCCTGGGGAACACCTCTATGCAATGGAAGAGGGGAATACAATATATTGTTCGCAAAAACAGATTGCGATTATTAGATATGTATGAGTAAATTAATTTAGCAGAGGACGATGAAAAATTAAATTTGTTATGCATAGAATATTTTTATTAGTTCAGTGAAATTTTTGTTCAGAACTTCGCCATCAACGTTAGATAAGTTATTGTTGTTCTTAATACCTACTCCAATATCTTTGAGGTTTTTCCAAAGTTTACCTTTTGCTAGACTAGGATCAAGTTTAAGAGCGTAAAAAAGCTTTTTAGATTCTCTTAAAGCACAAACTACTCTATTTCTTAACCTTTTATAACTACTATGCAATGCATCAAGCTTAAATCTTCTCCATCGTCTGTATGCCATATCACGTTCTCTGATGAGTTTCACTATGTTGTTATTTAACCGATACCGAGTCTTGTTTTTGTGTAGTACTATCTTAAGAGGAACATGCGAATCGTAGAGATAGTTAATATTCATATGCAGAAAAAATAACTGGTCATCTACCGATGGTAGATAGTAAATTTGACACCAATCAATTAAACCCAAATCAATTTCTAACTGATGTTTATTACAATTTTTAAAATCTCTGAATGTAAAATAAGAGGGAGAAAAGTCTGGCGAGTATTCGAAAGTCAGGTAGATAAGGTCGTGATTGGAAAAAGCTGAGGCAGAAAGTTGGCTGTAGAGAAGAACTTTACTTAAATGGCTTACAAAAAACATATCTAAGAGGGTACTATTGTTTTTAGTGAAATGTGTCGGTGTTGAAATATTAACTGGAAACAAACTCAGTGATCTCATACTATCAGTCAACTCTGTGCTTTCAAGTACATTATTGTTGAAATCTCCAGCAACTATAAGGAAAGGTGAAACAAATGATAAATCATCAAGAACAGAAATAAGTGGAGATAAATTGATATTCCGATTAGGCCTATACCTATCAATAATTTAATATTATTATGAGATTTAACTTCGATGAAAAGGTACTCAATCTCGCTACCAGGTGGAGCCTTACGGATAAGTTTGCAGCATAAACCTCTGCGTGTAAAAATTGGTACACCACCTCCAACTCGGCCTACTCTGTCACATCGGAAAAAATCAAACCCCTCGACCTGACAAACAGAGTTATGGGAAAACCAGGTTTCACTAACGCATACCACATCGATGCCAGAGTTGATAAACAAATGCTGAAATTCGTCTAGTTTAGGACCTAAGCTCTGTGAATTGATGTGGCACACTTTTAAACCCTTTCGTTGCTTACCTAAAACCTGAATCATGGAACGTGTATTATGAGCATGTACGATCATGGAGACTCTATTCTAACCATTTATGTCAGTCATTTAAGTTATTTTAATTTTTTTTTTTTTTTTTTTTTTTATTTTGATAAGGACGCAATATGGTCCAATGGCACAAGCCATATAAAATGACAATCTGCAGAAGCTCTTGGGGTTGAAGACGTATTAAACAAAACAACATGATATAAAAAAATTAAAAATAGGAACCAAATAAAGTGAAGTAAAGATCCCAATGACGATGAAGACGACAGTGACGATGATGATACAAATGTTTCAAAAATCATAGAACAAGAAAAGAGAAAAAAAATTAAAAAAGAAAAGAAAATATATATTTATGTAATAATAATATTGTATGAGATAATGATAGGAAATAATGTATAAAATAATGATAAGAAATACGAATTTATATTGATCAGCTGTTGTCATCAGTTATTCGTAGCAAGTTCATTCAGCATCAGAAGATTGTCCGAAGTCGCGAAGGCGGAGTGTTTTTTTAGTTTTGGTGCGGTGATTTGCTATAGAGCAAATCGAAAAATATCACGAACAACAAATGTTTTTATACCAATGACAGTGCATATTTTATTAAAAGTTTCGATTAAGTTTTCATTTTCGAGCATTGGTAGTCCATGTATAAGTGCATTTTTCTCTGTTTCCTTATATTTTTGACGTTCTTCATTTGTTTCAATTCGTGCGGTTATCAGTTGAAGTGCATCATTTTGTTTTGTTTGTTCGGCTTTTAGTGATAAATTTTCTCTCTTAATGACGTCGATTTCATTTAACTTGTTTTCAATTGTATTCATCTTTTCGTTGACGTCATCAATAGATTTTTTTAAGTTTAAAACATCAGTGTTAATTTTTGCTGTAATCCTCTCTTCAAAAACATTCTAATTATATAAGAGTAATGCAACAATATTTGCACTATCTTTTGTAAGAGTAGCTTCGATGTCTTTCATATTCTTATGTTCTGAGCCCATTAAGAGATTTAAAGGTGAGTTCGATGAGTTGTTATCGATTAAGACGGTTTTTATTTGCTTTGGTACGGGGAGCGGTTGCTGATGCTCAGGAGAGGAAGAAGAGGCTTCTCGATTGCGCTTCAAAGACATAAACACGTACATTCATTCGAATTTTAGTGATATTATGGTAGGTTTAAGGGGAAAACAATGTATATTTAGGGTATAAGAGTTTATATAGTTAATTTGACGTAATTTTTTAAGAGAAAAGATTTGACATCTATATCACACACAGTATCAAGTTAGCTCTTGTGTAGGTGTTATCTATTTAAACTTATTGGGTGGGGTATTGAGCTTAAATAGTTTATTTAATGTATTTTTTTTTTTTTTTTTTAAGAGAGGATTTGACATCAATTTTACACACAGTTTAGAGTAGGTTTATGTGTTGGTGTTATAAAGTCACTCTTATTTGTCACGCTTGAAATTAAATTTTAAGGTTAACTCAATGGCAAAACCAAATAACACAATATTTAAAACAATTTAAGTTAATGTCACTTGTTATTTTATTTAACAATAAAGAAAAATTGTTTTCGCGATCTTCTAATACAAGAACAAAGACCTTGGTACGTTTTTTACGTTTGAAAATCGAAAATAAAATTGCTACTTTGCTAGGCACGTCTGTTCAGCAACACATGCTTTACTTGTTATGAATAGCGAAACTTGTTTCCTAAATTTGAAAATAACATAAAGGAATTAAGGAAATAGGTCTGACAATTAACGTACTGGTAGAAAAAAAGATATTAGTAATTTTTAAGATGAAAATGAGTTATTTAACATTTAAGCTGAATTAAATTGCTTATAACTTTTTTTCTACAATTACCTATATGGCGAAACTTGTTTCCTTAATTTGAAAATAACATAAAGGAATTAAGGAAACAGATTTGACAATTTAGGTAATGGTAGAAAAAAATATATTAGCAATTTTTAAAATGAAAATGAGTTATTTAACATTTAAGCTCAATTAAATTGTTTATAACTTTTTTTCTACAATTACCTGAATAACAAAACTTGTTTCCTTAATTTAAAAATAAAAAAAGGAATTAAGGAAACAGATTTGACAATTTAGGTAATGGTAAAAAAAAGATATTAGCAATTTTTAAAATGAAAATGAGTTATTTAACATGTAAGCTGAATTAAATTGCTTATAACTTCTTTTCTACAATTACCTTAATGGGGAAACTTGTTTCCTTAATTTGAAAATGAAATAACCAAATTAAGTAAACAGGTTTGACAATTGGGTAATGGTAGAAAAAAAGTTATAAACAATTTAATTCAGCTTACATGTTAAATAACTCATTTTCATTTTAAAAATTGCTAATATCTTTTTTTTTACCATTTACTAAATTGTCAAACCTGTTTCCTTAATTCTTTTAAGTTATTTTTAAATTAAGGAAACAAGTTTCGCCATTTAGGTAATTGTAGAAAAAAAGTTATAAGCAATTTAATTCAGCTTAAATGTTAAATAACTCATTTTCATCTTAAAAATTGCTAATATCTTTTTTTCTACAAATACCTAAATGGCGAAACTTGTTTCCTTATTTGAAAATAATATAAAAAAATTAAGGAATCAGGTCTGACAAAAAAAACTGGTAGAAAAAAAGATATTAGCATTTTTTAAGATGAAAATGAGTTATTTAACATTTAAGCTGAATTAAATTGTTTATAACTTTTTTTCTACAATTACCTTAATGGCAAAACTTGTTTCCTTAATTTGAGAATAACATAAAGGAATTAAGAAAACAGGATTGACAATTAAGGTAATGGTAGAAAAAAAGATATTAGCAATTTTTAAAATGAAAATGAGTTATTTAACATTTAAGCTGAATTAAATTGTTTATAACTTTTTTTCTACAATTACCTTAATAGCGAAACTTATTTCATTAATTTTAAAATAAAATAAATGAATTAAGGAAATAGGTTTGACAATTTTGGTAATGGTAGAAAAAAAGATATTAGCATTTTTAAAATGAAAATGAGTTATTGAACATTTAAGCTGAATTAAATTGTTTATAACTTTTTTTCTACAATTACATAAATGGCGAAACTTAATTCCTTAATTTGACAATGACATACATGAATTAATGAAACAGGTTTAACAATTTAGGTAATGGTAGAAAAAAAGATATTAGCAATTTTTAAAATGAAAATGAGTTATTTAACATCTAAGCTGAATTAAATTGTTTATAACTTTTTTTCTACAATTACCTTAATAGCGAAACTTGTTTCCTTAATTTGAAAATGATATAAAAAATTTAAAAAAACAGGTTTGAATATTAAGGTAATGGTAGAAAAAAAGATATTAGCAATTTTTAAAATGAAAATGAGTTATTTAACATCTAAGCTGAATTAAATTGTTTATAACTTTTTTTCTACAATTACCTTAATAGCGAAACTTGTTTCCTTAATTTAAAAATGACAAAAAAAATTTAAAAAAACAGGTTTGAATATTAAGGTAATGGTAGAAAAAAAGATATTAGCAATTTTTAAAATGAAAATGAGTTATTTAACATTTGACCTGAATTAAATTGTTTACAACTTTTTTTCTACAAGTTTCTAAATGATGAAATTTATTTTTTTAATTTGAAAATAACATACAAAAATTAAGGAAATAGGTTTGACAATTTAGGTAATTGTAAAAAAAAAGATATTAGCAATTTTTAAAATAAAAATGAGTTATTTAACATTTAAGCTGAATTAAATTGCTTATAACTTTTTTTCTACAAGTTTCTAAATAGCGAAACTTGCTTCCCTAATTTGAAAATATAATAAAGGAATTAAGGAAGAAGGTTTGACAATTAAGGTAATGGTAGAAAAAAAGATATTAGCAATTTTTTAAAATGAAAATGAGTTATTTAACATTTAAGCTGAATTAAATTGTTTATAACTTTTTTGCTACAATTACCTGAATAGCGAAACTTGTTTCCTTAATTTGAAAATAACATAAAGGAATTAGGGAAACAGATTTGACAATTTAGGTAATGGTAGAAAAAAGATATTAGCAATTTTTAGAATGAAAATGAGTTATTTAACATTTAAGCTGAATTAAATTGAATTAAGTTTCGCCATTTATGTAATTGTAGAAAAAAAGTTATAAACAATTTAATTCAGCTTAAATGTTCAATAACTCATTTTCATTTTAAAAATGCTAATATCTTTTTTTCTACCATTACCAAAATTGTCAAACCTATTTCCTTAATTCATTTATTTTATTTTAAAATTAATGAAACAAGTTTCGCTATTAAGGTAATTGTAGAAAAAAAGTTATAAACAATTTAATTCAGCTTAAATGTTAAATAACTCATTTTCATTTTAAAAATTGCTAATATCTTTTTTTCTACCATTACCTAAATTGTCAATCCTGTTTTCTTAATTCCTTTATGTTATTCTCAAATTAAGGAAACAAGTTTTGCCATGAAGGTAATTGTAGAAAAAAAGTTATAAACAATTTAATTCAGCTTAAATGTTAAATAACTCATTTTCATCTTAAAAAATGCTAATATCTTTTTTTCTACCAGTTTTTTTTGTCAGACCTGATTCCTTAATTTTTTTATATTATTTTCAAATAAGGAAACAAGTTTCGCCATTTAGGTATTTGTAGAAAAAAAGATATTAGCAATTTTTAAGATGAAAATGAGTTATTTAACATTTAAGCTGAATTAAATTGCTTATAACTTTTTTTCTACAATTACCTAAATGGCGAAACTTGTTTCTTTAATTTGAAAATAACTTAAAGGAATTAAGGAAACAGGTTTGACAATTTAGGTAATGGTAAAAAAAAGATATTAGCAATTTTTAAAATGAAAATGAGTTATTTAACATGTAAGCTGAATTAAATTGCTTATAACTTCTTTTCTACAATTACCTTAATGGGGAAACTTGTTTCCTTAATTTGAAAATGAAATAACCAAATTAAGTAAACAGGTTTGACAATTGGGTAATGGTAGAAAAAAAGTTATAAACAATTTAATTCAGCTTACATGTTAAATAACTCATTTTCATTTTAAAAATTGCTAATATCTTTTTTTTTACCATTTACTAAATTGTCAAACCTGTTTCCTTAATTCTTTTAAGTTATTTTTAAATTAAGGAAACAAGTTTCGCCATTTAGGTAATTGTAGAAAAAAAGTTATAAGCAATTTAATTCAGCTTAAATGTTAAATAACTCATTTTCATCTTAAAAATTGCTAATATCTTTTTTTCTACAAATACCTAAATGGCGAAACTTGTTTCCTTATTTGAAAATAATATACAAAAATTAAGGAATCAGGTCTGACAAAAAAAACTGGTAGAAAAAAAGATATTAGCATTTTTTAAGATGAAAATGAGTTATTTAACATTTAAGCTGAATTAAATTGCTTATAACTTTTTTTCTACAATTACCTTAATGGCAAAACTTGTTTCCTTAATTTGAGAATAACATAAAGGAATTAAGAAAACAGGATTGACAATTTAGGTAATGGTAGAAAAAAAGATATTAGCAATTTTTAAAATGAAAATGAGTTATTTAACATTTAAGCTGAATTAAATTGTTTATAACTTTTTTTCTACAATTACCTTAATAGCGAAACTTGTTTCATTAATTTTAAAATAAAATAAATGAATTAAGGAAATAGGTTTGACAATTTTGGTAATGGTAGAAAAAAAGATATTAGCATTTTTAAAATGAAAATGAGTTATTGAACATTTAAGCTGAATTAAATTGTTTATAACTTTTTTTCTAAAATTACATAAATGGCGAAACTTAATTCCTTAATTTGACAATGACATAAATGAATTAATGAAACAGGTTTTACAATTTAGGTAATGGTAGAAAAAAAGATATTAGCAATTTTTAAAATGAAAATGAGTTATTTAACATCTAAGCTGAATTAAATTGTTTATAACTTTTTTTCTACAATTACCTTAATAGCGAAACTTGTTTCCTTAATTTGAAAATGATATAAAAAATTTAAAAAAACAGGTTTGAATATTAAGGTAATGGTAGAAAAAAAGATATTAGCAATTTTTAAAATGAAAATGAGTTATTTAACATCTAAGCTGAATTAAATTGTTTATAACTTTTTTTCTACAATTACCTTAATAGCGAAACTTGTTTCCTTAATTTAAAAATGACATAAAAAATTTAAAAAAACAGGTTTGAATATTAAGGTAATGGTAGAAAAAAAGATATTAGCAATTTTTAAAATGAAAATGAGTTATTTAACATTTGACCTGAATTAAATTGTTTACAACTTTTTTTCTACAAGTTTCTAAATGATGAAGCTTATTTTTTTAATTTGAAAATAACATACAAAAATTAAGGAAATAGGTTTGACAATTTAGGTAATTGTAAAAAAAAAGATATTAGCAATTTTTAAAATAAAAATGAGTTATTTAACATTTAAGCTGAATTAAATTGCTTATAACTTTTTTTCTACAAGTTTCTAAATAGCGAAACTTGCTTCCCTAATTTGAAAATATAATAAAGGAATTAAGGAAGAAGGTTTGACAATTAAGGTAATGGTAGAAAAAAAGATATTAGCAATTTTTTAAAATGAAAATGAGTTATTTAACATTTAAGCTGAATTAAATTGTTTATAACTTTTTTGCTACAATTACCTGAATAGCGAAACTTGTTTCCTTAATTTGAAAATAACATAAAGGAATTAGGGAAACAGATTTGACAATTTAGGTAATGGTAGAAAAAAGATATTAGCAATTTTTAGAATGAAAATGAGTTATTTAACATTTAAGCTGAATTAAATTGCCTATAACTTTTTTTCTACAATTACCTATATGGCGAAACTTGTTTCCTTTATTTGAAAATAACATAAAGAAATTAAGACAACAGGTTTGAATATTAAGGTAATGGTAGAAAAAAAAAGATATTAGCAATTTTTAAAATGAAAATGAGTTATTTAACATTTAAGCTGAATTAAATTGCTTATAACTTTTTTCTACAATTACCTAAATAGCAAAACTTGTTTCCTAAATTTAACAATGACATAAAGGAATTAAGCAAATAGGTCTGGCAATTAACGTACTGGTAGAAAAAAAGATATTAGCAATTTTTAAGATGAAAATGAGTTATTTAACATTTAAGCTGAATTAAATTGCTTATAACTTTTTTTCTACAATTACCTAAATGGCAAAACTTGTTTCTTTAATTTGAAAATAACTTAAAGGAATTAAGGAAACAGGTTTGACAATTTAGGTAATGGTAAAAAAAAGATATTAGCAATTTTTAAAATGAAAATGAGTTATTTAACATGTAAGCTGAATTAAATTGCTTATAACTTCTTTTCTACAATTACCTTAATGGGGAAACTTGTTTCCTTAATTTGAAAATGAAATAACCAAATTAAGTAAACAGGTTTGACAATTGGGTAATTGTAGAAAAAAAGTTATAAACAATTTAATTCAGCTTACATGTTAAATAACTCATTTTCATTTTAAAAATTGCTAATATCTTTTTTTTTACCATTTACTAAATTGTCAAACCTGTTTCCTTAATTCTTTTAAGTTATTTTTAAATTAAGGAAACAAGTTTCGCCATTTAGGTAATTGTAGAAAAAAAGTTATAAGCAATTTAATTAAGCTTAAATGTTAAATAACTCATTTTCATCTTAAAAATTGCTAATATCTTTTTTTCTACAAATACCTAAATGGCGAAACTTGTTTCCTTATTTGAAAATAATATAAAAAAATTAAGGAATCAGGTCTGACAAAAAAAACTGGTAGAAAAAAAGATATTAGCATTTTTTAAGATGAAAATGAGTTATTTAACATTTAAGCTGAATTAAATATTTTATAACTTTTTTTCTAGAATTACCTTAATGGCAAAACTTGTTTCCTTAATTTGAGAATAACATAAAGGAATTAAGAAAACAGGATTGACAATTTAGGTAATGGTAGAAAAAAAGATATTAGCAATTTTTAAAATGAAAATGAGTTATTTAACATTTAAGCTGAATTAAATTGTTTATAACTTTTTTTCTACAATTACCTTAATAGCGAAACTTGTTTCATTAATTTTAAAATAAAATAAATGAATTAAGGAAATAGGTTTGACAATTTTGGTAATGGTAGAAAAAAAGATATTAGCATTTTTAAAATGAAAATGAGTTATTGAACATTTAAGCTGAATTAAATTGTTTATAACTTTTTTTCTACAATTACATAAATGGCGAAACTTAATTCCTTAATTTGACAATGACATAAATGAATTAATGAAACAGGTTTAACAATTAAGGTAATGGTAGAAAAAAAGATATTAGCAATTTTTAAAATGAAAATGAGTTATTTAACATCTAAGCTGAATTAAATTGTTTATAACTTTTTTTCTACAATTACCTTAATAGCGAAACTTGTTTCCTTAATTTGAAAATGATATAAAAAATTTAAAAAAACAGGCTTGAATATTAAGGTAATGGTAGAAAAAAAGATATTAGCAATTTTTAAAATGAAAATGAGTTATTTAACATCTAAGCTGAATTAAATTGTTTATAACTTTTTTTCTACAATTACCTTAATAGCGAAACTTGTTTCCTTAATTTAAAAATGACATAAAAAATTTAAAAAAACAGGTTTGAATATTAAGGTAATGGTAGAAAAAAAGATATTAGCAATTTTTAAAATGAAAATGAGTTATTTAACATTTGAGCTGAATTAAATTGTTTACAACTTTTTTTCTACAAGTTTCTAAATGATGAAACTTATTTTTTTAATTTGAAAATAACATACAAAAATTAAGGAAATAGGTTCGACAATTTAGGTAATTGTAAAATAAAAGATATTAGCAATTTTTAAAATAAAAATGAGTTATTTAACATTTAAGCTGAATTAAATTGCTTATAACTTGTTTTCTACAAGTTTCTTAGTAGCGAAACTTGCTTCCCTAATTTGAAAATATAATAAAGGAATTAAGGAAGAAGGTTTGACAATTAAGGTAATGGTAGAAAAAAAGATATTAGCAATTTTTTAAAATGAAAATGAGTTATTTAACATTTAAGCTGAATTAAATTGTTTATAACTTTTTTGCTACAATTACCTGAATAGCGAAACTTGTTTCCTTAATTTGAAAATAACATAAAGGAATTAGGGAAACAGATTTGACAATTTAGGTAATGGTAGAAAAAAGATATTAGCAATTTTTAGAATGAAAATGAGTTATTTAACATTTAAGCTGAATTAAATTGCCTATAACTTTTTTTCTACAATTACCTAAATGGCAAAACTTGTTTCCTTAATTTGACAATGACATAAAGGAATTAAGGAAATAGGTCTGACAATTAACGTACTGGTAGAAAAAAAGATATTAGCAATTTTTAAGATGAAAATGAGTTATTTAACATTTAAGCTGAATTAAATTGCTTATAACTTTTTTTCTACAATTACCTAAATGGCGAAACTTGTTTCCTTAATTTGAAAATAACATAAAGGAATTAAGGAAACAGGTTTGACAATTTAGGTAAAGGTAGAAAAAAATATATTAGCTATTTTTAGATGGAAATGAGTTATTTAACATTTAACCTGAATTAAATTGTTTATAACTTTTTTTCTACAATTACCTAAATGGCGAAACTTATTTCCTTAATTTGAAAATAACATAAATGAATTAATGAAACAGGTTTGACAATTGAGGTAATGGTACAAAAAAAGATATTAGCTATTTTTAGATGGAAATGAGTTATTTAACATTTAAGCTGAATTAAATTGTTTATAACTTTTTTTCTACAATTACCTAAATAGCGAAACTTATTTCCTTAATTTGAAAATAACATAAAGGAATTAAGAAAACAGGTTTGACAATATAGGTAATGGTAGATAAAAAGATATTAGCAATTTTTAAAATGAAAATGAGTTATTTAACATTTAAGCTGAATTAAATTGCTTATAACTTTTTTTCTACAATTACCTAAATGGCGAAACTTGTTTCCTTAATTTGACAATGACATAAAGGAATTAAGGAAATAGGTCTGACAATTAACGTACTGGTAGAAAAAAAGATATTAGCAATTTTTAAGATGATAATGAGTTATTTAACATTTAAGCTGAATTAAATTGCTTATAACTTCTTTTCTACAAATACCTAAATAGCGAAACTTGTTTTCTTAATTTGAAAATAATATAAAGGAATTAAGCAAACAGGTTTTACAATTAAGGTAATGGTAGAAAAAAAGATATTAGCAATTTTTAAAATGAAAATGAGTTATTTAACAAATAACCTAAATTAAATTGTTTATAACTTTTTTTCTACAATTACCTGAATAGCGAAACTCTTTTCCTTAATTTGAAAATAACATAAAGGAATTAGGGAAACAAGTTTGACAATTTAAGTAATGGTAGAAAAAAAGATATTAGCAATTTCTAAATTGAAAATGAGTTATTTAACATTTAAGCTGAATTAAATTGTTTATAACTTTTTTTGTACAATTACCTAAATAGCGAAACTTGTTTCATTAATTTCAAAATAAAATAAAGGAATTAAATAAAACAGGTTTGACAATTTATGTAATGGTGGAAAAAAAGATATTAGCATTTTTAAAATGAAAATGAGTTATTTAACATTTAAACTGAATTAAATTGCTTATGACTTTTTTTCTACAATTACCTAAATGGCGAAACTTGTTTCCTCAATTTGACAATGACATAAGGGAATTAATGAAACAGGTTTGACAATTAAGGTAATGGTAGAAAAAAAGATATTAGCAATTTTTAAAATGAAAATGAGTTATTTAACATTTAAGCTGAATTTAATTGCCTATAACTTTTTTTCTACAATTACCTAAATGGCGAAACTTGTTTCTTTAATTTGACAATGACATAAAGGAATTAAGGAAATAGGTCTGACAATTAACGTACTGGTAGAAAAAAAGATATTAGCATTTTTTAAGATGAAAATGAGTTATTTAACATTTAAGCTGAATTAAATTGCTTATAACTTTTTTTCTACAATTACCTAAATGGCGAAACTTGTTTCCTTAATTTGAAAATAACATAAAGGAATTAAGGAAACTGGTTTGACAATTTAGGTAAAGGTAGAAAAAAATATATTAGCTATTTTTAGATGGAAATGAGTTATTTAACATTTAAGCTGAATTAAATTGTTTATAACTTTTTTTCTACAATTACCTAAATGGCGAAACTTATTTCCTTAATTTGAAAATAACATAAAGGAATTAAGAAAACAGGTTTGACAATTGAGGTAATGGTAGAAAAAAAGAAATTAGCTATTTTTAGATGGAAATGAGTTATTTAACATTTAAGCTGAATTAAATTGTTTATAACTTTTTTTTTACAATTACCTAAATAGCGAAACTTATTTCCTTAATTTGAAAATAACATAAATGAATTAAGAAAACAGGTTTGACAATATAAGTAATGGTAGATAAAAAGATATTAGCAATTTTTAAAATGAAAATGAGTTATTTAACATTTAAGCTGAATTAAATTGCTTATAACTTTTTTTCTACAATTACCTAAAGTGCGAAGTTTGTTTCCCTAATTTAACAATGACATAAAAAAATTAAGGAAATAGTTCTGACAATTAACATACTGGTAGAAAAAAAGATATTAGCAATTTTTAAGATGATAATGAGTTATTTAACATTTAAGATGAATTAAATTTTTTTCTACAGTTACCTAAATGGCGAAACTTGTTTCCTTAATTTAAAAATAACATAAATAATTAAGGAAACAGGTTTGACAATTAAGGTAAAGGTAGAAAAAAATATATTAGCTATTTTTAGATGGAAATGAGTTATTTAACATTTAACCTGAATTAAATTGTTTATAACTTTTTTTCTACAATTACCTAAATGGCGAAACTTATTTCCTTAATTTGAAAATAACATAAATGAATTAATGAAACAGGTTTGACAATTGAGGTAATGGTACAAAAAAAGATATTAGCTATTTTTAGATGGAAATGAGTCATTTAACATTTAAGCTGAATTAAATTGTTTATAACTTTTTTTCTACAATTACCTCAATGAAAAAACTTGTTTCCTAATATGACAATGACATAAAGAAATTAAAGAAATAGGTTTGAGAATTGAGGTAATGGTAGAAAAAAAGATATTAGCAATTTTTAAAATGAAAAATGAGTTATTTAACATTTAAGCTGAATTAAATTGCTTATAACTTCTTTTCTACAAATACCTAAATAGCGAAACTTGTTTTCTTAATTTGAAAATAACATAAAGGAATTAAGGAAACAGGTTTTACAATTAAGGTAATGGTAGAAAAAAAGATATTAGCAATTTTTAAAATGAAAATGAGTTAATTAACAAATAACCTAAATTAAATTGTTTATAACTTTTTTTCTACAATTACCTGAATAGCGAAACTCTTTTCCTTAATTTGAAAATAACATAAAGAAATTAGGGAAACAGGTTTGACAATTTAAGTAATGGTAGAAAAAAAGATATTAGCAATTTCTAAATTGAAAATGAGTTATTTAACATTTAAGCTGAATTAAATTGTTTATAACTTTTTTTCTACAATTACCTAAATAGCGAAACTTGTGCCATTAATTTCAAAATAAAATAAAGGAATTAAAAAAAACAGGTTTGACAATTTAGGTAATGGTGGAAAAAAAGATATTAGCATTTTTAAAATGAAAATGAGTTATTTAACATTTAAACTGAATTAAATTGCTTATCACTTTTTTTCTACAATTACCTAAATGGCGAAACTTGTTTCCTTAATTTGACAATGACATAAGGGAATTAATGAAACAGGTTTGACAATTAAGGTAATGGTAGAAAAAAAGATATTAGCAATTTTTAAAATGAAAATGAGTTATTTAACATCTAAGCTGAATTAAATTGTTTATAACTTTTTTTCTACAATTACCTATATAGCGAAACTTCTTTATTTAATTTGAAAATAACATACAAAAATTAAAGAAATAGGTTTTGCCATTAACGTAATTGTAGAAAAAAAGTTATAAACAACTTAATTCAGCTTAAATGTTAAATAACTCATTTTCATTATAAAAATTGCTAATATCTTTTTTTCTACAAATACCTAAATGGCGAAACTTGTTTCCTTATTTGAAAATAATATAAAAAAATTAAGAAATCAGGTCAGACAATTAACGTACTGGTATAAAAAAAGATATTAGCAATTTTTAAGATGAAAATGAGTTATTTAACATTTAAGGTGAATTAATTGTTTATAACTTTTTTTCTACAATTACCTTAATGGCGAAACTTGTTTCCTTAGTTTCAAAATAACATAAAGAAATTAAGAAAACAGGATTGCCAATTAAGGTAATGGTAGAAAAAAAGATATTAGCAATTTTTAAAATGAAAATGAGTTATTTAACATTTAAGCTGAATTAAATTGCTTATAACTTTTTCTACAATTACCTTAATAGCAAAACTTGTTTTATTTTATTTGAAAATAACTAAAAGTAATTAAGGAAACAGGTTTGACAATTGAGGTAATGCTAGAAAAAAAGATATTAGCAATTTTTAAAATGAAAATGAGTTATTTAACATTAAAGCTGAGTTAAATTGTTTATAACTTTTTTTCTACAATTACCTAAATAGCGAAACTTGTTTCCTTAATTTGACAATAACAAAAAGGAATTAATGACACATGTTTGACAATTAACGTACTGGTAGAAAAAAAGATATTAGCAATTTTTAAAATGAAAATGAGTTATTTAACATTTAAGCTGAATTAAATTGCTAATAACTTTTTTTCTACGATTACCTTAATAGCGAAACTTATTTCCTTAATTTGAAAATAACATAAAGGAATTAAGGAAAAAGGTTTGACAATTAAGGTAATGGTATAAAAAAAGATATTAGCAATTTTTAAAAGGAAAATGAGTTATTTAACATTTAAGCTGAATTAAATTGTTTATAACTTTTTTTCTGCAAGTTTCTAAATGGCGAAACTTGTTTTTAAAAGGTAAAGGTAAAAAAAAAAGGTAGAAAAAAATATATTAGCTATTTTTAGATGGAAATGAGTTATTTAACATTTAAGCTGAATTAAATTGTTTATAACTTTTTTTCTACAATTACCTAAATGGCGAAACTTATTTCCTTAATTTGAAAATAACATAAAGGAATTAAGAAAACAGGTTTGACAATTGAGGTAATGGTAGAAAAAAAGATATTAGCTATTTTTAGATGGAAATGAGTTATTTAACATTTAAGCTGAATTAAATTGTTTATAACTTTTTTTTTACAATTACCTAAATAGCGAAACTTATTTCCTCAATTTGAAAATAACATAAAGGAATTAAGAAAACAGGTTTGACAATATAGGTAATGGTAGATAAAAAGATATTAGCAATTTTTAAAATGAAAATGAGTTATTTAACATTTAAGCTGAATTAAATTGCTTATAACTTTTTTTCTACAATTACCTAAAGTGCGAAGTTTGTTTCCCTAATTTAACAATGACATAAAAAAATTAAGGAAATAGTTCTGACAATTAACGTACTGGTAGAAAAAAAGATATTAGCAATTTTTAAGATGATAATGAGTTATTTAACATTTAAGATGAATTAAATTTTTTTCTACAGTTACCTAAATGGCGAAACTTGTTTCCTTAATTTAAAAATAACATAAATAATTAAGGAAACAGGTTTGACAATTAAGGTAATGGTAGAAAAAAAGATATTAGCAATTTTTAAAATGAAAAATGAGTTATTTAACATTTAAGCTGAATTAAATTGCTTATAACTTCTTTTCTACAAATACCTAAATAGCGAAACTTGTTTTCTTAATTTGAAAATAACATAAAGGAATTAAGGAAACAGATTTTACAATTAAGGTAATGGTAGAAAAAAAGATATTAGCAATTTTTAAAATGAAAATGAGTTATTTAACAAATAACCTAAATTAAATTGTTTATAACTTTTTTTCTACAATTACCTAAATAGCGAAACTTGTTTCATTAATTTCAAAATAAAATAAAGGAATTAAAAAAAACAGGTTTGACAATTTAGGTAATGGTGGAAAAAAAGATATTAGCATTTTTAAAATGAAAATGAGTTATTTAACATTTAAACTGAATTAAATTGCTTATCACTTTTTTTCTACAATTACCTAAATGGCGAAACTTGTTTCCTTAATTTGACAATGACATAAGGGAATTAATGAAACAGGTTTGACAATTAAGGTAATGGTAGAAAAAAAGATATTAGCAATTTTTAAAATGAAAATGAGTTATTTAACATCTAAGCTGAATTAAATTGTTTATAACTTTTTTTCTACAATTACCTATATAGCGAAACTTCTTTATTTAATTTGAAAATAACATACAAAAATTAAAGAAATAGGTTTTGCCATTAACGTAATTGTAGAAAAAAAGTTATAAACAACTTAATTCAGCTTAAATGTTAAATAACTCATTTTCATTATAAAAATTGCTAATATCTTTTTTTCTACAAATACCTAAATGGCGAAACTTGTTTCCTTATTTGAAAATAATATAAAAAAATTAAGAAATCAGGTCAGACAATTAACGTACTGGTATAAAAAAAGATATTAGCAATTTTTAAGATGAAAATGAGTTATTTAACATTTAAGGTGAATTAATTGTTTATAACTTTTTTTCTACAATTACCTTAATGGCGAAACTTGTTTCCTTAGTTTGAAAATAACATAAAGAAATTAAGAAAACAGGATTGCCAATTAAGGTAATGGTAGAAAAAAAGATATTAGCAATTTTTAAAATGAAAATGAGTTATTTAACATTTAAGCTGAATTAAATTGCTTATAACTTTTTTCTACAATTACCTTAATAGCAAAACTTGTTTTATTTTATTTGAAAATAACTAAAAGTAATTAAGGAAACAGGTTTGACAATTAAGGTAATGCTAGAAAAAAAGATATTAGCAATTTTTAAAATGAAAATGAGTTATTTAACATTAAAGCTGAGTTAAATTGTTTATAACTTTTTTTCTACAATTACCTAAATAGCGAAACTTGTTTCCTTAATTTGACAATAACATAAAGGAATTAATGACACATGTTTGACAATTAACGTACTGGTAGAAAAAAAGATATTAGCAATTTTTAAAATGAAAATGAGTTATTTAACATTTAAGCTGAATTAAATTGCTAATAACTTTTTTTCTACGATTACCTTAATAGCGAAACTTATTTCCTTAATTTGAAAATAACATAAAGGAATTAAGGAAAAAGGTTTGACAATTAAGGTAATGGTATAAAAAAGATATTAGCAATTTTTAAAAGGAAAATGAGTTATTTAACATTTAAGCTGAATTAAATTGTTTATAACTTTTTTTCTGCAAGTTTCTAAATGGCGAAACTTGTTTTTAAAAGGTAAAGGTAAAAAAAAAGGTAGAAAAAAATATATTAGCTATTTTTAGATGGAAATGAGTTATTTAACATTTAAGCTGAATTAAATTGTTTATAACTTTTTTTCTACAATTACCTAAATGGCGAAACTTATTTCCTTAATTTGAAAATAACATAAAGGAATTAAGAAAACAGGTTTGACAATTGAGGTAATGGTAGAAAAAAAGATATTAGCTATTTTTAGATGGAAATGAGTTATTTAACATTTAAGCTGAATTAAATTGTTTATAACTTTTTTTTTACAATTACCTAAATAGCGAAACTTATTTCCTCAATTTGAAAATAACATAAAGGAATTAAGAAAACAGGTTTGACAATATAGGTAATGGTAGATAAAAAGATATTAGCAATTTTTAAAATGAAAATGAGTTATTTAACATTTAAGCTGAATTAAATTGCTTATAACTTTTTTTCTACAATTACCTAAAGTGCGAAGTTTGTTTCCCTAATTTAACAATGACATAAAAAAATTAAGGAAATAGTTCTGACAATTAACGTACTGGTAGAAAAAAAGATATTAGCAATTTTTAAGATGATAATGAGTTATTTAACATTTAAGATGAATTAAATTTTTTTCTACAGTTACCTAAATGGCGAAACTTGTTTCCTTAATTTAAAAATAACATAAATAATTAAGGAAACAGGTTTGACAATTAAGGTAATGGTAGAAAAAAAGATATTAGCAATTTTTAAAATGAAAAATGAGTTATTTAACATTTAAGCTGAATTAAATTGCTTATAACTTCTTTTCTACAAATACCTAAATAGCGAAACTTGTTTTCTTAATTTGAAAATAACATAAAGGAATTAAGGAAACAGGTTTTACAATTAAGGTAATGGTAGAAAAAAAGATATTAGCAATTTTTAAAATGAAAATGAGTTATTTAACAAATAACCTAAATTAAATTGTTTATAACTTTTTTTCTACAATTACCTGAATAGCGAAACTCTTTTCCTTAATTTGAAAATAACATAAAGGAATTAGGGAAATAGGTTTGACAATTTAAGTAATGGTAGAAAAAAAGATATTAGCAATTTCTAAATTGAAAATGAGTTATTTAACATTTAAGCTGAATTAAATTGTTTATAACTTTTTTTCTACAATTACCTAAATAGCGAAACTTGTTTCATTAATTTCAAAATAAAATAAAGGAATTAAAAAAAACAGGTTTGACAATTTAGGTAATGGTGGAAAAAAAGATATTAGCATTTTTAAAATGAAAATGAGTTATTTAACATTTAAACTGAATTAAATTGCTTATCACTTTTTTTCTACAATTACCTAAATGGCGAAACTTGTTTCCTCAATTTGACAATGACATAAGGGAATTAATGAAACAGGTTTGACAATTAAGGTAATGGTAGAAAAAAAGATATTAGCAATTTTTAAAATGAAAATGAGTTATTTAACATCTAAGCTGAATTAAATTGTTTATAACTTTTTTTCTACAATTACCTATATAGCGAAACTTCTTTATTTAATTTGAAAATAACATACAAAAATTAAAGAAATAGGTTTTGCCATTAACGTAATTGTAGAAAAAAAGTTATAAACAACTTAATTCAGCTTAAATGTTAAATAACTCATTTTCATTATAAAAATTGCTAATATCTTTTTTTCTACAAATACCTAAATGGCGAAACTTGTTTCCTTATTTGAAAATAATATAAAAAAATTAAGAAATCAGGTCAGACAATTAACGTACTGGTATAAAAAAAGATATTAGCAATTTTTAAGATGAAAATGAGTTATTTAACATTTAAGGTGAATTAATTGTTTATAACTTTTTTTCTACAATTACCTTAATGGCGAAACTTGTTTCCTTAGTTTGAAAATAACATAAGGAAATTAAGAAAATAGGATTGCCAATTAAGGTAATGGTAGAAAAAAAGATATTAGCAATTTTTAAAATGAAAATGAGTTATTTAACATTTAAGCTGAATTAAATTGCTTATAACTTTTTTCTACAATTACCTTAATAGCAAAACTTGTTTTATTTTATTTGAAAATAACTAAAAGTAATTAAGGAAACAGGTTTGACAATTTAGGTAATGCTAGAAAAAAAGATATTAGCAATTTTTAAAATGAAAATGAGTTATTTAACATTAAAGCTGAGTTAAATTGTTTATAACTTTTTTTCTACAATTACCTAAATAGCGAAACTTGTTTCCTTAATTTGACAATAACATAAAGGAATTAATGACACATGTTTGACAATTAACGTACTGGTAGAAAAAAAGATATTAGCAATTTTTAAAATGAAAATGAGTTATTTAACATTTTAGCTGAATTAAATTGCTAATAACTTTTTTTCTACGATTACCTTAAAAGCGAAACTGATTTCCTTAATTTGAAAATAACATAAAGGAATTAAGGAAAAAGGTTTGACAATTAAGGTAATGGTATAAAAAAAGATATTAGCAATTTTTAAAATGAAAATGAGTTATTTAACATTTAAGCTAAATTAAATTGCTTATAACTTTTTTCTACAATTACCTTAATAGCAAAACTTGTTTTATTTTATTTGGAAATAACTAAAAGGAATTAAGGAATCAGGTTTGACAATTTAGGTAATGCTAGAAAAAAAGATATTAGCAATTTTTAAAATGAAAATGAGTTATTTAACATTTAAGCTGAATTAAATTGCTTATAACTTTTTTCTACAATTACCTTAATAGCAAAACTTGTTTTATTTTATTTGAAAATAACTAAAAGGAATTAAGGAAACAGGTTTGACAATTTAGGTAATGCTAGACAAAAAGATATTAGCAATTTTTAAAATGAAAATGAGTTATTTAAAATTAAAGCTGAGTTAAATTGTTTATAACTTTTTTTCTACAATTACCTAAATGGCGAAACTTGTTTTCTTAATTTGACAATGACATAAAGGAATTAATGAAACATGTTGGCAATTAACGTACTGGTGGAACAAAAGATACTAGCAATTTTTAAAATGAAAATGAATTATTTAACATTTAAGCTGAATTAAATTGTTTATAACTTTTTTTCTACAATTACCTAAATGGCGGAACTTCACTCTGTATTTTAAAAATGACATAAAGGAATTAAGGAAACAGTTTTGACAATTTATGTAATTATATAAAAAAAGTTATAAACAATTTAATTCAGCTTAAATGTTAAATAACTCATTTTCATTTTAAAAATTGCTAATATCTTTTTTTCTACAAATACCTAAATGGCCAAACTTGTTTCCTTAATTTAAAAATGTTATAAAGGAATTAAGGAAACATATTTGACAATTAACGTACTGGTAGAAAAAAAGATATTAGCAATTTTTAAAATGAAAATGAGTTATTTAACATTTAAGCTGAATTAAATTGCTTATAACTTTTTTTCTACAATTACCTTAATAGCGAAACTTATTTCTTGAATTTAAAAATAACATAAAGGAATTAAGGAAAAAGGTTTGACAATTTAGGTAATGGTATAAAAAAAGATATTAGCAATTTTTAAAAGGAAAATGAGTTATTTAACATTTAAGCTGAATTAAATTGTTTATAACTTTTTTTCTGCAAGTTTCTAAATGGCGAAACTTGTTTTTTTAATTTGAAAATGACATAAAAAAATTAAGGAAATAGGTTTGACAATTTAGGTAATTGTAAAAAAAAAGATATAAGCAATTTTTTAAAATAAAAATGAGTTATTTAACAGTTAAGCTGAATTAAATTGTTTATTACTTTTTTTCTACAAGTTTCTAAATGGCTAAACTTTTTTTTTTTAATTTGAAAATAACATACAAAAATTAAAGAAATAGGTTTGACAATTAAGGTAATTGTAGAAAAAAAGATATTAGCAATTTTTAAAATGAAAATGAGTTATTTAACATTTAAGCTGAATTAAATTATTTATACCTTTTTTTCTACAATTACCTAAATGGCAAAACTTGTTTCCCAAATTTCACAATGACATAAAGGAATTAAGGAAACAGGTTTGACAGTTAAGGTAATGGTATAAAAAAAGATATAAGCAATTTTTAAAATGAAAATGAGTTATTTAATATTTAAGCTAAATTAAATTGCTTATAACTTTTTTCCTACAATTACCTTAATGGCGAAACTTGTTTCCTTAATTTGAAAATAACATAAAGGAATTAAGGAAACAGGTTTGACAATTAAGGTAATGGTAGAAAAAAGATATTAGCAATTTCTAAATTGAAAATGAGTTATTTAACATTAAAGCTGAATTAAATTGTTTATAACTTTTTTTCTACAATTACCTTAATAGCGAAACTTGTTTCCCTAATTTTTAAATAAAATAAATGAATTAAGGAAATAGGTTTGACAATTTTAGTAATGGTAGAAAAAAAGATATTAGCATTTTTAAAATGAAAATGAGTTATTTAACATTTAAGCTGAATTAAATTGTTTATAACTTTTTTTTTACAATTACCCATACAGCGAAACTTCTTTCCTTAATTTGAAAATGACATAAAAAAATTAATAAAACAGGTTTGACAATTTAGGTAATGGTAGAAAAAAAGATATTAGCAATTTTTAAAATGAAAATTAGTTATTTAACATTTAAGCTGAATTAAATTGTTTATAAATTTTTTGTGTGCAAGTTTCTAAATGGCGAAACATGTTTTTTTAATTTAAAAATGACATTAAAAAACTAAGGAAATAGGTTTGACACTTTAGGTAATTGTAAAAAAAAGATATTAGCAATTTTTTTAAATTAAAATGAGTTATTTAACAGTTAAGCTGAATTAAATTGTTTATAACTTTTTTTCTACAATTACCTAAATGGCAAAACTTGTTTCCTTAATTTCACAATGACATAAAGGAATTAAGGAAATAGGTTTGACAATTAAGGTAATGGTATAAAAAAAGATATTAGCAATTTTTAAAATGAAAATGAGTTATTTAATATTTAAGCTAAATTAAATTGTTTATAACTTTTTTCTACAATTACCTTAATGGCGAAACTTGTTTCCTTAATTTGAAAATAACATAAAGGAATTAAGGAAATAGGTTTGTTAATTTTAGTAATGGTAGAAAAAAAGATATTAGCAATTTTTAAAATGAAAATGAGTTATTTAACATTTAAGCTGAATTAAATTGTTTATAACTTTTTTTCTACAAGCTTCTTAATGGCAAAACTTGTTTCCTGAATTTGACAATGACATAAAAGAATTAAAAAAACAGGTTTGACAATTTAGGTAATGGTAGAAAAAAAGATATTAGGAATTTTTAAAATGAAAATGAGTTATTTAACATTTAAGCTGAATTAAATTGTTTATAACTTTTTTTATACAATTACCTAAATAGCGAAAATTGTTTTCTTAATTTGAAAATGACATAAAGGAATTAAGGAAACAGGTTTGACAATTTTGGTAATGGTAGAAAAAAAGTTATAAACAATTTAATTCAGCTTAAATGTTAAATAACTCATTTTCATTCTAAAAATTGCTAATATCTTTTTTTCTACAAATACCTAAATGGCGAAACTTGTTTTCTTATTTGAAAATAATATAAAAAAATTAAGGAATCAGGTCTGACAATTAACGTACTGGTAGAAAAAAAGATATTAGCAATTTTTAAGATGAAAATGAGTTATTTAACATTTAAGCTGAATTAAATTGCTTATAACTTTTTTTCTACAATTACCTTAATAGCAAAACTTGTTTCTTTAGTTTGAAGATAACATAAAGGAATTAAGGAAACAGGTTTGACAATTTAGGTAATGCTAGAAAAAAAGATATTAGCAATTTTTAAATTGAAAATGAGTTATTTAACATTAAAGCTGAATTAAATTGTTTATAACTTTTTTTCTACAATTACCTTAATAGCGAAACTTGTTTCCCTAATTTTTAAATAAAATAAATGAATTAAGGAAATAGGTTTGACAATTTTAGTAATGGTAGAAAAAAAGATATTAGCATTTTTAAAATGAAAATGAGTTATTTAACATTTAAGCTGAATTAAATTGTTTATAACTTTTTTTCTACAATTACCCATATAGCGAAACTTCTTTCCTTAATTTGAAAATGACATAAAAAAATTAATAAAACAGGTTTGACAATTTAGGTAATGGTAGAAAAAAAGATATTAGCAATTTTTAAAATGAAAATTAGTTATTTAACATTTAAGCTGAATTAAATTGTTTATAAATTTTTTGTGTGCAAGTTTCTAAATGGCGAAACATGTTTTTTTAATTTAAAAATGACATTAAAAAATTAAAGAAATGGGTTTGACAATTGAGGTAATTTTAAAAAAAAGATATTAGCAATTTTTTTAAATTAAAATGAGTTATTTAACAGTTAAGCTGAATTAAATTGTTTATAACTTTTTTTCTACAATTACCTAAATGGCAAAACTTGTTACCTTAATTTCACAATGACATAAAAGAATTAAAAAAACAGGTTTGACAATTTAGGTAATGGTAGAAAAAAAGATATTAGGAATTTTTAAAATGAAAATGAGTTATTTAACATTTAAGCTGAATTAAATTGTTTATAACTTTTTTTCTACAAGTTTCTAAATGGCTAAACTTTTTTTTTTTAATTTGAAAATAACATACAAAAATTAAAGAAATAAGTTTGACAATTAAGGTAATTGTAGAAAAAAAGATATTAGCAATTTTTAAAATGAAAATGAGTTATTTAACATTTAAGCTGAATTAAATTATTTATACCTTTTTTTCTACAATTACCTAAATGGCAAAACTTGTTTCCCAAATTTCACAATGACATAAAGGAATTAAGGAAACAGGTTTGACAGTTAAGGTAATGGTATAAAAAAAGATATAAGCAATTTTTAAAATGAAAATGAGTTATTTAATATTTAAGCTAAATTAAATTGCTTATAACTTTTTTCCTACAATTACCTTAATGGCGAAACTTGTTTCCTTAATTTGAAAATAACATAAAGGAATTAAGGAAACAGGTTTGACAATTAAGGTAATGGTAGAAAAAAGATATTAGCAATTTCTAAATTGAAAATGAGTTATTTAACATTAAAGCTGAATTAAATTGTTTATAACTTTTTTTCTACAATTACCTTAATAGCGAAACTTGTTTCCCTAATTTTTAAATAAAATAAATGAATTAAGGAAATAGGTTTGACAATTTTAGTAATGGTAGAAAAAAAGATATTAGCATTTTTAAAATGAAAATGAGTTATTTAACATTTAAGCTGAATTAAATTGTTTATAACTTTTTTTTTACAATTACCCATATAGCGAAACTTCTTTCCTTAATTTGAAAATGACATAAAAAAATTAATAAAACAGGTTTGACAATTTAGGTAATGGTAGAAAAAAAGATATTAGCAATTTTTAAAATGAAAATTAGTTATTTAACATTTAAGCTGAATTAAATTGTTTATAAATTTTTTGTGTGCAAGTTTCTAAATGGCGAAACATGTTTTTTTAATTTAAAAATGACATTAAAAAACTAAGGAAATAGGTTTGACAATTTAGGTAATTGTAAAAAAAAGATATTAGCAATTTTTTTAAATTAAAATGAGTTATTTAACAGTTAAGCTGAATTAAATTGTTTATAACTTTTTTTCTACAATTACCTAAATGGCAAAACTTGTTTCCTTAATTTCACAATGACATAAAGGAATTAAGGAAATAGGTTTGACAATTAAGGTAATGGTATAAAAAAAGATATTAGCAATTTTTAAAATGAAAATGAGTTATTTAATATTTAAGCTAAATTAAATTGTTTATAACTTTTTTCTACAATTACCTTAATGGCGAAACTTGTTTCCTTAATTTGAAAATAACATAAAGGAATTAAGGAAATAGGTTTGTTAATTTTAGTAATGGTAGAAAAAAAGATATTAGCATTTTTAAAATGAAAATGAGTTATTTAACATTTAAGCTGAATTAAATTGTTTATAACTTTTTTTCTACAATTACCTATATAGCGAAACTTCTTTATTTAATTTGAAAATGACATAAAAAATTTAAAAAAACAGGTTTGACAATTAAAGTAATTGTAGAAAAAAAGATATTAGCAATTTTTAAAATGAAAATGAGTTATTTAACATTTAAGCTGAATTAAATTGTTTATAACTTTTTTTCTACAAGCTTTTTAATGGCAAAACTTGTTTCATGAATTTGACAATGACATAAAAGAATTAAAAAAACAGGTTTGACAATTTAGGTAATGGTAGAAAAAAAGATATTAGGAATTTTTAAAATGAAAATGAGTTATTTAACATTTAAGCTGAATTAAATTGTTTATAACTTTTTTTATACAATTACCTAAATAGCGAAAATTGTTTTCTTAATTTAAAAATGACATAAAGGAATTAAGGAAACAGGTTTGACAATTTTGGTAATAGTAGAAAAAAAGTTATAAACAATTTAATTCAGCTTAAATGTTAAATAACTCATTTTCATTCTAAAAATTGCTAATATCTTTTTTTCTACAAATACCTAAATGGCGAAACTTGTTTTCTTATTTGAAAATAATATAAAAAAATTAAGGAATCAGGTCTGACAATTAACGTACTGGTAGAAAAAAAGATATTAGCAATTTTTAAGATGAAAATGAGTTATTTAACATTTAAGCTGAATTAAATTGCTTATAACTTTTTTTCTACAATTACCTTAATAGCAAAACTTGTTTCCTTAGTTTGAAAATAACATAAAGGAATTAAGGAAACAGGTTTGACAATTTAGGTAATGCTAGAAAAAAAGATATTAGCAATTTTTAAAATGAAAATGAGTTATTTAACATTAAAGCTGAGTTAAATTGCTTATAACTTTTTTTCTACAATTACCTAAATGGCGAAACTTGTTTCCTTAATTTGATAATGACATAAAGGAATTAATGAAACATGTTTGACAATTAACGTACTGGTGGAAAAAAAGATATTAGCAATTTTTAAAATGAAAATGAATTATTTAACATTTAAGCTGAATTAAATTGTTTATAACTTTTTTTCTACAATTACCTAAATGGCGGAACTTTTCTCCATATTTTAAAAATGACATAAAGGAATTAAGGAAACAGTTTTGACAATTTATGTAATGGCAGAAAAAAAGTTATAAACAATTTAATTCAGCTTAAATGTTAAATAACTCATTTTCATTTTAAAAATTGCTAATATCTTTTTTTCTACAAATACCTAAATGGCGAAACTTGTTTCCTTAATTTAAAAATGTTATAAAGGAATTAAGGAAACATATTTGACAATTAAGGTAATGGTATAAAAAAAGATATTAGCAATTTTTAAAAGGAAAATGAGTTATTTAACATTTAAGCTGAATTAAATTGCTTATAACTTTTTTTCTGCAAGTTTCTAAATGGCGAAACTTGTTTTTTTAATTTGAAAATGACATAAAAAAATTAAGGAAATAGGTTTGACAATTTAGGTAATTGTAAAAAAAATTCAAAACTTCTTTCCTTAATTTGAAAATGACATAAAAAAATTAATAAAACAGGTTTGACAATTTAGGTAATGGTAGAAAAAAAGATATTAGCAATTTTTAAAATGAAAATTAGTTATTTAACATTTAAGCTGAATTAAATTGTTTATAACTTTTTTTCTGCAAGTTTCTAAATGGCGAAACTTGTTTTTTTAATTTGAAAATGACATAAAAAAATTAAGGAAATAGGTTTGACAATTTAGGTAATTGTAAAAAAAAGATATTAGCAATTTTTTAAAATAAAAATGAGTTATTTAACAGTTAAGCTGAATTAAATTGTTTATTACTTTTTTTTACAAGTTTCTAAATGGCTAAACTTTTTTTTTTATTTCAAATAACATACAAAAATTAAAGAAATAGGTTTGACAATTAAGGTAATTGTAGAAAAACAGATATTAGCAATTTTAAAAATGAAAATGAGTTATTTAACATTTAAGCTGAATTAAATTGTTTATAACTTTTTTTCTACAAGTTTCTTAATGGCAAAACTTGTTTCCTGAATTTGACAATGACATAAAGGAATTAAACAAACAGGTTTGACAATTTAGGTAATGGTAGAAAAAAAGATATTAGGAATTTTTAAAATGAAAATGAGTTATTTAACATTTAAGCTGAATTAAATTGTTTATAACTTTTTTTATACAATTACCTAAATAGCGAAAATTGTTTTCTTAATTTGAAAATGACATAAAGGAATTAGGGAAACAGGTTTGACAATTTTGGTAATGGTAGAAAAAAAGTTATAAACAATTTAATTCAGCTTAAATGTTAAATAACTCATTTTCATTCTAAAAATTGCTAATATCTTTTTTTCTACAAATACCTAAATGGCGAAACTTGTTTCCTTATTTGAAAATAATATAAAAAAATTAAGGAATCAGGTCTGACAATTAACGTACTTGTAGAAAAAATATATTAGCAATTTTTAAGATGAAAATGAGTTATTTAACATTTAAGCTGAATTAAATTGCTTATAACTTTTTTTCTACAATAACCTAAATGGCGAAACTTATTTCCTTAATTTGATAATGACAAAAAGGAATTAATGAAACATGTTTGACAATTAACGTACTGGTGGAAAAAAAGATATTAGCAATTTTTAAAATGAAAATGAATTATTTAACATTTAAGCTGAATTAAATGGTTTATAACTTTTTTTCTACAATTACCTAAATGGCGGAACTTGTCTCCATATTTTAAAAATGACAAAAAGGAATTAAGGAAACAGTTTTGACAATTTATGTAATGGCAGAAAAAAAGTTATAAACAATTTAATTCAGCTTAAATGTTAAATAACTCATTTTCATTTTAAAAATTGCTAATATCTTTTTTTCTACAAATACCTAAATGGCGAAACTTGTTTCCTTAATTTAAAAATGTTATAAAGGAATTAAGGAAACATATTTGACAATTAAGGTAATGGTATTAAAAAAGATATTAGCAATTTTTAAAAGGAAAATGAGTTATTTAACATTTAAGCTGAATTAAATTGCTTATAACTTTTTTTCTGCAAGTTTCTAAATGGCGAAACTTGTTTTTTTAATTTGAAAATGACATGAAAAAATTAAGGAAATAGGTTTGACAATTTAGGTAATTGTAAAAAAAATTCAAAACTTCTTTCCTTAATTTGAAAATGACATAAAAAAATTAATAAAACAGGTTTGACAATTTAGGTAATGGTAGAAAAAAAGATATTAGCAATTTTTAAAATGAAAATTAGTTATTTAACATTTAAGCTGAATTAAATTGTGTATAACTTTTTTTCTTCAAGTTTCTAAATGGCGAAACTTGTTTTTTTAATTTGAAAATGACATAAAAAAATTAAGGAAATAGGTTTGACAATTTAGGTAATTGTAAAAAAAAGATATTAGCAATTTTTTAAAATAAAAATGAGTTATTTAACAGTTAAGCTGAATTAAATTGTTAATTACTTTTTTTTACAAGTTTCTAAATGGCTAAACTTTTTTTTTTTTATTTGAAAATAACATACAAAATTTAAAGAAATAGGTTCTACAATTAAGGAAATTGTAGAAAAAAAGATATTAGCAATTTTTAAAATGAAAATGAGTTATTTAACATTTAAGCTGAATTAAATTATTTATAACTTTTTTTCTACAATTACCTTAATGGCGAAACTTGTTTCCTTAATTTGAAAATAACATAAAGGAATTAAGGAAACAGGTTTGACAATTAAGGTTATTGTAGAAAAAAGATATTAGCAATTTCTAAATTGAAAATGAGTTATTTAACATTTAAGCTGAATTAAATTGCTTATAACTTTTTTTCTACAATTACCTTAATAGCGAAACTTGTTTCCCTAATTTTAAAATAAAAAAAATGAATTAAGGAAATAGGTTTGACAATTTTAGTAATGGTAGAAAAAAAGATATTAGCATTTTTAAAATGAAAATGAGTTATTTAACATTTAAGCTGAATTAAATTGTTTATAACTTTTTTTCTACAATTGCCTATATAGCGAAACTTCTTTCCTTAATTTGAAAATGACATAAACAAATTAATAAAACAGGTTTGACAATTTAGGTAATGGTATAAAAAAAGATATTAGCAATTTTTAAAATGAAAATGAGTTATTTAATATTTAAGCTAAATTAAATTGTTTATAACTTTTTTTCTACAATTACCTAAATGGCGAAACTTGTTTCCTTAATTTGACGATGACATAAAGGAATTAATGAAACAGGTTTGACAATTTTAACGTACTGGTGGAAAAAATGATATTAGCAATTTTTAAAATAAAAATGAGTTATTTAACATTTAAGCTGAATTAAATTGTTTATAACTTTTTTTCTACAATTACTTAAATGGCGGAACTTGTCTCCATATTTTTAAAATGACATAAAGGAATTAAGGAAACAGTTTTGACAATTTATGTAATAGTAGAAAAAAAGTTATAAACAATTTAATTCAGCTTAAATGTTAAATAACTCATTTTCATTCTAAAAATTGCTAATATCTTTTTTTCTACAAATACCTAAATGGCGAAACTTGTTTCCTTATTTGAAAATAATATAAAAAAATTAAGGAATCAGGCCTGACAATTAACGTACTGGTAGAAAAAAAGATATTAGCAATTTTTAAGATGAAAATGAGTTATTTAACATTTAAGCTGAATTAAATTGCTTATAACTTTTTTTCTACAATTACCTTAATAGCAAAACTTGTTTCCTTAGTTTGAAAATAACATAAAGGAATTAAAAAAAACAGGATTGCCAATTAAGGTAATGGTAGAAAAAAAGATATTAGCAATTTTTAAAATGAGAATGAGTTATTTAACATTTAAGCTGAATTAAATTGCTTATAACTTTTTTTCTACAATTACGTTAATAGCAAAACTTGTTTCCTTTATTTGAAAATAACTAAAAGGAATTAAGGAAACAGGTTTGACAATTAAGGTAATTGTAGAAAAAAAGATATTAGCAATTTTTAAAATGAAAATGAGTTATTTAACATTAAAGCTGAGTTAAATTGCTTATAACTTTTTTTCTACAATTACCTTAATGGCGAAACTTATTTCCTTAATTTGATAATGACATAAAGGAATTAATGAAACATGTTTGACAATTAACGTACTGGTGGAAAAAAAGATATTAGCAATTTTTAAAATGAAAATGAATTATTTAACATTTAAGCTGAATTAAATTGTTTATAACTGTTTTTCTACAATTACCTAAATGGCGGAACTTGTCTCCATATTTTAAAAATGACATAAAGGAATTAAGGAAACAGTTTTGACAATTTATGTAATGGCAGAAAAAAAGTTATAAACAATTTAATTCAGCTTAAATGTTAAATAACTCATTTTCATTTTAAAAATTGCTAATATCTTTTTTTCTACAAATACCTTAATGGCGAAACTTGTTTCCTTAATTTAAAAATGTTATAAAGGAATTAAGGAAACATATTTGACAATTAAGGTAATGGTATTAAAAAAGATATTAGCAATTTTTAAAAGGAAAATGAGTTATTTAACATTTAAGCTGAATTAAATTGCTTATAACTTTTTTTCTGCAAGTTTCTAAATGGCGAAACTTGTTTTTTTAATTTGAAAATGACATAAAAAAATTAAGGAAATAGGTTTGACAATTTAGGTGATTGTAAAAAAAATTCAAAACTTCTTTCCTTAATTTGAAAATGACATAAAAAAATTAATAAAACAGGTTTGACAATTAAGTAATGGTAGAAAAAAAGATATTAGCAATTTTTAAAATGAAAATTAGTTATTTAACATTTAAGCTGAATTAAATTGTTTATAACTTTTTTTCTTCAAGTTTCTAAATGGCGAAACTTGTTTTTTTAATTTGAAAATGACATAAAAAAATTAAGGAAATAGGTTTGACAATTTAGGTAATTGTAAAAAAAGATATTAGCAATTTTTTAAAATAAAAATGAGTTATTTAACAGTTAAGCTGAATTAATTTTTTTATTACTTTTTTTTTACAAGTTTCTAAATGGCTAAATTTTTTTTTTTATTTGAAAATAACATACAAAAATTAAAGAAATAGGTTTGACAATTAAGGTAATTGTAGAAAAAAAGATATTAGCAATTTTTAAAATGAAAATGAGTTATTTCACATTTAAGCTGCATTAAATTATTTATAACTTTTTTTCTACAATTACCTTAATGGCGAAACTTGTTTCGTTAATTTGAAAATAACATAAAGGAATTAAGGAAACAGGTTTGACAATTAAGGTAATGGTAGAAAAAAGATATTAGCAATTTCTAAATTGAAAATGAGTTATTTAACATTTAAGCTGAATTAAATTGCTTATAACTTTTTTTCTACAATTACCTTAATAGCGAAACTTGTTTCCCTAATTTTAAAATAAAATAAATGAATTAAGGAAATAGGTTTGACAATTTTAGTAATGGTAGAAAAAAAGATATTAGCATTTTTAAAATGAAAATGAGTTATTTAACATTTAAGCTGAATTAAATTGTTTATAACTTTTTTTCTACAATTACCTATATAGCGAAACTTCTTTCCTTAATTTGAAAATGACATAAACAAATTAATAAAACAGGTTTGACAATTTAGGTAATGGTATAAAAAAAGATATTAGCAATTTTTAAAATGAAAATGAGTTATTTAATATTTAAGCTAAATTAAATTGTTTATAACTTTTTTTCTACAATTACCTAAATGGCGAAACTTGTTTCCTTAATTTGACGATGACATAAAGGAATTAATGAAACAGGTTTGACAATTTTAACGTACTGGTGGAAAAAAAGATATTAGCAATTTTTAAAATGAAAATGAGTTATTTAACATTTAAGCTGAATTAAATTGTTTATAACTTTTTTTCTACAATTACCTAAATGGCGGAACTTGTCTCCTTATTTTTAAAATGACATAAAGGAATTAAGGAAACAGTTTTGACAATTAACGTACTGGTAGAAAAAAAGATATTAGCAATTTTTAAAATGAAAATGAGTTATTTAACATTTAAGTTGAATTAAATTTCTTATAACTTTTTTTCTACAATTACCTAAATGGGGAAACTTGTTTCCTTAATTTGACGATGACATAAAGGAATTAATGAAACAGGTTTGACAATATTAACGTACTGGTGGAAAAAAAGATATTAGCAATTTTTAAAATGAAAATGAGTTATTTAACATTTAAGCTGAATTAAATTGTTTATAACTTTTTTTCTACAATTACCTAAATGGCGGAACTTGTCTCCATATTTTTAAAATAACATAAAGGAATTAAGGAAAAAGGTTTGACAATTACGGTAATGGTATAAAAAAAGATATTAGCAATTTTTAAAAGGAAAATGAGTTATTTAACATTTAAGCTGAATTAAATTGTTTATAACTTTTCTTCTGCAAGTTTCTAAATGGCGAAACTTGTTGTTTTAATTTGAAAATGACATAAAAAAATTAAGGAAATAGGTTTGACAATTTAAGTAATTGTAAAAAAAAGATATTAGCAATTTTTTAAAATAAAAATGAGTTATTTAACAGTTAAGCTGAATTAAATTGTTTATTACTCTTTTTCTACAAGTTTCTAAATGGCTAAACTTTTTTTTTTAATTTTAAAATAACATACAAAAATTAAAGAAATAGGTTTGACAATTAAGGTAATTGTAGAAAAAAAAAATATTAGCAATTTTTAAAATGAAAATGAGTTATTTAACATTTAAGCTGAATTAAATTGTTTATAACTTTTTTTCTACAATTACCTAAATGGCAAAACTTGTTTCCTTAATTTGACTATGACATAAAGGAATTAAGGAAACAGGTTTCATAATTAAGGTAATGGTATAAAAAAAGATATTAGCAATTTTTAAAATGAAAATGAGTTATTTAACATTTAAGCTAAATTAAATTGTTTATAACTTTTTTTCTACAATTACCTTAATGGTGAAACTTGTTTCCTTAATTTAAAAATAACATAAAGGAATTAAGGAAACAGGTTTGACAATTAAGGTAATGGTAGAAAAAAGATATTAGCAATTTCTAAATTGAAAATAAGTTATTTAACATTTAAGCTGAATTAAATTGTTTATAACTTTTTTTCCACAATTACCTTAATAGCGAAACTTGTTTCCCCAATTTTAAAATAAAATAAATGAATTTAGCAAATAGGTTTGACAATTTTAGTAATGGTAGAAAAAAAGATTTTAGCGTTTTTAAAATGAAAATGAGTTATTTAACATTTAAGCTGAATTAAATTGTTTATAACTTTTTTTCTACAATGACCTATATAGCGAAACTTCTTTCCTTAATTTGAAAATGACATAAAAAAATAATAAAACAGGTTTGACAATTTAGGTAATGGTAGAAAAAAAGATATTAGCAATTTTTAAAATGAAAATTAGTTATTTAACATTTAAGCTGAATTAAATTGTTTATAACTTTTTTTCTGCATGTTTCTAAATCTCAAAACTTGTTTTTTTTAATTTAAAAATGACAAAAAAAAATTAAGGAAATAGGTTTGACAATTTAGGTAATTGTAGAAAAAAAGATATAAGCAACTTTTAAAATAAAAATGAGTTATTTAACATTTAAGCTGAATTAAATTGTTTATAACTTTTTTTCTACAAGTTTCTTAATGGCTAAACTTTTTTTTTTTACTTGAAAATAACATTAAAAAATTAAGGAAATAGGTTTGACAATTTAGGTAATTGTAGAAAAAAATATATTAGCAACTTTTAAAATAAAAATGAGTTATTTAACATTTAAGCTGAATTAAATTGTTTATAACTTTTTTTCTACAAGTTTCTAAATGGCAAAACTTGTTTTTTTAATTTGAAAATAACATAAAAAAAATAAGGAAATGGGTTTGACAATTTAGGTAATTGTAGAAAAAAAGATATTACTTATTTTTAAAATAAAAATGAGTTATTTAACATTTAAGCTGAATTAAATTGTTTATAACTTTTTTTCTACAAGTTTCTTAATGGCTAAACTTTTTTTTTTACTTGAAAATAACATTAAAAAATTAAGGAAATAGGTTTGACAATTTAGGTAATTGTAGAAAAAAATATATTAGCAATTTTTTAAAATGAAAATGAGTTATTTAACTTTTAAGCTGAATTAAATTGTTTATAACTTTTTTTCTACAATTACCTAAATGGCGAAACTTGTTTTTTTAATTTGACGATAACATAAAGGAATTAATGAAATAGGTTTGACAATTAACGTACTGGTGGAAAAAAAGATATTAGCAATTTTTAAAATGAAAATGAATTATTTAACATTTAAGCTGAATTAAATTGTTTATAACTTTTTTTCTACAATTACCTAAATGGCGGAACTTGTCTCCATATTTTAAAAATGACATAAAGGAATAAAGGAAACAGTTTTGACAATTTATGTAATGGTAGAAAAAAAGTTATAAACAATTTAATTCAGCTTAAATGTTAAATAACTCATTTTCATTTTAAAAATTGCTAATATCTTTTTTTCTACAAATACCTTAATGGCTAAACTTGTTTATTTAATTTGAAAATGTTATAAAAGAATTAAGGAAACATATTTGACAATTAACGTACTGGTAGAAAAAAAGATATTAGCAATTTTTAAAATGAAAATGAGTTATTTAACATTTAAGCTGAATTAAATTGCTTATAACTTTTTTTCTACAATTACCTTAATAGCGAAACTTATTTCCTTAATTTGAAAATAACATAAAGAAATTAAGAAAACACGTTTGACATTTAAATTAATGGTAGAAAAAAAGATATTAGCAATTTTTAAAATGAAAATGAGTTATTTAACATTTAAGCTGAATTAAATTTTTTTATAACTTTTTTTCTACAATTACCTAAATGGCGAAACTTGTTTCCTTAATTTGAGAATAACATAAAGGAATTAAGGAAAAATTTTTGAGAATTAAGGTAATGGTATAAAAAAAGATATTAGCAATTTTTAAAGGAAAATGAGTTATTTAACATTTAAGCTGAATTAAATTGTTTATAACTTTTTTTCTGCAAGTTTCTAAATGGCGAAACTTGTTTTTTTAATTTGAAAATGACATAAAAAATTAAGGAAATAGGTTTGACAATTTAGGTAATTGTAAAAAAAAGATATTAGCAATTTTTTAAAATAAAAATGAGTTATTTAACAGTTAAGCTGAATTAAATTGCTTATTACTTTTTTTCTACAAGTTTCTAAATGGCTAAACTTTTTTTTTTTAATTTGAAAATAACATACAAAAATTAAAGAAATAGGTTTGACAATTAAGGTAATTGTAGAAAAAAGATATTAGCAATTTTTAAAATGAAAATGAGTTATTTAACATTTAAGCTGAATTAAATTATTTATAACTTTTTTTCTACAATTACCTAAATGGCAAAACTTGTTTCCTAAATTTGAAAATTACATAAAGGAATTAAGGAAACAGGTTGGACAATTAAGGTAATGGTATAAAAAAAAGATATAAGCAATTATTAAAATGAAAATGAGTTATTTAACATTTAAGCTAAATTAAATTGCTTATAACTTTTTTTCTACAATTACCTTAATGGCGAAACTTGTTTTCTTAATTTGAAAATAACATAAAGGAATTAAGGAAAGAGGTTTGACAATTAAGGTAATGGTAGAAAAAAGATATTAGCAATTTCTAAATTGAAAATGAGTTATTTAACATTTAAGCTGAATTAAATTGTTTATAACTTTTTTTCTACAATTACCTTAATAGCGAAACTTGTTTTTCTAATTTTAAAATAAAATAAATGAATAAAGGAAATAGGTTTGACAATTTTAGTAATGGTAGAAAAAAAGATATTAGCATTTTTAAAATGAAAATGAGTTATTTAACATTTAAGCGGAATTAAATTGTTTATAACTTTTTTTTTACAATTACCTATATAGCGAAACTTCTTTCCTTAATTTGAAAATGTTATACAAAAATTAATAAAACAGGTTTGACAATTTAGGTAATGGTAGAAAAAAAGATATTAGCAATTTTTAAAATGAAAATGAGTTATTTAACATTTAAGCTGAATTAAATTGTTTATAACTTTTTTTCTACAATTACCTTAATAGCGAAACTTGTTTCCTTAATTTGAAAATGACATATAGGAATTAAGGAAATAGGCTTAAAAATTAAATCAATGGTAGAAAAAAAGATATGAGCAATTTTTTTAAAATGAAAATGAGTTATTTAACATTTAAGCTGAATTAAATTGCTTATAACTTTTTTTCTACAATTATTATACAATTACAATTACAATAGGTTTGACAATTTAGGTAATTGTAGAAAAAAAGATATTAGCAATTTTTAAAATGAAAATGAGTTATTTAACATTTAAGCTGAATTAAATTGTTTATAACTTTTTTTGTACAATTACCTAAATAGCGAAACTTGTTTCCTTAATTTGAAAATAACATAAAGGAATTAAGAAAACAGGTTTGACAATTAAGGTAATGCTAGAAAAAAAAAGATATTAGCAATTTTTAAAATGAAAATGAGTTATTTAACATTTAAGCTGAATTAAATTGTTTATAACTTTTTTTCTACAATTACCTAAATAGCGAAACTTGATTCCTTAATTTGAAAATGACATAGAGGAATTAAGGAAAAAGGTTTGACAATTTAGGTAATGGTAAAAAAAAAGTTATAAACAATTTAATTCAGCTTAAATGTTAAATAACTCATTTTAATTTTAAAAATTGCTAATATCTTTTTTTCTACAAATACCTAAATGGCAAAACTTGTTTCCTTAATTTAAAAATGATATAAAGAAATTAAGGAAACAGGTCTGACAATTAACGTACTGGTAGAAAAAAAGATATTAGCAATTTTTAAGATGAAAATGAGTTATTTAACATTTAAGCTGAATTAAATTGTTTATAACTTTTTTTCTACAATTACCTTAATGGCGAAACTTGTTTCCTTAATTTGAAAATAACATAAAGGAATTAAGGAAAAAGGTTTGACAATTTAGGTAGGGGGTAGAAAAAAAGATATTAGCAATTTAAAATTGAAAATGAGTTATTTAACATTTAAGCTGAATTAAATTGCTTATAACTTTTTTTCTACAACTACCTTAATAGCGAAACTTGTTTCCTTAATTTCAAAATAACATAAAGGAATTAAGGAAACAAGTTTGACAATTAAGGTAATGGTAGAAAAAAAGATATCAGCAATTTCTAAATTGAAAATGAGTTATTTAACATTTAAGCTGAATTAAATTGCTTATAACTTTTTTTCTACAATTACCTTAATAGCGAAACTTGTTTCCTTAGTTTTAAAATAAAATAAAGGAATTAAGGAAACAGGTTTGACAATTTTGGTAATGGTAGAAAAAAAGATATTAGCATTTTTAAAATGAAAATGAGTTATTTAACATTTAAGCTGAATTAAATTGTTTATAACTTTTTTTCTACAAGTTTCTAAATGGCAAAACTTGTTTTTTTAATTTGAAAATAACATAAAAAAAATAAGGAAATGGGTTTGACAATTTAGGTAATTGTAGAAAAAAAGATATTACTTATTTTTAAAATAAAAATGAGTTATTTAACATTTAAGCTGAATTAAATTGTTTATAACTTTTTTTCTACAAGTTTCTTAATGGCTAAACTTTTTTTTTTACTTGAAAATAACATTAAAAAATTAAGGAAATAGGTTTGACAATTTAGGTAATTGTAGAAAAAAATATATTAGCAATTTTTTAAAATGAAAATGAGTTATTTAACTTTTAAGCTGAATTAAATTGTTTATAACTTTTTTTCTACAATTACCTAAATGGCGAAACTTGTTTCCTTAATTTGACGATAACATAAAGGAATTAATGAAATAGGTTTGACAATTAACGTACTGGTGGAAAAAAAGATATTAGCAATTTTTAAAATGAAAATGAATTATTTAACATTTAAGCTGAATTACAATTTATGTAATGGTAGAAAAAAAGTTATAAACAATTTAATTCAGCTTAAATGTTAAATAACTCATTTTCATTTTAAAAATTGCTAATATCTTTTTTTCTACAAATACCTTAATGGCTAAACTTGTTTATTTAATTTGAAAATGTTATAAAAGAATTAAGGAAACATATTTGACAATTAACGTACTGGTAGAAAAAAAGATATTAGCAATTTTTAAAATGAAAATGAGTTATTTAACATTTAAGCTGAATTAAATTGCTTATAACTTTTTTTCTACAATTACCTTAATAGCGAAACTTAATTCCTTAATTTGAAAATAACATAAAGAAATTAAGAAAACACGTTTGACATTTAAATTAATGGTAGAAAAAAAGATATTAGCAATTTTTAAAATGAAAATGAGTTATTTAACATTTAAGCTGAATTAAATTTTTTTATAACTTTTTTTCTACAATTACCAACATGGCGAAACTTGTTTCCTTAATTTGAGAATAACATAAAGGAATTAAGGAAAAATTTTTGAGAATTAAGGTAATGGTATAAAAAAAGATATTAGCAATTTTTAAAGGAAAATGAGTTATTTAACATTTAAGCTGAATTAAATTGTTTATAACTTTTTTTCTGCAAGTTTCTAAATGGCGAAACTTGTTTTTTTAATTTGAAAATGACATAAAAAATTAAGGAAATAGGTTTGACAATTTAGGTAATTGTAAAAAAAAGATATTAGCAATTTTTTAAAATAAAAATGAGTTATTTAACAGTTAAGCTGAATTAAATTGCTTATTACTTTTTTTCTACAAGTTTCTAAATGGCTAAACTTTTTTTTTTAATTTGAAAATAACATACAAAAATTAAAGAAATAGGTTTGACAATTAAGGTAATTGTAGAAAAAAGATATTAGCAATTTTTAAAATGAAAATGAGTTATTTAACATTTAAGCTGAATTAAATTGTTTATAACTTTTTTTCTACAATTACCTAAATGGCAAAACTTGTTTCCTAAATTTGAAAATTACATAAAGCAATTAAGGAAACAGGTTGGACAATTAAGGTAATGGTATAAAAAAAGATATAAGCAATTTTTAAAATGAAAATGAGTTATTTAACATTTAAGCTAAATTAAATTGCTTATAACTTTTTTTCTACAATTACCTTAATGGCGAAACTTGTTTTCTTAATTTGAAAATAACATAAAGGAATTAAGGAAAGAGGTTTGACAATTAAGGTAATGGTAGAAAAAAGATATTAGCAATTTCTAAATTGAAAATGAGTTATTTAACATTTAAGCTGAATTAAATTGTTTATAACTTTTTTTCTACAATTACCTTAATAGCGAAACTTGTTTTTCTAATTTTAAAATAAAATAAATGAATAAAGGAAATAGGTTTGACAATTTTAGTAATGGTAGAAAAAAAGATATTAGCATTTTTAAAATGAAAATGAGTTATTTAACATTTAAGCGGAATTAAATTGTTTATAACTTTTTTTTTACAATTACCTATATAGCGAAACTTCTTTCCTTAATTTGAAAATGACATAAAAAAATTAATAAAACAGGTTTGACAATTTTGGTAATGGTAGAAAAAAAGATATTAGCAATTTTTAAAATGAAAATGAGTTATTTAACATTTAAGCTGAATTAAATTGTTTATAACTTTTTTTCTACAATTACCTTAATGGCGAAACTTGTTTCCTTAATTTAAAAATGACATAAAGGAATTAAGGAAATAGGCTTAAAAATTAAATCAATGGTAGAAAAAAAGATATGAGCAATTTTTTAAAATGAAAATGAGTTATTTAACATTTAAGCTGAATTAAATTGCTTATAACTTTTTTTCTACAATTATTATACAATTACAATTACAATAGGTTTGACAATTTAGGTAATTGTAGAAAAAAAGATATTAGCAATTTTTAAAATGAAAATGAGTTATTTAACATTTAAGCTGAATTAAATTGTTTATAACTTTTTTTGTACAATTACCTAAATAGCGAAACTTGTTTCCTTAATTTGAAAATAACATAAAGGAATTAAGAAAACAGGTTTGACAATTAAGGTAATGCTAGAAAAAAAAAGATATTAGCAATTTTTAAAATGAAAATGAGTTATTTAACATTTAAGCTGAATTAAATTGTTTATAACTTTTTTTCTACAATTACCTAAATAGCGAAACTTGATTCCTTAATTTGAAAATGACATAGAGGAATTAAGGAAATAGGTTTGACAATTTAGGTAATGGTAAAAAAAAAGTTATAAACAATTTAATTCAGCTTAAATGTTAAATAACTCATTTTAATTTTAAAAATTGCTAATATCTTTTTTTCTACAAATACCTAAATGGCAAAACTTGTTTCCTTAATTTAAAAATGATATAAAGAAATTAAGGAAACAGGTCTGACAATTAACGTACTGGTAGAAAAAAAGATATTAGCAATTTTTAAGATGAAAATGAGTTATTTAATATTTAAGCTGAATTAAATTGTTTATAACTTTTTTTCTACAATTACCTTAATGGCGAAACTTGTTTCCTTAATTTGAAAATAACATAAAGGAATTAAGGAAAAAGGTTTGACAATTTAGGTAGGGGGTAGAAAAAAAGATATTAGCAATTTCTAAATTGAAAATGAGTTATTTAACATTTAAGCTGAATTAAATTGCTTATAACTTTTTTTCTACAACTACCTTAATGGCGAAACTTGTTTCCTTAATTTCAAAATAACATAAAGGAATTAAGGAAACAAGTTTGACAATTAAGGTAATGGTAGAAAAAAAGATATCAGCAATTTCTAAATTGAAAATGAGTTATTTAACATTTAAGCTGAATTAAATTGTTTATAACTTTTTTTCTACAATTACCTTAATAGCGAAACTTGTTTCCTTAGTTTGAAAATAAAATAAAGGAATTAAGAAAACAGGTTTGACAATTTTGGTAATGGTAGAAAAAAAGATATTAGCATTTTTAAAATGAAAATGAGTTATTTAACATTTAAGCTGAATTAAATTGTTTATAACTTTTTTTCTACAAGTTTCTAAATGGCAAAACTTGTTTTTTTAATTTGAAAATAACATAAAAAAAATAAGGAAATGGGTTTGACAATTAAGGTAATTGTAGAAAAAAAGATATTACTTATTTTTAAAATAAAAATGAGTTATTTAACATTTAAGCTGAATTAAATTGTTTATAACTTTTTTTTTAAAAGTTTCTAAATGGCTTAACTTGTTTTTTTAATTTTAAAATAACATAAAAAAATTAAGGAATAGGGTTGACAATTTAGGTAATTGTAGAAAAAAAGATATTAGCAATTTTTAAAATGAAAATGAGTTATTTAACATTTTAGCTGAATTAAATTGTTTATAACTTTTTTTCTACAATTACCTAAATGGCAAAACTTGTTTCCTTAATTTGACAATGACATAAAGGAATTAAGCAAATAGGTTTGAAAATTTATGAAATGGTAGAAAAAAAGATATTATCAATTTTTTAAAATTGAAAATGAGTTATTTAACATTTAAGCTGAATTTAATTGATTATAACTTTTTTTCTACAATTACCTTAATGGCGAAACTTGTTTCCTTAATTTGAAAATGACATAAAGGAATTAAGGAAATAGGCTTCAAAATTAAATCAATGGTAGAAAAAAAGATATGAGCAATTTTTTAAAATGAAAATGAGTTATTTAACATTTAAGCTGAATTAAATTGCTTATAACTTTTTTTCTACAATTATTATACAATTCCAATTACAATAGGTTTGGCAATTTAGGTAATTGTAGAAAAAAAGATATTAGCAATTTTTAAAATGAAAATGAGTTATTTAACATTTAAGCTGAATTAAATTGTTTATAACTTTTTTTGTACAATTACCTAAATAGCGAAACTTGTTTCCTTAATTTGAAAATAACATAAAGGAATTAAGAAAACAGGTTTGACAATTAAGGTAATGCTAGAAAAAAAAAGATATTAGCAATTTTTAAAATGAAAATGAGTTATTTAACATTTAAGCTGAATTAAATTGTTTATAACTTTTTTTCTACAATTACCTAAATAGCGAAACTTGATTCCTTAATTTGAAAATGACATAGAGGAATTAAGGAAATAGGTTTGACAATTTAGATAATGGTAAAAAGAAAGTTATAAACAATTTAATTCAGCTTAAATGTTAAATAACTCATTTTCATTTTAAAAATTGCTAATATCTTTTTTTCTACAAATACCTAAATGGCGAAACTTGTTTCCTTAATTTAAAAATGATATAAAGAAATTAAGGAAACAGGTCTGACAATTAACGTACTGGTAGAAAAAAAGATATTAGCAATTTTTAAGATGAAAATGAGTTATTTAACATTTAAGCTGAATTAAATTGTTTATAACTTTTTTTCTACAATTACCTTAATGGCGAAACTTGTTTCCTTAATTTGAAAATAACATAAAGGAATTAAGGAAAAAGGTTTGACAATTTAGGTAGGGGGTAGAAAAAAAGATATTAGCAATTTTAAAATGAAAATGAGTTATTTAACACTTAAGCTGAATTAAATTGTTTATAACTTTTTTTCTACAATTACCTTAATGGCGATAATTTTTTCCTTAATTTGGAAATCACATAAAGGAATTAAATAAATAGGTTTGACAATTTAGGTAATGGTAGAAAAAAAGATATTAGCAATTTCTAAATTGAAAATGAATTATTTAACATTTACGCTGAATTAAATTGCTTATAACTTTTTTTCTACAACTACTTTAATGGCGAAACTTGTTTCCTTAATTTGAAAATATTATAAAGGAATTAAGGAAACAGGTTTGACAATTAAGGTAATGGTAGAAAAAAAGATATTAGCAATTTCTAAATTGAAAATGAGTTATTTAACATTTAAGCTGAATTAAATTGTTTATAACTTTTTTTCTACAATTACCTTAATAGCGAAACTTGTTTCCTTAATTTTAAAATAAAATAAAGGAATTAAGGAAACAGGTTTGACAATTTTGGTAATGGTAGAAAAAAAGATATTAGCATTTTTAAAATGAAAATGAGTTATTTAACATTTAAGCTGAATTAAATTGTTTATAACTTTTTTTCTACAAGTTTCTAAATGGCAAAACTTGTTTTTTTAATTTGAAAATAACATAAAAAAAATAAGGAAATGGGTTTGACAATTTAGGTAATTGTAGAAAAAAAGATATTACTTATTTTTAAAATAAAAATGAGTTATTTAACATTTAAGCTGAATTAAATTGTTTATAACTTTTTTTTAAAAGTTTCTAAATGGCTATACTTATTTTTTTAATTTTAAAATAACATAAAAAAATTAAGGAATAGGGTTGACAATTTAGGTAACTGTAGAAAAAAAGATATTAGCAATTTTTAAAATGAAAATGAGTTATTTAACATTTTAGCTGAATTAAATTGTTTATAACTTTTTTTCTACAATTACCTAAATGGCAAAACTTGTTTCCTTAATTTGACAATGACATAAAGGAATTAAGGAATCAGGTCTGACAATTAAGGTAATGGTAGAAAAAAAGATATAAGCAATTTTTAAAATGAAAATGAGTTATTTAACATTTAAGCTGAATTAAATTGTTTATAACTTTTTTTCTACAATTACCTAAATAGCGAAAATTGTTTCCTTAATTTGAAAATGACATAAAAAAATTAAGGAAATAGGCTTGACAATTTAATCAAAGGTAGAAAAAAAGGTATTAGCAATTTTTAAAATGAAAATGAGTTATTTAACATTTAAGCTGAATTAAATTGCTTATAACTTTTTTTCTACAATTACCTAAATGGTGAAACTTGTTTCCCTAATTTGACAATGACACAAAAGAATTAAAAAAAAAGGTTTGACAATTAAGGTAATGGTAGAAAAAAAGATATTAGCAATTTTTAAAATGAAAATGAATTATTTAACATTTAAGCTGAATTAAATTGCTTATAACTTTTTTTCTACAAATACCTAAATGGCGAAACTTGTTTCGTTAATTTAAAAATGACATAAAAGAATTGAGCAAAAATGCTTAACAGTTTAATCAATGGTAGAAAAAAGATATTAGCAATTTTTAAAATGAAAATGAGTTATTTAACATTTAAGCTGAATTAAATTGTTTATAACTGTTTTTCTACAATTACCTAAATGGCAAAACTTGTTTTCCTAATTTAACAATGACATAAAGGAATTAAAGAATTAGATTTGACAATTAAGGTAATGGTAGAAAAAAAGATATTAGCAATTTTTAAAATGAAAATGAGTTATTTAACATTTAAGCTGAATTAAATTGTTTATAACTTTTTTCCTACAATTACCTAAATAGCGAGATTTGTTTCCTTAATTTGAAAATGACATAAAGGAATTAAGGAAACAGGTTTGACAATTAAGGTAATGGTAGAAAAAAAGAGATTAGCAATTTTTAAAATGAAAATGAGTTATTTAACATTTAAGCTGAATTAAATTGCTTATAACTTTTTTTTCTACAATTACCTAAATGGCGAAACTTGTTTCCTTAATTTGAAAATAACATAAAACAAATTAGGGAAATAAGTTTGACATTTAAGGTAATTGTAGAAAACAAGATATTAGCAATTTTTTAAAATGAAAATGAGTTATTTAACATTTAAGCTGAATTTAATTGTTTATAACTTTTTTTCTACAATTACCTAAATAGCGAAACTTGTTTCCTTAATTTGAAAATAACATTAAGGAATTAAAAAAACAGGTTTGACAATTTAGGTAATGGTAGAAAAAAAGATATTAGCAATTTTTAAAATGAAAATGAGTTATTTAACATTTAAGCTGAATTAAATTGTTTATAACTTTTTTTCTACAATTACCTAAATGGCGACACTTCCTTCCTTAATTTAACAATGTGATTAAAGAATTAATGAAACAGGTTTGACAATTAACGTACTGGTAGAAAAAAGATATTAGCAATTTTTAAGATGAAAATGAGTTATTTAACGTTTAAGCTGAATTAAATTGTTTATAACTTTTTTTCTACAATTACCTAAATTGCGGAACTTGTTTCTTTAATTTTAAAATGACATAACGGTAATAAGGAAACAGGTCTGACAATTTAGGTAATGGTAGAAAAAAAGATATGAGCAATTTTTAAAATGAAAATGAGTTATTTAACATTTAAGGTGTATTAAATTTTTTATAACTTTTTTTCTACAATTACCTAAATGGCGAAACTTGTTTCCTTAATTTGAAAATGATATAAAAGAATTAAGGAAACAGGTTTGACAATTTTGGTAATGGTATAAAAAAAGATTCTAGCATTTTTAAAATGAAAATGAGTTATTTAACATTTAAGCTGAATTAAATTGTTTATAACTTTTTTTCTACAATTACCTTAATGGCGAAACTTGTTTCCTTAATTTGAAAATAACATAAAGGAATTAAATTAATAGGTTTGACAATTTAGGTAATGGTAGAAAAAAAGATATTAGCAATTTCTAAATTGAAAATGAGTTATTTAACATTTAAGCTGAATTAAATTGCTTATAACTTTTTTTATGCAATAACCTTAATGGCGAAACTTATTTCCTTAATTTGAAAATAACATAAAGGAATTAGGGAAATAGGTTTAACAATTTAGGTAATGGTAGAAAAAAAGTTATAAACAATTTAATTCAGATTAAATGTTAAATAACTCATTTTCATTTTTAAATTGCTAATATCTTTTTTTCTACAAATACCTAAATGGCAAAACTTGTTTCCTTAATTTGAAAATGACATAAAGGAATTAAAGAAAAATGCTTTACAGTTTAATCAATGGTAGAAAAAAAGATATTAGCAATTTTTAAAATGAAAATGAGTTATTTAACATTTAAGCTGAATTAAATTGTTTATAACTGTTTTTCTACAATTACCTAAATGGCAAAACTTGTTTTCCTAATTTAACAATGACATAAAGGAATTAAAGAATTAGGTTTGACAATAAAGGTAATGGTAGAAAAAAAGATATTAGCAATTTTTAAAATGAAAATGAGTTATTTAACATTTAAGCTGAATTAAATTGTTTATAACTTTTTTCCTACAATTACCTAAATAGCGAAATTTGTTTCCTTAATTTGAAAATGACATAAAGGAATTAGGGAAACAGGTTTGACAATTAAGGTAATGGTAGAAAAAAAGAGATTAGCAATTTTTAAAATGAAAATGAGTTATTTAACATTTAAGCTGAATTAAATTGCTTATAACTTTTTTTTTCTACAATTACCTAAATGGCGAAACTTGTTTCCTTAATTTGAAAATAACATAAAACAAATTAAGGAAATAAGTTTGACATTTAAGGTAATTGTAGAAAACAAGATATTAGCAATTTTTTAAAATGAAAATGAGTCATTTAACATTTAAGCTGAATTTAATTGTTTATAACTTTTTTTCTACAATTACCTAAATAGCGAAACTTGTTTCCTTAATTTGAAAATAACATTAAGGAATTAAAAAAACAGGTTTGACAATTTAGGTAATGGTAGAAAAAAAGATATTAGCAATTTTTAAAATGAAAATGAGTTATTTAACATTTAAGCTGAATTAAATTGTTTATAACTTTTTTTCTACAATTACCTAAATGGCGAAACTTCCTTCCTTAATTTAACAATGTGATTAAAGAATTAATGAAACAGGTTTGACAATTAACGTACTGGTAGAAAAAAGATATTAGCAATTTTTAAGATGAAAATGAGTTATTTAACGTTTAAGCTGAATTAAATTGTTTATAACTTTTTTTCTACAATTACCTAAATTGCGGAACTTGTTTCTTTAATTTTAAAATGACATAACAGTAATAAGGAAACAGGTCTGACAATTTAGGTAATGGTAGAAAAAAAGATATGAGCAATTTTTAAAATGAAAATGAGTTATTTAACATTTAAGGTGAATTAAATTGTTTATAACTTTTTTTCTACAATTACCTAAATGGCGAAACTTGTTTCCTTAATTTGAAAATGATATAAAAGAATTAAGGAAACAGGTTTGACAATTTTGGTAATGGTATAAAAAAAGATTCTAGCATTTTTAAAATGAAAATGAGTTATTTAACATTTAAGCTGAATTAAATTGTTTATAAGTTTTTTTCTACAATTACCTTAATGGCGAAACTTGTTTCCTTAATTTGGAAATAACATAAAGGAATTAAATTAATAGGTTTGACAATTTAGGTAATGGTAGAAAAAAAGATATTAGCAATTTCTAAATTGAAAATGAGTTATTTAACATTTAAGCTGAATTAAATTGCTTATAACTTTTTTTATACAATAACCTTAATGGCGAAACTTATTTCCTTAATTTGAAAATAACATAAAGGAATTAAGGAAATAGGTTTAACAATTTAGGTAATGGTAGAAAAAAAGTTATAAACAATTTAATTCAGCTTAAATGTTAAATAACTCATTTTCATTATTAAAATTGCTAATATCTTTTTTTCTACAAATACCTAAATGGCAAAACTTATTTGCTTAATTTGAAAATGACATAAAGGAATTAAGGAAACAGGTTTGACAATTTAGGTAGGCGGTAAAAAAAAAGATATTAGCAATTTTAAAATGAAAATGAGTTATTTAACATTTAAGCTGAATTAAATTGTTTATAACTTTTTTTCTACAATTACCTTAATGGCGAAACTTATTTCCTGAATTTGAAAATAACATAAAGGAATTAAATAAATAGGTTTGACAATTTAGGTAGGGGGTAGAAAAAAGAGATTAGCAATTTTTAAAATGAAAATGAGTTATTTAACATTTAAGCTGAATTAAATTACTTATAACTTTTTTTCTACAATTACCTAAATGGCAAAACTTGTTTCTTTAATTTGAAAATGACATAGAAGAATTAATAAAACAGGTTTGACAATTTAGGTAATGGTAGAAAAAAAGATATAAGCAATTTTTAAAATGAAAATGAGTTATTTAACATTTAAGGTGAATTATATTGTTTATAACTTTTTTTCTACAAGTTTTTAAATGGCGAAACATGTTTTTTTTAATTTGAAAATAACATAAATAAATTAAAGAAATAGGGTTGATAATTTAGGTAATTGTACAAAAAAAGATATTAGCAATTTTTAAAATGATAATGAGTTATTTAACATTTAAGCTGAATTAAATTGCTTATAACTTTTTTTCTACAATTACCTAAATAGCGAAAATTGTTTCCTTAATTTGAAAATGATATAAAAAAATTAAGGAAATAGGCTTAACAATTTAACCAAAGGTAGAAAAAAAAGATATTAGCAATTTTTAAAATGAAAATGAGTTATTTAACATTTAAGCTGAATTAAATTGCTTGTAACTTTTTTTCTACAATTACCTAAATGGCGAAACTTGTTTCCCTAATTTGAAAATAACATAAAAGAATTAAAGAAACAGGTTTGACAATTTTGGTAATGGTAGAAAAAAGATATTAGCAATTTTTAAAATGAAAATGAATTATTTAACATTTAAGCTGAATTAAATTGCTTATTACTTTTTTTCTACAAGTAACTAAATGGCGAAGCTTGTTTCCTTAATTTGAAAATGACATTAAAGAATTAAGGAAACAGGTGTGACAATTAAGGTAATGGTAGAAAAAAGAGATTAGCAATTTTTAAAATGAAAATGAGTTATTTAACATTTAAGCTGAATTAAATTGTTTATAACTTTTTTTCTACAATTACCTAAATAGCGAAATTTGTTTCCTTAATTTAAAAATGACTTAAAGGAATTAAGGAAAAAGGTTTGACAATTAAGGTAATGGTAGAAAAAAAGAGATTAGCAATTTTTAAAATGAAAATGAGTTATTTAACATTTAAGCTGAATTAAATTGCTTGTAACTTTTTTTCTACAATTACCTAAATGGCGAAACTTGTTTCCCTAATTTGAAAATAACATAAAAGAATTAAGGAAACTGGTTTGACAATTTTGGTAATGGTAGAAAAAAAGATATTAGCAATTTTTAAAATGAAAATGAATTATTTAACATTTAAGCTGAATTAAATTGCTTATAACTTTTTTTCTACAAATAACTTAATGGCGAAGCTTGTTTCCTTAATTTGAAAATGACATAAAGGAATTAAGGAAAAATGCTCGACAGTTTAATCAATGGTAGTAAAAAAGATATTAGCATTTTTTTAAATGAAAATGAGTTATTTAACATTTAAGCTGAATTAAATTGCTTATAACTTTTTTTCTACAATTACCTAAATGGCAAAACTTGTTTCCCTAATTTAACAATGACATTAAGGAATTAGGGAAACAGGTTTGACAATTTAGGTAATGGTAGAAAAAAGATATTAGCAATTTTTAAAATAAAAATGAGTTATTTAACATTTAAGCTGAATTAAATTGTTTATAACTTTTTTCCTACAATAACCTAAATAGCGAAATTTGTTTCCTTAATTTGAAAATGACATAAAGGAATTAAGGAAACAGGTTTGACAATTAAGGTAATGGTAGAAAAAAGAGATTAGCAATTTTTAAAATGAAAATGAGTTATTTAACATTTAAGCTGAATTAAATTGCTTATAACTTTTTTTCTACAATTACCTAAATGGCGAAACTTGTTTCCTTAATTTAAAAATAACATTAAGGAATAAAATGAATAGGTTTGACAATTTAGGTAATGGTAGAAAAAAAGATATTAGCAATTTCTAAATTGAAAATGAGTTATTTAACATTTAAGCTGAATTTAATTGTTTATAACTTTTTTAAAGGAATTACAAACAGGTTTGACAATTTTGGTAATGGTAGAAAAAAAGATATTAGCATTTTTAAAATGAAAATGAGTTATTTAACATTTAAGCTGAATTAAATTGTTTATAACTTTTTTTCTACAATTACCTATATAGCGAAACTTCTTTCCTTAATTTGAAAATGACATAAAAAAATTTATAAAACAGGTTTGACAATTTAGGTAATGGTAGAAAAAAAGATATTAGCAATTTTTAAAATGAAAATGAGTTATTTAACATTTAAGGTGAATTTTATTGTTTATAACTTTTTTTCTACCAGTTTCTAAATGGCGAAACTTGTTTTTTTAATTTGAAAATAACATACAAAAATTAAGGAAATAGGTCTGACAATTTAGGTTATTGTAGAAAAAAAAGATATTAGCAATTTTTAAAATAAAAATAAGTTATTTAACATTTAAGGTGAAAAAAATTGTTTATAATTTTTTTTTTACAAGTTTCTAAATGGCTAAACATGTTTTTTTAAATTTAAAATAACATAACAAAAATTAAGGAAATAGGGTTCATAATTTAAGTAATTGTAGAAAAAAAGATATTAGCAATTTTTAAAATGATAATGAGTTATTTAACATTTAAGCTGAATTAAATTGTTTATAACTTTTTTTCTATAATTACCTAAATGGCAAAACTTGTTTCCTAATTTTGACAATGACATAAAGGAATTAAGAAAACAGGTTTGACAATTTAGGTAATGCTAGAAAAAAAGATATAAGCAATTTTTAAAATGAAAATGAGTTATTTAACATTTAAGCTGAATTAAATTGCTTATAACTTTTTTTCAACAATTACCTAAATAGCGAAAATTGTTTCCTTAATTTGAAAATGACATAAAAAAATTAAGGAAATAGGCTTAACAATTTAATCAAAGGTAGAAAAAAAGATATTAGCAATTTTTAAAATGAAAATGAGTTATTTAACATTTAAGCTGAATTAAATTGCTTGTAACTTTTTTTCTACAATTACCTAAATGGCGAAAATTGTTTCCCTAATTTGAAAATGACATAAAAGATTTAAAGAAATAAGTTTGACAATTTGGGTAATGGTAGAAAAAAAAGATATTAGCAATTTTTAAAATGAAAATGAATTATTTAACATTTAAGCTGAATTAAATTGCTTATAACTTTTTTTCTACAAATAACTTAATAGCAAAGCTTGTTTCCTTAATTTGAAAATGACAAAAAGGAATTCAGGAAAAATGCTTGACAGTTTAATCAATGGTAGAAAAAAAGATATTAGCAATTTTTTAAAATGAAAATGAGTTATTTAACATTTAAGCTGAATTAAATTGTTTATAACTTTTTTTCTACAATTACCTAAATGACAAAACTTGTTTCCCTAATTTAACAATGACATTAAGGAATTAAATAAACAGGTTTGATAATTTAGGTAATAGTAGAAAAAAGATATTAGCAATTTTTAAAATAAAAATGAGTTATTTAACATTTAAGCTGAATTAAATTGTTTATAACTTTTTTCCTACAATTACCTAAATAGCGAAATTTGTTTCCTTAATTTGAAAATAACATAAAGGAATTAAGGAAACAGGTTTGACAATTTAGGTAATGGTAGAAAAAAAGAGATTAGCAATTTTTAAAATTAAAATGAGTTATTTAACATTTAAGCTGAATTAAATTGCTTATAACTTTTTTTCTACAATTACCTAAATGGCGAAACTTGTTTCCTTAATTTGAAAATAACATAAAAAAAATCCCGAAATAAGTTTGAAAGTTAAGGTAATTGTAGAAAAAAAGATATTAGCAATTTTTTAAAATGAAAATAAGTTATTTAACATTTAAGCTGAATTAAATTTTTTATAACTTTTTTTCTACAATTACCTAAATGGCAAAACTTGTTTCCCTAATTTAGCAATGACATAAAGGAATTAAGGAAACAGGTTTGACAATTAAGGTAATGGTAGAAAAAAGATATTAGAAATTTTTAAAATAAAAATGAGTTATTTAACATTTAAGCTGAATTAAATTGTTTATAACTTTTTTCCTACAATTACCTTAATAGCAAAATTTGTTTCCTTAATTTGAAAATAACATTAAGGAATTAAGGAAACAGGTTTGACAGTTTAATCAATGGTAGAAAAAAAGATATTAGCAATTTTTAAAATGAAAATGAGTTATTTAACATTTAAGCTGAATTAAATTGTTTATAACTTTTTTTCTACAATTACCTATATAGCAAAACTTCTTTTCTTAATTTAAAAATGACATAAAAAAATTAATAAAACAGGTTTGACAATTTAGGTAATGGTAGAAAAAAAGATATTAGCAATTTTTAAAATGAAAATGATTTGTTTAACATTTAAGGTGAATTATATTGTTTATAACTTTTTTTCTACAATTACCTAAATGGCAAAACATATTTCCTTAATTTGACAATTACATAAAGGAATTAATGAAATAGGTTTGACAATTAAGGTAATGGTAGAAAAAAAGATATTAGCAATTTTTAAAATGAAAATGAGTTATTTAACATTTACGCTGAATTAAATTGCTTATAACTTTTTTTTTACAGGTTTCTAAATAGCTAAACTTGTTTTTTTAATTTGAAAATAACATAAAAAAAATAAGGAAATAGGGTTGATAATTTAGGTAATTGTAGAAAAAAATATATTAGCAATTTTTAAAATGAAAATGAGTTATTTAACATTTAAGCTGAATTAAATTGTTTATAACTTTTTTTCTACAATTACCTAAATAGCAAAACTTGTTTCCTTAATTTGACAATGACATAAAGGAATTCAGGAAACAGGTTTTACAATTAAGGGAATGGTAGAAAAAAAGATATAAGCAATTTTTAAAATGAAAATGAGTTATTTAACATTTAAGCTGAATTAAATTGTTTATAACTTTTTTTCTACAATTACCTTAATAGCGAAAATTATTTCCTTAATTTGAAAATGACATAAAAAAATTAAGGAAATAGGCTTGACAATTTAATCAAAGGTAGAAAAAAAGATATTAGCAATTTTTAAAATGAAAATGAGTTATTTAACATTTAAGCTGAATTAAATTGCTTATAACTTTTTTTCTACAATTACCGTAATGGCGAAACTTGTTTCCTTAATTTGAAAATGACATAAAAGAATTAAGGAAATAGGTTTGACAATTTAGGTAATGGTAGAAAAAAAGAGATTAGCAATTTTACAAATGAAAATGAGTTATTTAACATTTAAGCTGAATTAAATTGCTTATAACTTTTTTTCTACAATTACCTAAATGGCGAAACTTGTTTCGTTAATTTAAAAATGACATAAAAAAATTAATAAAACAGGTTTGACAATTTAGGTAATGGTAGAAAAAAAGATATTAGCAATTTTTAAAATGAAAATGAGTTATTTAACATTTAAGGTGAATTATATTGTTTATAACTTTTTTTCTACAATTACCTAAATGGCAAAACTTATTTTCTTAATTTGACAATTACATAAAGGAATTAAGGAAACAGGTTTGACAATTAAGGTAATGGTAGAAAAAAAGATATTAGCAATTTTTAAAATGAAAATGAGTTATTTAACATTTAAGCTGAATTAAATTGTTTATAACTTTTTTTTTACAAGTTTCTAAATGGCTAAACTTGATTTTTTAATTTGAAAATAACATAAAAAAATTAAGGAAATAGAGTTGATAATTTAGGTAATTGTAGAAAAAAAGATATTAGCAATTTTTAAAATGAAAATGAGTTATTTAACATTTAAGCTGAATTAAATTGTTTATAACTTTTTTTCTACAATTACCTAAATAGCAAAACTTGTTTCCTCAATTTAACAATGACATAAAGGAATTCAGGAAACAGGTTTGACAATTAAGGGAATGGTAGAAAAAAAGATATAAGCAATTTTTAAAATGAAAATGAGTTATTTAACATTTAAGCTGAATTAAATTGTTTATAACTTTTTTTCTACAATTATCTTAATAGCGAAAATTATTTCCTTAATTTGAAAATAACATAAAAAAATTAAGGAAATAGGCTTGACAATTTAATCAAAGGTAGAAAAAAAGATATTAGCAATTTTTAAAATGAAAATGAGTTATTTAACATTTAAGCTGAATTAAATTGCTTATAACTTTTTTTCTACAATTACCTTAATGGCAAAAATTGTTTCCTTAATTTGAAAATAACATAAAAAAATTAAGGAAACAGGTTTGACAATTTTGGTAATGGTAGAAAAAAAGATATTAGCAATTTTTAAAATGAAAATGAATTATTTAACATTTAAGCTGAATTAAATTGCTTATAACTTTTTTTCTACAAATCCGTAAATGGCGAAACTTGTTTCTTTAATTTGAAAAGACATCAAGGAATTAAGAAAAAATGCTTGACAGTTTAATCAATGGTAGAAAAAAAGATAATAGCAATTTTTAAAATGAAAATGAGTTATTTAACATTTAAGCTGAATTAAATTGTTTATAACTTTGTTCCTACAATTACCTAAATAGCGAAATTTGTTTCCTTAATTTGAAAATGACATAAAGGAATTAAGGAAACAGGTTTGACAATTAAGGTAATGGTAGAAAAAAATATATTAGCAATTTTTAAAATGAAAATGAGTTATTTAACATTTAAGCTGAATTAAATTGTTTATAACTTTTTTTCTACAATTACCTAAATGGCAAAACTTGTTTCCCTAATTTAACAATGACATAAAGGAATTAAGGAAACAGGTTTGACAATTTAGGTAATGGTAGAAAAAAGGATATTAGCAATTTTTAAAATGAAAATGAGTTATTTAACATTTAAGCTGAATTAAATTGTTTATAACTTTTTTTTTACAAGTTTCCAAATGGCTTAACTTGTTTTTTTAATTTGAAAGTAACATAAAAAAATTAAGGAAATAGGGTTGATAATTTAGGTAATTGTAGAAAAAAAGATATTAGCAAATTTTTAAAATGAAAATGAGTTATTTAACATTTAAGCTGAATTAAATTGTTTATAACTTTTTTTCTACAATTACCTAAATGGCAAAACTTGTTTTCTTAATTTGACAATGACAAAAAGGAATTAAGGAATTAGGTTTGACAATTTTGGTAATGGTAGAAAAAAAGATATAAGCAATTTTTAAAATGAAAATGAGTTATTTAACATTTAAGCTGAATTAAATTGTTTATAACTTTTTTTCTACAATTACCTAAATAGCGAAAATTATTTCCTTAATTTGAAAATGACATAAAAAAATTAAGGAAATAGGCTTGACAATTTAATCAAAGGTAGAAAAAAAGATATTACCAATTTTTAAAATGAAAATGAGTTATTTAACATTTAAGCTGAATTAAATTGCTTATAACTTTTTTTCTACAATGACCTTAATGGCGAAACTTGTTTCCTTAATTTGAAAATAACATAAAAGAATTAAGGAAACAGGTTTGACAATTTTGGTAATGGTAGAAAAAAGGATATTACCAATTTTTAAAATGAAAATGAATTATTTAACATTTAAGCTGAATTAAATTGCTTATAACTTTTTTCTACAAATCCCTAAATGGCGAAACTTGTTTCTTTAATTTGCAAAGACATTAAGGAATTAAGGGAAAATGCTTGACAGTTTAATCAATGGTAGAAAAAAAGATATTAGCAATTTTTAAAATGAAAATGAGTTATTTAACATTTAAGCTGAATTAAATTGCTTATAACTTTTTTTCTACAATTACCTAAATGGCAAAACTTGTTTCCCTAATTTAACAATGACATAAAGGAATTGAGGAAACAGGTTTGACAAATAAGGTAATGGTAGAAAAAAAGATATTAGCAATTTTTAAAATGAAAATGAGTTATTTAACATTTAAGCTGAATTAAATTGTTTATAACTTTTTCCTACAATTACCTAAATAGCGAAATTTGTTTCCTTAATTTAAAAATGACATAAAGGAATTAAAGAAATAGGTTTGACAATTTAGGTAATGGTAGAAAAAAAGAGATTAGCAATTTTTAAAATGAAAATGAGTTATTTAACATTTAAGCTGAATTAAATTGTTTATAACTTTTTTTCTACAATTACCTTAATAGCGAAACTTGTTTCCTTAATTTTAAAATAATAAAGAAGAATTAAGGAAACAGGTTTGACAATTTTGGTAATGATAGAAAAAAAGATATTAGCATTTTTAAAATGAAAATGAGTTATTTAACATTTAAGCTGAATTAAATTGTTTATAACTTTTTTCCTACAATTACCTATATAGCGAAACTTCTTTCCTTAATTTAAAAATGACAAAGAAAAATTAATAAAACAGGTTTGACAATTTAGGTAATGGTAGAAAAAAAGATATTAGCAATTTTTAAAATGAAAATGAGTTATTTAACATTTAAGGTGAATTATATTGCTTATAACTTTTTTTCTACAATTACCTAAATGGCAAAACTTATTTCCTTAATTTGACAATTACATAAAGGAATTAAGGAAACAGGTTTGACAATTTTCGTAATGGTAGAAAAAAATATATTAGCAATTTTTAAAATGAAAATGAGTTATTTAACATTTAAGCTGAATTAAATTGCTTATAACTTTTTTTCTACAATTACCTTAATAGCGAAACTTGTTTCCTTAATTTTAAAATAATAAAGAAGAATTAAGGAAACAGGTTTGACAATTTTGGTAATCGTAGAAAAAAAGATATTAGCATTTTTAAAATGAAAATGAGTTATTTAACATTTAAGCTGAATTAAATTGTTTATAACTTTTTTTCTACAATTACCTATATAGCGAAACTTCTTTCCTTAATTTAAAAATGACATAGAAAAATTAATAAAACAGGTTTGACAATTTAGGTAATGTTAGAAAAAAAGATATTAGCAATTTTTAAAATGAAAATGAGTTATTTAACATTTAAGGTGAATTATATTGCTTATAACTTTTTTTCTACAATTACCTAAATGGCAAAACTTATTTCCTTAATTTGACAATTACATAAAGGAATTAAGGAAACAGGTTTGACAATTTTCGTAATGGTAGAAAAAAATATATTAGCAATTTTTAAAATGAAAATGAGTTATTTAACATTTAAGCTGAATTAAATTGCTTATAACTTTTTTTCTACAATTACCTAAATGGCAAAACTTGTTTCTCTAATTTAACAATGACATAAAGGAATTGAGGAAACAGGTTTGACAAATAAGAAAATGGTAGAAAAAAAGATATTAGCAATTTTTAAAATGAAAATGAGTTATTTAACATTTAAGCTGAATTAAATTGTTTATAACTTTTTTCTACAATTACCTAAATAGCGAAATTTGTTTCCTTAATTTGAAAATGACATAAAGGAATTAATGAAATAGGTTTGACAATTAGGGTAATGGTAGAAAAAAAGATATTAGCAATTTTTAAAATGAAAATGAGTTATTTAACATTTAAGGTGAATTATATTGTTTATAACTTTTTTTCTACAATTACCTAAATGGCAAAACTTATTTCCTTAATTTGACAATTACATAAAGGAATTAATGAAACAGGTTTGACAATTAGGGTAATGGTAGAAAAAAAGATATTAGCAATTTTTAAAATGAAAATGAGTTATTTAACATTTAAGCTGAATTAAATTGTTTATAACTTTTTTTTTACAAGTTTCTAAATGGCTTAACTTGTTTTTTAATTTGAAAATAACATAAAAAAATTAAGGAAATAGGGTTGATAATTTAGGTAATTGTAGAAAAAAAGATATTAGCAAATTTTTAAAATGAAAATGAGTTATTTAACATTTAAGCTGAATTAAATTGTTTATAACTTTTTTTCTACAATTACCTAAATGGCAAAACTTGTTTTCTTAATTTGACAATGACAAAAAGGTATTAAGGAAACAGGTTTGACAATTTTCGTAATGGTAGAAAAAAAGATATAAGCAATTTTAAAAATGAAAATGAGTTATTTAACATTTAAGCTGAATTAAATTGTTTATAACTTTTTTTCTACAATTACCTAAATAGCGAAAATTATTTCCTTAATTTGAAAATGACATAAAAAAATTAAGGAAATAGGCTTGACAATTTAATCAAAGGTAGAAAAAAAGATATTAGCAATTTTTAAAATGAAAATGAGTTATTTAACATTTAAGCTGAATTAAATTGCTTATAACTTTTTTTCTACAATTACCTTAATGGCGAAACTTGTTTCCTTAATTTGAAAATAACATAAAAGAATTAAGGAAACAGGTTTGACAATTTTGGTAATGGTAGAAAAAAAGATATTAGCAATTTTTAAAATGGAAATGAATTATTTAACATTTAAGCTGAATTAAATTGCTTATAACTTTTTTTCTACAAATCCCTAAATGGCGAAACTTGTTTCTTTAATTTGAAAAGACATTAAGGAATTAAGGGAAAATGCTTGACAGTTTAATCAATGGTAGAAAAAAAGATATTAGCAATTTTTAAAATGAAAATGAGTTATTTAACATTTAAGCTGAATTAAATTGCTTATAACTTTTTTTCTACAATTACTTAAAAGGCAAAACTTGTTTCCCTAATTTTACAATGACATAAAGGAATTAAGGAAACAGGTTTGACAATTTAGGTAATGGTAGAAAAAAAGATATTAGCAATTTTTAAAATGAAAATGAGTTATTTAACATTTAAGCTGAATTAAATTGTTTATAACTTTTTTCCTACAATTACCTAAATAGCGAAATTTATTTCCCTAATTTGAAAATGATATAAAGGAATTAAGGAAATAGGTTTGACAATTTAGGTAATGGTAGAAAAAAAGAGATTAGCAATTTTAAAAATGAAAATGAGTTATTAAACATTTAAGCTGAATTAAATTGCTTATTACATTTTTTCTACGATTACCTTAATGGCGAAACTTGTTTCCTTAATTTAAAAATGACATTAGAAAATTAATGAAACAGGTTTAACCATTACCGTACTGGTAGAAAAAAAGATATAAGCAATTTTTAAGATGAAAATGAGTTATTTAACGTTTAAGCTGAATTAAATTGTTTATAACTTTTTTTCTACAATTACCTTAATAGCGAAATTTATTTCCTTTATTTGAAAATGACATAAAGGAATTAAAGAAATAGGTTTGACCATTTAGGTAATGGTAGAAAAAAAGATATTAGCAATTTTTAAAATGAAAATGAGTTATTTAACATTTAAGCTGAATTAAATTGTTTATAACTTTTTTTCTATAATTACCTTAATAGCGAAACTTGTTTCCTTAATTTTAAAATAATAAAGAAGAATTAAGGAAACAGGTTTGACAATTTTGGTAATGGTAGAAAAAAAGATATTAGCATTTTTAAAATGAAAATGAGTTATTTAACATTTAAGCTGAATTAAATTGTTTATAACTTTTTTTCTACAATTACCTATATAGCGAAACTTCTTTCCTTAATTTAAAAATGACATAAAAAAATTAATAAAACAGGTTTGACAATTTAGGTAATGGTAGAAAAAAAGATATTAGCAATTTTTAAAATGAAAATGAGTTATTTAACATTTAAGGTGAATTATATTGCTTATAACTTTTTTTCTACAATTACCTAAATGGCAAAACTTATTTCCTTAATTTGACAATTACATAAAAGAATTAAGGAAACAGGTTTGACAATTAGGGTAATGGTAGAAAAAAAGATATTAGCAATTTTTAAAATGAAAATGAGTTATTTAACATTTAAGCTGAATTCAATTGTTTATAACTTTTTTTTTACAAGTTTCTAAATGGCTTAACTTGTTTTTTAATTTGAAAATAACATAAAAAAATTAAGGAAATAGGGTTGATAATTTAGGTAATTGTAAAAAAAAAGATATTAGCAAATTTTTAAAATGAAAATGAGTTATTTAACATTTAAGCTGAATTAAATTGTTTATAACTTTTTTTCTACAATTACCTAAATGGCAAAACTTATTTCCTTAATTTGACAATTACATAAAGGAATTAAGGAAACAGGTTTGACAATTTTCGTAATCGTAGAAAAAAAGATATTAGCAATTTTTAAAATGAAAATGAGTTATTTAACATTTAAGCTGAATTAAATTGCTTATAACTTTTTTTCTACAAATACCTAAATGGCTTAACTTGTTTTTTTAATTTGAAAATAACATAAAAAAATTAAGGAAATAGGGTTGATAATTTAGGTAATTGTAGAAAAAAAGATATTAGCAAATTTTTAAAATGAAAATGAGTTATTTAACATTTAAGCTGAATTAAATTGTTTATAACTTTTTTTTCTACAATTAGCTAAATGGCAAAACTTGTTTTCTTAATTTGACAATGACAAAAAGGAATTAAGGAAACAGGTTTGACAATTTTGGTAATGGTAGAAAAAAAGATATAAGCAATTTTTAAAATGAAAATGAGTTATTTAACATTTAAGCTGAATTAAATTGTTGATAACTTTTTTTCTACAATTACCTAAATAGCGAAAATTATTTCCTTAATTTCAAAATGACATAAAAAAATTAAGGAAATAGGCTTGACAATTTAATCAATGGTAGAAAAAAAGATATTAGCAGTTTTTAAAATGAAAATGAGTTATTTAACATTTAAGCTGAATCAAATTGCTTATAACTTTTTTTCTACAATTACCTTAATGGCGAAACTTGTTTCCTTAATTTGAAAATAACATAAAAGAATTAAGGAAATAGGTTTGACAATTTTGGTAATGGTAGAAAAAAAGATATTAGCAATTTTTAAAATGAAAATGAATTATTTAACATTTAAGCTGAATTAAATTGCTTATAACTTTTTTTCTACAAATCCCTAAATGGCGAAATTTGTTTCTTTAATTTGAAAATACATAAAGGAATTAAGGGAACAGGTTTGACAATTTTCGTAATGGTAGAAAAAAAGATATTAGCAATTTTTAAAATGAAAATGAGTTATTTAACATTTAAGCTGAATTAAATTGCTTATAACTTTTTTTCTAAAATTACCTAAATGGCAAAACTTGTTTCCCTAATTTTACAATGACATAAAGGAATTAAGGAAACAGGTTTGACAATTTTGGTAATCGTAGAAAAAAAGATATTAGCAATTTTTAAAATGAAAATGAGTTATTTAACATTTAAGCTGAATTAAATTGCTTATAACTTTTTTCCTACAATTACCTAAATAGCGAAATTTGTTTCCTTAATTTAAAAATGACATACAGGAATTAATTAAATAGGTTTGACAATTAAGGTAATGGTAGAAAAAAAGAGATTAGCAATTTTAAAAATGAAAATGAGTTATTAAACATTTAAGCTGAATTAAATAGCTTATTACTTTTTTTCTACAATTACCTTAATGGCGAAACTTGTTTTCTTAATTTAAAAATGACATTAAAAAATTAATGAAACAGGTTTAACCATTACCGTACTGGTAGAAAAAAAGATATTAGCAATTTTTAAGATGAAAATGAGTTATTTAACATTTAAGCTGAATTAAATTGTTTATAACTTTTTTTCTACAATTACCTTAATAGCGAAATTTATTTCCTTAATTTGAAAATGACATAAAGGAATTAAAGAAATAGGTTTGACAATTTAGGTAATGGTAGAAAAAAAGCGATTAGCAATTTTTAAAATGAAAATGAGTTATTTAACATTTAAGCTGAATTAAATTGCTTATAACTTTTTTTCTACAATTACCTTAATAGCGAAACTTGTTTCCTTAATTTTAAAATAATAAAGAAGAATTAAGGAAACAGGTTTGACAATTTTGGTAATGGTAGAAAAAAAGATATTAGCAATTTTTAAAATGAAAATGAGTTATTTAACATTTAAGCTGAATTAAATTGTTTATAACTTTTTTTCTACAATTACCTATATAGCGAAACTTCTTTCCTTAATTTAAAAATGACATAAAAAAATTAATAAAACAGGTTTGACAATTAAGGTAATGGTAGAAAAAAAGATATTAGCAATTTTTAAAATGAAAATGAGTTATTTAACATTTAAGGTGAATTATATTGCTTATAACTTTTTTCTACAATTACCTAAATGGCAAAACTTATTTCCTTAATTTTACAATTACATAAAGGAATTAAGGAAACAGGTTTGACAATTTTCGTAATGGTAGAAAAAAAGATATTAGCAATTTTTAAAATGAAAATGAGTTATTTAACATTTAAGCTGAATTAAATTGCTTATAACTTTTTTTCTACAATTACCTAAATGGAAAAACTTGTTTCCCTAATTTAACAATGACATAAAGGAATTGAGGAAACAGGTTTGACAAATAAGGTAATGGTAGAAAAAAAGATATTAGCAATTTTTAAAATGAAAATGAGTTATTTAACATTTAAGCTGAATTAAATTGTTTATAACTTTTTCCTACAATTACCTAAATAGCGAAATTTGTTTCCTTAATTTGAAAATGACATAAAGGAATTAAAGAAATAGGTTTGACAATTTAGGTAATGGTAGAAAAAAAGAGATTAGCAATTTTTAAAATGAAAATGAGTTATTTAACATTTAAGCTGAATTAAATTGTTTATAACTTTTTTTCTACAATTACCTTAATAGCGAAACTTGTTTCCTTAATTTAAAAATGACATAAAAAAGAATTAAGGAAACAGGTTTGACAATTTTGGTAATGATAGAAAAAAAGATATTAGCATTTTTAAAATGAAAATGAGTTATTTAACATTTAAGCTGAATTAAATTGTTTATAACTTTTTTCCTACAATTACCTATATAGCGAAACTTCTTTCCTTAATTTAAAAATGACATAGAAAAATTAATAAAACAGGTTTGACAATTTAGGTAATGGTAGAAAAAAAGATATTAGCAATTTTTAAAATGAAAATGAGTTATTTAACATTTAAGGTGAATTATATTGTTTATAACTTTTTTTCTACAATTACCTAAATGGCAAAACTTATTTCCTTAATTTGACAATTACATAAAGGAATTAAGGAAACAGGTTTGACAATTAGGGTAATGGTAGAAAAAAAGATATTAGCAATTTTTAAAATGAAAATGAGTTATTTAACATTTAAGCTGAATTAAATTGTTTATAACTTTTTTTTTACAAGTTTCTAAATGGCTTAACTTGTTTTTTAATTTGAAAATAACATAAAAAAATTAAGGAAATAGGGTTGATAATTTAGGTAATTGTAGAAAAAAAGATATTAGCAAATTTTTAAAATGAAAATGAGTTATTTAACATTTAAGCTGAATTAAATTGTTTATAACTTTTTTTCTACAATTACCTAAATGGCAAAACTTGTTTTCTTAATTTGACAATGACAAAAAGGAATTAAGGAAACAGGTTTGACAATTAGGGTAATGGTAGAAAAAAAGATATTAGCAATTTTTAAAATGAAAATGAGTTATTTAACATTTAAGCTGAATTAAATTGTTTATAACTTTTTTTTTACAAGTTTCTAAATGGCTTAACTTGTTTTTTAATTTGAAAATAACATAAAAAAATTAAGGAAATAGGGTTGATAATTTAGGTAATTGTAGAAAAAAATATATTAGCAAATTTTTAAAATGAAAATGAGTTATTTAACATTTAAGCTGAATTAAATTGTTTATAACTTTTTTTCTACAATTACCTAAATGACAAAACTTGTTTTCTTAATTTGACAATGACAAAAAGGTATTAAGGAAACAGGTTTGACAATTTTCGTAATGGTAGAAAAAAAGATATAAGCAATTTTTAAAATGAAAATGAGTTATTTAACATTTAAGCTGAATTAAATTGTTTATAACTTTTTTTCTACAATTACCTAAATAGCGAAAATTATTTCCTTAATTTGAAAATGACATAAAAAAATTAAGGAAATAGGCTTGACAATAATCAAAGGTAGAAAAAAAGATATTAGCAATTTTTAAAATGAAAATGAGTTATTTAACATTTAAGCTGAATTAAATTGCTTATAACTTTTTTTCTACAATTACCTTAATGGCGAAACTTATTTCCTTAATTTGAAAATAACATAAAAGAATTAAGGAAACAGGTTTGACAATTTTGGTAATGGTAGAAAAAAAGATATTATCAATTTTTAAAATGAAAATGAATTATTTAACATTTAAGCTGAATTAAATTGCTTATAACTTTTTTTCTACAAATCCCTAAATGGCGAAACTTATTTCTTTAATTTGAAAAGACATTAAGGAATTAAGGGAAAATGCTTGACAGTTTAATCAATGGTAGAAAAAAAGATATTAGCAATTTTTAAAATGAAAATGAGTTATTTAACATTTAAGCTGAATTAAATTGCTTATAACTTTTTTTCTACAATTACCTAAATGGCAAAACTTGTTTCCCTAATTTAACAATGACATAAAGGAATTAAGGAAACAGGTTTGACAATTTAGGTAATGGTAGAAAAAAAGATATTAGCAATTTTTAAAATGAAAATGAGTTATTTAACATTTAAGCTGAATTAAATTGTTTATAACTTTTTTCCTACAATTACCTAAATAGCGAAATTTATTTCCTTAATTTGAAAATGACATAAAAGAATTAAAGAAATAGGTTTGACAATTTAGGTAATGGTAGAAAAAAAGAGATTAGCAATTTTAAAAATGAAAATGAGTTATTAAACATTTAAGCTGAATTAAATTGCTTATTACTTTTTTTCTACAAATCCCTAAATGGCGAAACTTGTTTCTTTAATTTGAAAAGACATTAAGGAATTAAGGGAAAATGCTTGACAGTTTAATCAATGGTAGAAAAAAAGATATTAGCAATTTTTAAAATGAAAATGAGTTATTTAACATTTAAGCTGAATTAAATTGCTTATAACTTTTTTTCTACAATTACCTTAATGGCAAAACTTGTTTCCCTAATTTAACAATGACATAAAGGAATTGAGGAAACAGGTTTGACAAATAGGGTAATGGTAGAAAAAAAGATATTAGCAATTTTTAAAATGAAAATGAGTTATTTAACATTTAAGCTGAATTAAATTGTTTATAACTTTTTCCTACAATTACCTAAATAGCAAAATTTGTTTCCTTAATTTGAAAATGACATAAAGGAATAAAAGAAATAGGTTTGACAATTTAGGTAATGGTAGAAAAAAAGAGATTAGCAATTTTTAAAATGAAAATGAGTTATTTAACATTTAAGCTGAATTAAATTGTTTATAACTTTTTTTCTACAATTACCTTAATAGCGAAACTTGTTTACTTAATTTAAAAATGACATAAAAAAGAATTAAGGAAACAGGTTTGACAATTTTGGTAATGATAGAAAAAAAGATATTAGCATTTTTAAAATGAAAATGAGTTATTTAACATTTAAGCTGAATTAAATTGTTTATAACTTTTTTCCTACAATTACCTATATAGCGAAACTTCTTTCCTTAATTTAAAAATGACATAGAAAAATTAATAAAACAGGTTTGACAATTTAGGTAATGGTAGAAAAAAAGATATTAGCAATTTTTAAAATGAAAATGAGTTATTTAACATTTAAGGTGAATTATATTGCTTATAACTTTTTTTCTACAATTACCTAAATGGCAAAACTTATTTCCTTAATTTGACAATTACATAAAGGAATTAAGGAATCAGGTTTGACAATTAGGGTAATGGTAGAAAAAAAGATATTAGCAATTTTTAAAATGAAAATGAGTTATTTAACATTTAAGCTGAATTAAATTGTTTATAACTTTTTTTTTACAAGTTTCTAATTGGCTTAACTTGTTTTTTAATTTGAAAATAATATAAAAAAATTAAGGAAATAGGGTTGATAATTTAGAAAATTGTAGAAAAAAAGATATTAGCAAATTTTTAAAATAAAAATGAGTTATATAACATTTAAGCTGAATTAAATTGTTTATAACTTTTTTTCTACAATTACCTAAATGGCAAAACTTGTTTTCTTAATTTGACAATGACAAAAAGGTATTAAGGAAACAGGTTTGACAATTTTCGTAATGGTAGAAAAAAAGATATAAGCAATTTTTAAAATGAAAATGAGTTATTTAACATTTAAGCTGAATTAAATTGTTTATAACTTTTTTTCTACAATTACCTAAATAGCGAAAATTATTTCCTTAATTTGAAAATGACATAAAAAATTAAGGAAATAGGCTTGACAATTTAATCAAAGGTAGAAAAAAAGATATTAGCAATTTTTAAAATGAAAATGAGTTATTTAACATTTAAGCTGAATTAAATTGCTTATAACTTTTTTTCTACAATTACCTTAATGGCGAAACTTGTTTCCTTAATTTGAAAATAACATAAAAGAATTAAGGAAATAGGTTTGATAATTTTGGTAATGGTAGAAAAAAAGATATTAGCAATTTTTAAAATGAAAATGAGTTATTTAACATTTAAGCTGAATTAAATTGCTTATAACTTTTTTTCTATAATTACCTTAATAGCGAAACTTGTTTCCTTAATTTTAAAATAATAAAGAAGAATTAAGGAAACAGGATTGGCAATTTTGGTAATGATAGAAAAAAAGATATTAGCATTTTTAAAATGAAAATGAGTTATTTAACATTTAAGCTGAATTAAATTGTTTATAACTTTTTTCCTACAATTACCTAAATAGCGAAATTTATTTCCTTAATTTGAAAATGACATAAAAGAATTAAAGAAATAGGTTTGACAATTTAGGTAATGGTAGAAAAAAAGAGATTAGCAATTTTAAAAATGAAAATGAGTTATTAAACATTTAAGCTGAATTAAATTGCTTATTACTTTTTTTCTACAATTACCTTAATGGCGAAACTTGTTTCCTTAATTTAAAAATGACATTAAAAAATTAATGAAACAGGTTTAACCATTACCGTACTGGTAGAAAAAAAGATATAAGCAATTTTTAAGATTAAAATGAGTTATTTAACGTTTAAGCTGAATTAAATTGTTTATAACTTTTTTCCTACAATTACCTTAATAGCGAAATTTATTTCCTTAATTTGAAAATGACATAAAGGAATTAAAGAAATAGGTTTGACAATTTAGGTAATGGTAGAAAAAAAGAGATTAGCAATTTTTAAAATGAAAATGAGTTATTTAACATTTAAGCTGAATTAAATTGTTTATAACTTTTTTTCTATAATTACCTTAATAGCGAAACTTGTTTCCTTAATTTTAAAATAATAAAGAAGAATTAAGGAAACAGGTTTGACAATTTTGGTAATGATAGAAAAAAAGATATTAGCATTTTTAAAATGAAAATGAGTTATTTAACATTTAAGCTGAATTAAATTGTTTATAACTTTTTTCCTACAATTACCTATATAGCGAAACTTCTTTCCTTAATTTAAAAATGACATAGAAAAATTAATAAAACAGGTTTGACAATTTAGGTAATGGTAGAAAAAAAGATATTAGCAATTTTTAAAATGAAAATGAGTTATTTAACATTTAAGCTGAATTAAATTGTTAATAACTTTTTTTTTACAAGTTTCTAAATGGCTTAACTTGTTTTTTAATTTGAAAATAACATAAAAAAATTAAGGAAATAGGGTTGATAATTTAGGTAATTGTAGAAAAAAAGATATTAGCAAATTTTTAAAATGAAAATGAGTTATTTAACATTTAAGCTGAATTAAATTGTTTATAACTTTTTTTTCTACAATTAGCTAAATGGCAAAACTTGTTTTCTTAATTTGACAATGACAAAAAGGAATTAAGGAAACAGGTTTGACAATTTTGGTAATGGTAGAAAAAAAGATATAAGCAATTTTTAAAATGAAAATGAGTTATTTAACATTTAAGCTGAATTAAATTGTTTATAACTTTTTTTTTACAATTACCTAAATAGCGAAAATTATTTCCTTAATTTGAAAATGACATAAAAAAATTAAGGAAATAGGCTTGACAATTTAATCAATGGTAGAAAAAAAGATATTAGCAATTTTTAAAATGAAAATGAGTTATTTAACATTTAAGCTGAATCAAATTGCTTATAACTTTTTTTCTACAATTACCTTAATGGCGAAACTTGTTTCCTTAATTTCAAAATAACATAAAAGAATTAAGGAAATAGGTTTGACAATTTTGGTAATGGTAGAAAAAAAGATATTAGCAATTTTTAAAATGAAAATGAGTTATTTAACATTTAAGCTGAATTAAATTGTTTATAACTTTTTTTCTATAATTACCTTAATAGCGAAACTTGTTTCCTTAATTTTAAAATAATAAAGAAGAATTAAGGAAACAGGTTTGGCAATTTTGGTAATGATAGAAAAAAAGATATTAGCATTTTTAAAATGAAAATGAGTTATTTAACATTTAAGCTGAATTAAATTGTTTATAACTTTTTTCCTACAATTACCTAAATAGCGAAATTTATTTCCTTAATTTGAAAATGACATAAAAGAATTAAAGAAATAGGTTTGACAATTTAGGTAATGGTAGAAAAAAAGAGATTAGCAATTTTAAAAATGAAAATGAGTTATTAAACATTTAAGCTGAATTAAATTGCTTATTACTTTTTTTCTACAATTACCTTAATGGCGAAACTTGTTTCCTTAATTTAAAAATGACATTAAAAAATTAATGAAACAGGTTTAACCATTACCGTACTGGTAGAAAAAAAGATATAAGCAATTTTTAAGATGAAAATGAGTTATTTAACGTTTAAGCTGAATTAAATTGTTTATAACTTTTTTCCTACAATTACCTTAATAGCGAAATTTATTTCCTTAATTTGAAAATGACATAAAGGAATTAAAGAAATAGGTTTGACAATTTAGGTAATGGTAGAAAAAAAGAGATTAGCAATTTTTAAAATGAAAATGAGTTATTTAACATTTAAGCTGAATTAAATTGTTTATAACTTTTTTTCTATAATTACCTTAATAGCGAAACTTGTTTCCTTAATTTTAAAATAATAAAGAAGAATTAAGGAAACAGGTTTGACAATTTTGGTAATGATAGAAAAAAAGATATTAGCATTTTTAAAATGAAAATGAGTTATTTAACATTTAAGCTGAATTAAATTGTTTATAACTTTTTTTCCTACAATTACCTATATAGCGAAACTTCTTTCCTTAATTTAAAAATGACATAGAAAAATTAATAAAACAGGTTTGACAATTTAGGTAATGGTAGAAAAAAAGATATTAGCAATTTTTAAAATGAAAATGAGTTATTTAACATTTAAGCTGAATTAAATTGTTTATAACTTTTTTTTTACAAGTTTCTAAATGGCTTAACTTGTTTTTTAATTTGAAAATAACATAAAAAAATTAAGGAAATAGGGTTGATAATTTAGGTAATTGTAGAAAAAAAGATATTAGCAAATTTTTAAAATGAAAATGAGTTATTTAACATTTAAGCTGAATTAAATTGTTTATAACTTTTTTTTCTACAATTAGCTAAATGGCAAAACTTGTTTTCTTAATTTGACAATGACAAAAAGGAATTAAGGAAACAGGTTTGACAATTTTGGTAATGGTAGAAAAAAAGATATAGGCAATTTTTAAAATGAAAATGAGTTATTTAACATTTAAGCTGAATTAAATTGTTTATAACTTTTTTTCTACAATTACCTAAATAGCGAAAATTATTTCCTTTATTTGAAAATGACATAAAAAAATTAAGGAAATAGGCTTGACAATTTAATCAATGGTAGAAAAAAAGATATTAGCAATTTTTAAAATGAAAATGAGTTATTTAACATTTAAGCTGAATCAAATTGCTTATAACTTTTTTTCTACAATTACCTTAATAGCGAAACTTGTTCCCTTAATTTGAAAATAACATAAAAGAATTAAGGAAATAGGTTTGACAATTTTGGTAATGGTAGAAAAAAAGATATTAGCAATTTTTAAAATGAAAATGAATTATTTAACATTTAAGCTGAATTAAATTGCTTATAACTTTTTTTCTACAATTACCTAAATGGCAAAACTTGTTTCCCTAATTTTACAATGACATAAAGGAATTAAGGAAACAGGTTTGACAATTTAGGTATTTGTAGAAAAAAGATATTAGCAATTTTTAAAATGAAAATGAGTTATTTAACATTTAAGCTGAATTAAATTGTTTATAACTTTTTTTCTACAATTACCTTAATAGCGAAATTTGTTTCCTTAATTTAAAAATGACATAAAGGAATTAAGGAAATAGGTTTGACAATTTAGGTAATGGTAGAAAAAAAGAGATTAGCAATTTTAAAAATGAAAATGAGTTATTAAACATTTAAGCTGAATTAAATTGCTTATTACTTTTTTTCTACAATTACCTTAATGGCGAAACTAGTTTCCTTGATTTAAAAATGACATTAAAAAATTAATGAAACAGGTTTAACCATTACCGTACTGGTAGAAAAAAAGATATTAGCAATTTTTAAGATGAAAATGAGTTATTTAACGTTTAAGCTGAATTAAATTGTTTATAACTTTTTTCCTACAATTACCTTAATAGCGAAATTTATTTCCTTAATTTGAAAATGACATAAAGGAATTAAAGAAATAGGTTTGACAATTTAGGTAATGGTAGAAAAAAAGCGATTAGCAATTTTTAAAATGAAAATGAGTTATTTAACATTTAAGCTGAATTAAATTGCTTATAACTTTTTTTCTACAATTACCTTAATAGCGAAACTTGTTTCCTTAATTTTAAAATAATAAAGAAGAATTAAGGAAACAGGTTTGACAATTTTGGTAATGGTAGAAAAAAAGATATTAGCATTTTTAAAATGAAAATGAGTTATTTAACATTTAAGCTGAATTAAATTGTTTATAACTTTTTTTCTACAATTACTTATATAGCGAAACTTCTTTCCTTAATTTAAAAATGACATAAAAAAATTAATAAAACAGGTTTGACAATTTAGGTAATGGTAGAAAAAAAGATATTAGCAATTTTTAAAATGAAAATGAGTTATTTAACATTTAAGGTGAATTATATTGCTTATAACTTTTTTTCTACAATTACCTAAATGGCAAAACTTATTTCATTAATTTGACAATTACATAAAGGAATTAAGGAAACAGGTTTGACAATTTTCGTAATGGTAGAAAAAAAGATATTAGCAATTTTTAAAATGAAAATGAGTTATTTAACATTTAAGCTGAATTAAATTGCTTATAACTTTTTTTCTACAATTACCTAAATGGCAAAACTTGTTTCCCTAATTTAACAATGACATAAAAGAATTGAGGAAACAGGTTTGACAAATAAGGTAATGGTAGAAAAAAAGATATTAGCAATTTTTAAAATGAAAATGAGTTATTTAACATTTAAGCTGAATTAAATTGTTTATAACTTTTTTCCTACAATTACCTATATAGCGAAACTTCTTTCCTTAATTTAAAACTGACATAGAAAAATTAATAAATCAGGTTTGACAATTTAGGTAATGGTAGAAAAAAAGATATTAGCAATTTTTAAAATGAAAATGAGTTATTTAACATTTAAGGTGAATTATATTGTTTATAACTTTTTTTCTACAATTACCTAAATGGCAAAACTTATTTCCTTAATTTGACAATTACATAAAGGAATTAAGGAAACAGGTTTGACAATTTTCGTAATGGTAGAAAAAAAGATATTAGCAATTTTTAAAATGAAAATGAGTTATTTAACATTTAAGCTGAATTAAATTGTTTATAACTTTTTTTCTACAATTACCTAATTGGCAAAACTTGTTTTCTTAATTTTACAATGACAAAAAGGTATTAAGGAAACAGGTTTGACAATTTTCGTATTGGTAGAAAAAAAGATATAAGCATTTTTTAAAATGAAAATGAGTTATTTAACATTTAAGCTGAATTAAATTGTTTATAACTTTTTTTCTACAATTACCTAAATAGCGAAAATTATTTCCTTAATTTGAAAATGACATAAAAAAATTAAGGAAATAGGCTTGACAATTTAATCAAAGGTAGAAAAAAAGATATTAGCAATTTTTAAAATGAAAATGAGTTATTTAACATTTAAGCTGAATTAAATTGCTTATAACTTTTTTTCTACAATTACCTTAATGGCGAAACTTGTTTCCTTAATTTGAAAATAACATAAAAAAATTAAGGAAACAGGTTTGACAATTTTGGTAATGGTAGAAAAAAAGATATTAGCAATTTTTAAAATGAAAATGAATTATTTAACATTTAAGCTGAATTAAATTGCTTATAACTTTTTTTCTACAAATCCCTAAATGGCGAAACTTGTTTCTTTAATTTGAAAAGACATTAAGAAATTAAGGGAAAATGCTTGACAGTTTAATCAATGGTAGAAAAAAAGATATTAGCAATTTTTAAAATGAAAATGAGTTATTTAACATTTAAGCTGAATTAAATTGCTTATAACTTTTTTTCTACAATTACCTAAATGGCAAAACTTGTTTCCCTAATTTTACAATGACATAAAGGAATTAAGGAAACAGGTTTGACAATTTAGGTAATGGTAGAAAAAAAGATATTAGCAATTTTTAAAATGAAAATGAGTTATTTAACATTTAAGCTGAATTAAATTGTTTATAACTTTTTTCCTACAATTACCTAAATAGCGAAATTTATTTCCTTAATTTGAAAATGACATAAAGGAATTAAGGAAATAGGTTTGACAATTTAGGCAATGGTAGAAAAAAAGAGATTAGCAATTTTAAAAATGAAAATGAGTTATTAAACATTTAAGCTGAATTAAATTGCTTATTACTTTTTTTCTACAATTACCTTAATGGCGAAACTAGTTTCCTTGATTTAAAAATGACATTAAAAAATTAATGAAACAGGTTTAACCATTACCGTACTGGTAGAAAAAAAGATATAAGCAATTTTTAAGATGAAAATGAGTTATTTAACGTTTAAGCTGAATTAAATTGTTTATAACTTTTTTCCTACAATTACCTTAATAGCGAAATTTATTTCCTTAATTTGAAAATGACATAAAGGAATTAAAGAATTAGGTTTGACAATTTAGGTAATGGTAGAAAAAAAGAGATTAGCAATTTTTAAAATGAAAATGAGTTATTTAACATTTAAGCTGAATTAAATTGTTTATAACTTTTTTTCTATAATTACCTTAATAGCGAAACTTGTTTCCTTAATTTTAAAATAATACAGAAGAATTAAGGAAACAGGTTTGACAATTTTGGTAATGGTAGAAAAAAAGATATTAGCATTTTTAAAATGAAAATGAGTTATTTAACATTTAAGCTTAATTAAATTGTTTATAACTTTTTTTCTACAATTACCTATATAGCGAAACTTTTTTCCTTAATTTAAAAATGACATTAAAAAATTAATAAAACAGGTTTAACCATTACCGTACTGGTAGAAAAAAAGATATAAGCAATTTTTAAGATTAAAATGAGTTATTTAACGTTTAAGCTGAATTAAATTGTTTATAACTTTTTTCCTACAATTACCTTAATAGCGAAATTTATTTCCTTAATTTGACAATTACATAAAGGAATTAAGGAAACAGGTTTGACAAATAAGGTAATGGTAGAAAAAAAGATATTAGCAATTTTTAAAATGAGAATGAGTTATTTAACATTTAAGCTGAATTAAATTGTTTATAACTTTTTTTTTACAAGTTTCTAAATGGCTTAACTTGTTTTTTTAATTTGAAAATAACATACAAAAATTAAGGAAATAGGGTTGATAATTTAGGTAATTGTAGAAAAAAAGATATTAGCATATTTTTAAAATGAAAATGAGTTATTTAACATTTAAGCTGAATTAAATTGTTTATAACTTTTTTTTCTACAATTAGCTAAATGGCAAAACTTCTTTTCTTAATTTGACAATGACAAAAAGGAATTAAGGAAACAGGTTTGACAAATTTGGTAATGGTAGAAAAAAAGATATAAGCAATTCTTAAAATGAAAATGAGTTATTTAACATTTAAGCTGAATTAAATTGTTTATAACTTTTTTTCTACAATTACCTAAATAGCGAAAATTATTTCCTTAATTTGAAAATGACATAAAAAAATTAAGGAAATAGGCTTGACAATTTAATCAATGGTAGAAAAAAAGATATTAGCAGTTTTTAAAATGAAAATGAGTTATTTAACATTTAAGCTGAATCAAATTGCTTATAACTTTTTTTCTACAATTACCTTAATGGCGAAACTTGTTTCCTTAATTTGAAAATAACATAAAAGAATTAAGGAAATAGGTTTGACAATTTTGGTAATGGTAGAAAAAAAGATATTAGCAATTTTTAAAATGAAAATGAATTATTTAACATTTAAGCTGAATTAAATTGCTTATAACTTTTTTTCTACAAATCCCTAAATGGCGAAATTTGTTTCTTTAATTTGAAAATACATTAAGGAATTAAGGAAAAATGCTTGACAGTTTAATCAATGGTAGAAAAAAAGATTTTAGCAATTTTTAAAATGAAAATGAGTTATTTAACATTTAAGCTGAATTAAATTGCTTATAACTTTTTTTCTGCAATTACCTAAATGGCAAAACTTGTTTCCCTAATTTTACAATGACATAAAGGAATTAAGGAAACAGGTTTGACAATTTAGGTAATGGTAGAAAAAAAGATATTAGCAATTTTTAAAATGAAAATGAGTTATTTAACATTTAAGCTGAATTAAATTGCTTTTAACTTTTTTCCTACAATTACCTAAATAGCGAAATTTGTTTCCTTAATTTGAAAATGACATAAAGGAATGAAGGAAATAGGTTTGACAATTTAGGTAATGGTAGAAAAAAAGAGATTAGCAATTTTAAAAATGAAAATGAGTTATTAAACATTTAAGCTGAATTAAATTGCTTATTACTTTTTTTCTACAATTACCTTAATGGCGAAACTTGTTTCCCTAATTTAAAAATGACATTAAAAAATTAATGAAACAGGTTTAATCATTACCGTACTGGTAGAAAAAAAGATATTAGCAATTTTTAAGATGAAAATGAGTTATTTAACGTTTAAGCTGAATTAAATTGTTTATAACTTTTTTCCTACAATTACCTTAATAGCGAAATTTATTTCCTTAATTTGAAAATGACATAAAGGAATTAAAGAAATAGGTTTGACAATTTAGGTAATGGTAGAAAAAAAGCGATTAGCAATTTTTAAAATGAAAATGAGTTATTTAACATTTAAGCTGAATTAAATTGCTTATAACTTTTTTTCTACAATTACCTTAATAGCGAAACTTGTTTCCTTAATTTTAAAATAATAAAGAAGAATTAAGGAAACAGGTTTGACAATTTTGGTAATGGTAGAAAAAAAGATATTAGCATTTTTAAAATGAAAATGAGTTATTTAACATTTAAGCTGAATTAAATTGTTTATAACTTTTTTTCTATAATTACCTATATAGCAAAACTTCTTTCCTTAATTTAAAAATGACATAAAAAAATTAATAAAACAGGTTTGACAATTTAGGTGATGGTAGAAAAAAAGATATTAGCTATTTTTAAAATGAAAATGAGTTATTTAACATTTAAGCTGAATTAAATTGTTTATAACTTTTTCCTACAATTACCTAAATAGCGAAATTTGTTTCCTTAATTTGAAAATGACATAAAGGAATTAAAGAAATAGGTTTGACAATTTAGGTAATGGTAGAAAAAAAGCTATTAGCAATTTTTAAAATGAAAATGAGTTATTTAACATTTAAGCTGAATTAAATTGTTTATAACTTTTTTTTCTACAATTAGCTAAATGGCAAAACTTGTTTTCTTAATTTGACAATGACAAAAAGGAATTAAGGAAACAGGTTTGACAATTTTGGTAATGGTAGAAAAAAAGATATAAGCAATTTTTAAAATGAAAATGAGTTATTTAACATTTAAGCTGAATTAAATTGTTTATAACTTTTTTTCTACAATTACCTAAATAGCGAAAATTATTTCCTTAATTTTAAAATAATAAAGAAGAATTAATAAAACAGGTTTGACAATTTAGGTAATGGTAGAAAAAAAGATATTAGCAATTTTTAAAATGAAAATGAGTTATTTAACATTTAAGCTGAATCAAATTGCTTATAACTTTTTTTCTACAATTACCTTAATGGCGAAACTTGTTTCTTTAATTTGAAAATAACATAAAAGAATTAAGAAAATAGGTTTAACAATTTAGGTAATGGTAGAAAAAAAGCGATTAGCAATTTTTAAAATGAAAATGAGTTATTTAACATTTAAGCTGAATTAAATTGCTTATAACTTTTTTTCTACAATTACCTTAATAGCGAAACTTGTTTCCTTAATTTTAAAATAATAAAGAAGAATTAATAAAACAGGTTTGACAATTTAGGTAATGGTAGAAAAAAAGATATTAGCAATTTTTAAAATGAAAATGAGTTATTTAACATTTAAGGTGAATTATATTGCTTATAACTTTTTTTCTACAATTACCTCAATGGCAAAACTTATTTCTTTAATTTGAAAATTACATAAAGGAATTAAGGAAACAGGTTTGACAATTTTCGTAATGGTAGAAAAAAAGATATTAGCAATTTTTAAAATGAAAATGAGTTATTTAACATTTAAGCTGAATTAAATTGCTTATAACTTTTTTTCTACAATTACCTAAATGGCAAAACTTGTTTCCCTAATTTAACAATGACATAAAGGATTTGAGGAAACAGGTTTGACAAATAAGGTAATGGTAGAAAAAAAGATATTAGCAATTTTTAAAATGAAAATGAGTAATTTAACATTTAAGGTGAATTAAATTGTTTATAACTTTTTCCTACAATTACCTAAATAGCGAAATTTGTTTCCTTAATTTGAAAATGACATAAAGGAATTAAAGAAATAGGTTTGACAATTTAGGTAATGGTAGAAAAAAAGAGATTAGCAATTTTTAAAATGAAAATGAGTTATTTAACATTTAAGCTGAATTAAATTGTTTATAACTTTTTTTCTACAATTACCTTAATAGCGAAACTTGTTTCCTTAATTTTAAAATAATAAAGAAGAATTAGGGAAACAGGATTGACAATTTTGGTAATGATAGAAAAAAAGATATTAGCATTTTTAAAATGAAAATGAGTTATTTAACATTTAAGCTGAATTAAATTGTTTATAACTTTTTTCCTACAATTACCTATATAGCGAAACTTCTTTCCTTAATTTAAAAATGACATAGAAAAATTAATAAAACAGGTTTGACAATTTTCGTAATGGTTGAAAAAAAGATATAAGCAATTTTTAAAATGAAAATGAGTTATTTAACATTTAACCTGAATTAAATTGTTTATAACTTTTTTTCTACAATTACCTAAATAGCGAAAATTATTTTCTTAATTTAAAAATGACATAAAAAAATTAAGGAAATAGGCTTGAGAATTTAATCAAAGGTAGAAAAAAAGATATTAGCAATTTTTAAAATGAAAATGAGTTATTTAACATTTAAGCTGAATTAAATTGCTTATAACTTTTTTTCTACAATTACCTTAATGGCGAAACTTGTTTGCTTAATTTGAAAATAACATAAAAGAATTAAGGAAATAGGTTTGACAATTTTGGTAATGGTAGAAAAAAAGATATTAGCAATTTTTAAAATGAAAATGAATTATTTAACATTTAAGCTGAATTAAATTGCTTATAACTTTTTTTCTACAAATCCCTAAATGGCGAAACTTGTTTCTTTAATTTAAAAATACATTAAGGAATTAAGGGAAAATGCTTGACAGTTTAATCAATGGTAGAAAAAAAGATATTAGCAATTTTTAAAATGAAAATGAGTTATTTAACATTTAAGCTGAATTAAATTGCTTATAACTTTTTTTCTACAATTACCTAAATGGCAAAACTTGTTTCCCTTATTTTAACAATGACATAAAGGAATTAAGGAAACAGGTTTGACAATTTAGGTAATGGTAGAAAAAAAGATATTAGCAATTTTTAAAATGAAAATGAGTTATTTAACATTTAAGCTGAATTAAATTGCTTATAACTTTTTTCCTACAATTACCTAAATAGCGAAATTTCTTTCCTTAATTTGAAAATGACATAAAGGAATTAAGGAAATAGGTTTGACAATTTAGGTAATGGTAGAAAAAAAGAGATTAGCAATTTTAAAAATGAAAATGAGTTATTAAACATTTAAGCTGAATTAAATTGCTTATTACTTTTTTTCTACAATTACCTTAATGGCGAAACTTGTTTCCTTAATTTTAAAATAATAAAGAAGAATTAAGGAAACAGGTTTGACAATTTTGGTAATGATAGAAAAAAAGATATTAGCATTTTTAAAATGAAAATGAGTTATTTAACATTTAAGCTGAATTAAATTGTTTATAACTTTTTTCCTACAATTACCTTAATAGCGAAATTTATTTCCTTAATTTGAAAATGACATAAAGGAATTAAAGAATTAGGTTTGACAATTTAGGTAATGGTAGAAAAAAAGAGATTAGCAATTTTTAAAATGAAAATGAGTTATTTAACATTTAAGCTGAATTAAATTGCTTATAACTTTTTTTCTACAATTACCTAAATGGCAAAACTTGTTTCCCTAATTTAACAATGACATAAAGGAATTGAGGAAACAGGTTTGACAAATAAGGTAATCGTAGAAAAAAAGATATTAGCAATTTTTAAAATGAAAATGAGTTATTTAACGTTTAAGCTGAATTAAATTGTTTATAACTTTTTTCCTACAATTACCTTAATAGCGAAATTTATTTCCTAAATTTGAAAATGACATAAAGGAATTAAAGAATTAGGTTTGACAATTTAGGTAATGGTAGAAAAAAAGAGATTAGCAATTTTTAAAATGAATATGAGTTATTTAACATTTAAGCTGAATTAAATTGTTTATAACTTTTTTCTATAATTACCTTAATAGCGAAACTTGTTTCCTTAATTTTAAAATAATAAAGAAGAATTAAGGAAACAGGTTTGACAATTTTGGTAATGGTAGAAAAAAAGCTATTAGCAATTTTTAAAATGAAAATGAGTTATTTAACATTTAAGGTGAATTATATTGCTTATAACTTTTTTTCTACAATTACCTAAATGGCAAAACTTATTTCCTTAATTTGACAATTACATAAAGGAATTAAGGAAACAGGTTTGACAATTAAGGTAATGGTAGAAAAAAAGATATTAGCAATTTTTAAAATGAAAATGAGTTATTTAACATTTAAGCTGAATTAAATTGTTTATAACTTTTTCCTACAATTACCTAAATAGCGAAATTTGTTTCCTTAATTTGAAAATGACATAAAGGAATTAAAGAAATAGGTTTGACAATTTAGGTAATGGTAGAAAAAAAGCTATTAGCAATTTTTAAAATGAAAATGAGTTATTTAACATTTAAGCTGAATTAAATTGTTTATAACTTTTTTTTCTACAATTAGCTAAATGGCAAAACTTGTTTTCTTAATTTGACAATGACAAAAAGGAATTAAGGAAACAGGTTTGACAATTTTGGTAATGGTAGAAAAAAAGATATAAGCAATTTTTAAAATGAAAATGAGTTATTTAACATTTAAGCTGAATTAAATTGTTTATAACTTTTTTTCTACAATTACCTAAATAGCGAAAATTATTTCCTTAATTTGAAAATGACATAAAAAAATTAAGGAAATTGGCTTGACAATTTAATCAATGGTAGAAAAAAAGATATTAGCAATTTTTAAAATGAAAATGAGTTATTTAACATTTAAGCTGAATCAAATTGCTTATAACTTTTTTTCTACAATTACCTTAATGGCGAAACTTGTTTCCTTAATTTGAAAATAACATAAAAGAATTAAGGAAATAGGTTTAACAATTTAGGTAATGGTAGAAAAAAAGCGATTAGCAATTTTTAAAATGAAAATGAGTTATTTAACATTTAAGCTGAATTAAATTGCTTATAACTTTTTTTCTACAATTACCTTAATAGCGAAACTTGTTTCCTTAATTTTAAAATAATAAAGAAAAATTAATAAAACAGGTTTGATAATTTAGGTAATGGTAGAAAAAAAGATATTAGCAATTTTTAAAATGAAAATGAGTTATTTAACATTTAAGGTGAATTATATTGCTTATAACTTTTTTTCTACAATTACCTAAATGGCAAAACTTATTTCCTTAATTTGACAATTACATAAAGAAATTAAGGAAACAAGTTTGACAATTTTCGTAATGGTAGAAAAAAAGATATTAGTAATTTTTAAAATGAAAATGAGTTATTTAACATTTAAGCTGAATTAAATTGCTTATAACTTTTTTTCTACAATTACCTAAATGGCAAAACTTGTTTCCCTAATTTAACAATGACATAAAGGATTTGAGGAAACTGGTTTGACAAATAAGGTAATGGTAGAAAAAAAGATATTAGCAATTTTTAAAATGAAAATGAGTTATTTAACATTTAAGCTGAATTAAATTGTTTTTAACTTTTTCCTACAATTACCTAAATAGCGAAATTTGTTTCCTTAATTTTAAAATGACATAAAGGAATTAAAGAAATAGGTTTGACAATTTAGGTAATGGTAGAAAAAAAGAGATTAGCAATTTTTAAAATGAAAATGAGTTATTTAACATTTAAGCTGAATTAAATTGTTTATAACTTTTTTTCTACAATTACCTTAATAGCGAAACTTGTTTCCTTAATTTTAAAATAATAAAGAAGAATTAAGGAAACAGGTTTGACAATTTTGGTAATGATAGAAAAAAAGATATTAGCATTTTTAAAATGAAAATGAGTTATTTAACATTTAAGCTGAATTAAATTGTTTATAACTTTTTTCCTACAATTACCTAAATAGCGAAAATTATTTCCTTAATTTGAAAATGACATAAAAAAATTAAGGAAATAGGCTTGACAATTTAATCAAAGGTAGAAAAAAAGATATTAGCAATTTTTAAAATGAAAATGAGTTATTTAACATTTAAGCTGAATCAAATTGCTTATAACTTTTTTTCTACAATTACCTTAATAGCGAAACTTGTTTCCTTAATTTGAAAATAACATAAAAGAATTAAGGAAATAGGTTTGACAATTTTGGTAATGGTAGAAAAAAAGATATTAGCAATTTTTAAAATGAAAATGAATTATTTAACATTTAAGCTGAATTAAATTGCTTATAACTTTTTTTCTACAAATCCCTAAATGGCGAAATTTGTTTCTTTAATTTGAAAATACATTAAGGAATTAAGGGAAAATGCTTGACAGTTTAATCAATGGTAGAAAAAAAGATATTAGCAATTTTTAAAATGAAAATGAGTTATTTAACATTTAAGCTGAATTAAATTGTTTATAACTTTTTTTCTACAATTACCTTAATAGCGAAACTTGTTTCCTTAATTTTAAAATAATAAAGAAGAATTAAGGAAACAGGTTTGACAATTTTGGTAATGATAGAAAAAAAGATATTAGCATTTTAAAAATGAAAATGAGTTATTTAACATTTAAGCTGAATTAAATTGTTTATAACTTTTTTCCTACAATTACCTAAATAGCGAAATTTGTTTCCTTAATTTTAAAATGACATAAAGGAATTAAAGAAATAGGTTTGACAATTTAGGTAATGGTAGAAAAAAAGAGATTAGCAATTTTTAAAATGAAAATGAGTTATTTAACATTTAAGCTGAATTAAATTGTTTTTAACTTTTTCCTACAATTACCTAAATAGCGAAATTTGTTTCCTTAATTTTAAAATGACATAAAGGAATTAAAGAAATAGGTTTGACAATTTAGGTAATGGTAGAAAAAAAGAGATTAGCAATTTTTAAAATGAAAATGAGTTATTTAACATTTAAGCTGAATTAAATTGTTTATAACTTTTTTTCTACAATTACCTTAATAGCGAAACTTGTTTCCTTAATTTTAAAATAATAAAGAAGAATTAAGGAAACAGGTTTGACAATTTTGGTAATGATAGAAAAAAAGATATTAGCATTTTTAAAATGAAAATGAGTTATTTAACATTTAAGCTGAATTAAATTGTTTATAACTTTTTTCCTACAATTACCTAAATAGCGAAAATTATTTCCTTAATTTGAAAATGACATAAAAAAATTAAGGAAATAGGCTTGACAATTTAATCAAAGGTAGAAAAAAAGATATTAGCAATTTTTAAAATGAAAATGAGTTATTTAACATTTAAGCTGAATCAAATTGCTTATAACTTTTTTTCTACAATTACCTTAATAGCGAAACTTGTTTCCTTAATTTGAAAATAACATAAAAGAATTAAGGAAATAGGTTTGACAATTTTGGTAATGGTAGAAAAAAAGATATTAGCAATTTTTAAAATGAAAATGAATTATTTAACATTTAAGCTGAATTAAATTGCTTATAACTTTTTTTCTACAAATCCCTAAATGGCGAAATTTGTTTCTTTAATTTGAAAATACATTAAGGAATTAAGGGAAAATGCTTGACAGTTTAATCAATGGTAGAAAAAAAGATATTAGCAATTTTTAAAATGAAAATGAGTTATTTAACATTTAAGCTGAATTAAATTGTTTATAACTTTTTTTCTACAATTACCTTAATAGCGAAACTTGTTTCCTTAATTTTAAAATAATAAAGAAGAATTAAGGAAACAGGTTTGACAATTTTGGTAATGATAGAAAAAAAGATATTAGCATTTTAAAAATGAAAATGAGTTATTTAACATTTAAGCTGAATTAAATTGTTTATAACTTTTTTCCTACAATTACCTAAATAGCGAAATTTGTTTCCTTAATTTTAAAATGACATAAAGGAATTAAAGAAATAGGTTTGACAATTTAGGTAATGGTAGAAAAAAAGAGATTAGCAATTTTTAAAATGAAAATGAGTTATTTAACATTTAAGCTGAATTAAATTGTTTTTAACTTTTTCCTACAATTACCTAAATAGCGAAATTTGTTTCCTTAATTTTAAAATGACATAAAGGAATTAAAGAAATAGGTTTGACAATTTAGGTAATGGTAGAAAAAAAGAGATTAGCAATTTTTAAAATGAAAATGAGTTATTTAACATTTAAGCTGAATTAAATTGTTTATAACTTTTTTTCTACAATTACCTTAATAGCGAAACTTGTTTCCTTAATTTTAAAATAATAAAGAAGAATTAAGGAAACAGGTTTGACAATTTTGGTAATGATAGAAAAAAAGATATTAGCATTTTTAAAATGAAAATGAGTTATTTAACATTTAAGCTGAATTAAATTGTTTATAACTTTTTTCCTACAATTACCTAAATAGCGAAAATTATTTCCTTAATTTGAAAATGACATAAAAAAATTAAGGAAATAGGCTTGACAATTTAATCAAAGGTAGAAAAAAAGATATTAGCAATTTTTAAAATGAAAATGAGTTATTTAACATTTAAGCTGAATCAAATTGCTTATAACTTTTTTTCTACAATTACCTTAATAGCGAAACTTGTTTCCTTAATTTGAAAATAACATAAAAGAATTAAGGAAATAGGTTTGACAATTTTGGTAATGGTAGAAAAAAAGATATTAGCAATTTTTAAAATGAAAATGAATTATTTAACATTTAAGCTGAATTAAATTGCTTATAACTTTTTTTCTACAAATCCCTAAATGGCGAAATTTGTTTCTTTAATTTGAAAATACATTAAGGAATTAAGGGAAAATGCTTGACAGTTTAATCAATGGTAGAAAAAAAGATATTAGCAATTTTTAAAATGAAAATGAGTTATTTAACATTTAAGCTGAATTAAATTGTTTATAACTTTTTTTCTACAATTACCTTAATAGCGAAACTTGTTTCCTTAATTTTAAAATAATAAAGAAGAATTAAGGAAACAGGTTTGACAATTTTGGTAATGATAGAAAAAAAGATATTAGCATTTTAAAAATGAAAATGAGTTATTTAACATTTAAGCTGAATTAAATTGTTTATAACTTTTTTCCTACAATTACCTAAATAGCGAAAATTATTTCCTTAATTTGAAAATGACATTAAAAAATTAAGGAAATAGGCTTGACAATTTAATCAAAGGTAGAAAAAAAGATATTAGCAATTTTTAAAATGAAAATGAGTTATTTAACATTTAAGCTGAATTAAATTGCTTATAACTTTTTTTCTACAATTACCTTAATGGCGAAACTTGTTTCCTTAATTTGAAAATAACATAAAAGAATTAAGGAAATAGGTTTGACAATTTTGGTAATGGTAGAAAAAAAGATATTAGCAATTTTTAAAATGAAAATGAATTATTTAACATTTAAGCTGAATTAAATTGCTTATAACTTTTTTTCTACAAATCCCTAAATGGCGAAATTTGTTTCTTTAATTTGAAAATACATTAAGGAATTAAGGAAAATGCTTGACAGTATAATCAATGGTAGAAAAAAAGATATTAGCAATTTTTAAAATGAAAATGAGTTATTTAACATTTAAGCTGAATTAAATTGCTTATAACTTTTTTTCTACAATTACCTAAATGGCAAAACTTGTTTCCCTAATTTTACAATGACATAAAGGAATTAAGGAAACAGGTTTGACAATTTAGGTAATGGTAGAAAAAAAGATATTAGCAATTTTTAAAATGAAAATGAGTTATTTAACATTTAAGCTGAATTAAATTGCTTATAACTTTTTTCCTACAATTACCTAAATAGCGAAATTTGTTTCCTTAATTTGAAAATGACATAAAGGAATTAAGGAAATAGGTTTGACAATTTAGGTAATGGTAGAAAAAAAGAGATTAGCAATTTTAAAAATGAAAATGAGTTATTAAACATTTAAGCTGAATTAAATTGCTTATTACTTTTTTTCTACAATTACCTTAATGGCGAAACTTGTTTCCTTAATTTAAAAATGACATTAAAAAATTAATGAAACAGGTTTAATCATTACCGTACTGGCAGAAAAAAAGATACTAGCAATTTTTAAGATGAAAATGAGTTATTTAACATTTAAGGTGAATTATATTGCTTATAACTTTTTTTCTACAATTACCTAAATGGCAAAACTTATTTCCCTAATTTAACAATGACATAAAGGAATTGAGGAAGCAGGTTTGACAAATAAGGTAATCGTAGAAAAAAAGATATTAGCAATTTTTAAAATGAAAATGAGTTATTTAACATTTAAGCTGAATTAAATTGTTTATAACTTTTTCCTACAATTACCTAAATAGCGAAATTTGTTTCCTTAATTTGAAAATGACATAAAGGAATTAAAGAAATAGGTTTGACAATTTAGGTAATGGTAGAAAAAAAGCGATTAGCAATTTTTAAAATGAAAATGAGTTATTTAACATTTAAGCTGAATTAAATTGTTTATAACTTTTTTTTCTACAATTAGCTAAATGGCAAAACTTGTTTTCTTAATTTGACAATGACAAAAAGGAATTAAGGAAACAGGTTTGACAATTTTGGTAATGGTAGAAAAAAAGATATAAGCAATTTTTAAAATGAAAATGAGTTATTTAACATTTAAGCTGAATTAAATTGCTTATAACTTTTTTTCTACAATTACCTTAATAGCGAAACTTGTTTCCTTAATTTTAAAAAAATAAAGAAGAATTAAAGAAATAGGTTTGACAATTTAGGTAATGGTAGAAAAAAAGCGATTAGCAATTTTTAAAATGAAAATGAGTTATTTAACATTTAAGCTGAATTAAATTGTTTATAACTTTTTTTTCTACAATTAGCTAAATAGCAAAACTTGTTTTCTTAATTTGACAGTGACAAAAAGGAATTAAGGAAACAGGTTTGACAATTTTGGTAATGGTAGAAAAAAAGATATAAGCAATTTTTAAAATGAAAATGAGTTATTTAACATTTAAGCTGAATTAAATTGTTTATAACTTTTTTTCTACAATTACCTAAATAGCGAAAATTATTTCCTTAATTTGAAAATGACATAAAAAAATTAAGGAAATAGGCTTGACAATTTAATCAATGGTAGAAAAAAAGATATTAGCAATTTTTAAAATGAAAATGAGTTATTTAACATTTAAGCTGAATCAAATTGCTTATAACTTTTTTTCTACAATTACCTTAATAGCGAAACTTGTTTCCTTAATTTGAAAATAACATAAAAGAATTAAAGAAATAGGTTTGACAATTTTGGTAATGGTAGAAAAAAAGATATTAGCAATTTTTAAAATGAAAATGAATTATTTAACATTTAAGCTGAATTAAATTGCTTATAACTTTTTTTCTACAAATCTCTAAATGGCGAAACTTGTTTCTTTAATTTGAAAATACATTAAGGAATTAAGGGAAAATGCTTGACAATTTAATCAATGGTAGAAAAAAAGATATTAGCAATTTTTAAAATGAAAATGAGTTATTTAACATTTAAGCTGAATTAAATTGCTTATAACTTTTTTTCTACAATTACCTAAATGGCAAAACTTGTTTTCCTAATTTTACAATGACATAAAGGAATTAAGGAAACAGGTTTGAATATTTAGGTAATGGTAGAAAAAAAGATATTAGCAATTTTTAAAATGAAAATGAGTTATTTAACATTTAAGCTGAATTAAATTGCTTATAACTTTTTTCCTACAATTACCTAAATAGCGAAATTTGTTTCTTTAATTTAAAAATGACATAAAGGAATTAAGGAAATAGGTTTGACAATTTAGGTAATGGTAGAAAAAAAGAGATTAGCAATTTTAAAAATGAAAATGAGTTATTAAACATTTAAGCTGAATTAAATTGCTTATTACTTTTTTTCTACAATTACCTTAATGGCGAAACTTGTTTCCTTAATTTAAAAATGACATTAAAAAATTAATGAAACAGGCTTAACCATTACCGTACTGGTAGAAAAAAAGATATTAGCAATTTTTAAGATGAAAATGAGTTATTTAACGTTTAAGCTGAATTAAATTGTTTATAACTTTTTTCCTACAATTACCTTAATAGCGAAATTTATTTCCTTAATTTGAAAATGACATAAAGGAATTAAAGAAATAGGTTTGACAATTTAGGTAATGGTAGAAAAAAAGCGATTAGCAATTTTTAAAATGAAAATGAGTTATTTAACATTTAAGCTGAATTAAATTGCTTATAACTTTTTTTCTACAATTACCTTAATAGCGAAACTTGTTTCCTTAATTTAAAATAATAAAGAAGAATTAAGGAAACAGGTTTGACAATTTTGGTAAAGGTAGAAAAAAAGATATTAGCATTTTTAAAATGAAAATGAGTTATTTAACATTTAAGCTGAATTAAATTGTTTATAACTTTTTTTCTACAATTACCTATATAGCGAAACTCCTTTCCTTAATTTAAAAATGACATAAAAAAATTAATAAAACAGGTTTGACAATTTAGAAAATGGTAGAAAAAAAGATATTAGCAATTTTTAAAATGAAAATGAGTTATTTAACATTTAAGGTGAATTAAATTGCTTATAACTTTTTTTCTACAATTACCTTAATGGCAAAACTTGTTTCCTTATTTTGAAAATAACATAAAAGAATTAAGGAAACAGGTTTGACAATTTTGGTAATGGTAGAAAAAAAGATATTAGCAATTTTTAAAATGAAAATGAATTATTTAACATTTAAGCTGAATTAAATTGCTTATAACTTTTTTTTTACAAGTTTCTAAATGGCTTAACTTGTTTTGTAATTTGAAAATAACATAAAAAAATTAAGGAAATAGGGTTGATAATTTAGGTAATTGTAGAAAAAAAGATATTAGCAAATTTTTAAAATGAAAATGAGTTATTTAACATTTAAGCTGAATTAAATTGTTTATAACTTTTTTTCTACAATTACCTAAATGGCAAAACTTGTTTTCTTAATTTGACAATGACAAAAAGGAATTAAGGAAACAGGTTTGACAATTTTGGTAATGGTAGAAAAAAAGATATAAGCAATTTTTAAAATGAAAATGAGTTATTTAACATTTAAGCTGAATTAAATTGTTTATAACTTTTTTTCTACATTTACCTAAATAGCGAAAATTATTTCCTTAATTTGAAAATGACATAAAAAAATTAAGGAAATAGGCTTGACAATTTAATCAAAGGTAGAAAAAAAGATATTAGCAATTTTTAAAATAAAAATGAGTTATTTAACATTTAAGCTGAATTAAATTGCTTATAACTTTTTTTCTACAATTACCTTAATGGCAAAACTTGTTTCCTTATTTTGAAAATAACATAAAAGAATTAAGGAAACAGGTTTGACAATTTTGGTAATGGTAGAAAAAAAGATATTAGCAATTTTTAAAATGAAAATGAATTATTTAACATTTAAGCTGAATTAAATTGCTTATAACTTTTTTTCTACAAATCCCTAAATGGCGAAACTTGTTTCTTTAATTTGAAAATACATTAAGGAATTAAGGAAAAATGCTTGACAGTTTAATCAATGGTAGAAAAAAAGATATTAGCAATTTTTAAAATGAAAATGAGTTATTTAACATTTAAGCTGAATTAAATTGCTTATAACTTTTTTTCTACAATTACCTAAATGGCAAAACTCTTTTCCCTAATTTTACAATGACATAAAGGAATTAAGGAAACAGGTTTGACAATTTAGGTAATGGTAGAAAAAAAGATATTAGCAATTTTTAAAATGAAAATGAGTTATTTAACATTTAAGCTGAATTAAATTGTTTATAACTTTTTTCCTACAATAACCTTAATAGCGAAATTTGTTTCCTTAATTTGAAAATGACATAAAGGAATTAAGAAAATAGGTTTTACAATTTAGGTAATGGTAGAAAAAAAGAGATTAGCAATTTTAAAAATGAAAATGAGTTATTAAACATTTAAGCTGAATTAAATTGCTTATTACTTTTTTTCTACAATTACCTTAATGGCGAAACTTGTTTCCTTAATTTAAAAATGACATTAAAAAATTAATGAAACAGGTTTAACCATTACCGTACTGGTAGAAAAAAAGATATTAGCAATTTTTAAGATGAAAATGAGTTATTTAACGTTTAAGCTGAATTAAATTGCTTATAACTTTTTTTCTACAATTACCTTAATAGCGAAACTTGTTTCCTTAATTTTAAAATAATAAAGAAGAATTAAGGAAACAGGTTTGACAATTTTGGTAATGGTAGAAAAAAAGATATTAGCATTTTTAAAATGAAAATGAGTTATTTAACATTTAAGCTGAATTAAATTGTTTATAACTTTTTTTCTACAATTACCTATATAGCGAAACTTCTTTCCTTAATTTAAAAATGACATACAAAAATTAATAAAACAGGTTTGACAATTTAGGTAATGGTAGAAAAAAAGATATTAGCAATTTTTAAAATGAAAATGAGTTATTTAACATTTAAGGTGAATTATATTGCTTATAACTTTTATTCTACAATTACCTAAATGGCAAAGCTTATTTCCTTAATTTGACAATTACATAAAGGAATTAAGGAATCAGGTTTGACAATTTAGGTAATGGTAGAAAAAACGATATTAGCAATTTTTAAAATGAAAATGAGTTATTTAACATTTAAGCTGCACTAAATTGTTTATAACTGTTTTTCTAGAATTACCTAAATAGCGAAAATTGTTTTCTTAATTTGAAAATGACATAAAGGAATTAAGGAAATACGCTTGACAATTTATTCAATGGTAGAAAAAAAGATATTAGCAATTTTTAAAATGAAAATGAGTTATTTAACATTTAAGCTGAATTAAAATTTTTATAACTTTTTTTGTACAAGTTTCTAAATGGCTTAACTTGTTTTTTTAATTTGAAAATAACATAAAAAAATTAAGGAAATAGGGTTGATAATTTAGGTAATTGTAGAAAAAAAGATATTAGCAAATTTTTAAAATGAAAATGAGTTATTTAACATTTAAGCTGAATTAAATTGTTTATAACTTTTTTTCTACAATTACCTAAATGGCAAAACTTGTTTTCTTAATTTGACAATGACAAAAAGGAATTAAGGAAACAGGTTTGACAATTTTGGTAATGGTAGAAAAAAAAGATATAAGCAATTTTTAAAATGAAAATGAGTTATTTAACATTTAAGCTGAATTAAATTGTTTATAACTTTTTTTCTACAATTACCTAAATAGCGAAAATTATTTCCTTAATTTGAAAATGACATAAAAAAATTAAGGAAATAGGCTTGACAATTTAATCAAAGGTAGAAAAAAAGATATTAGCAATTTTTAAAATGAAAATGAGTTATTTAACATTTAAGCTGAATTAAATTGCTTATAACTTTTTTTCTACAATTACCTCAATGGCGAAACCTGTTTCCTTAATTTGAAAATAACATAAAAAAATTAAGGAAACAGGTTTGACAATTTTGGTAATGGTAGAAAAAAAGATATTAGCAATTTTTAAAATGAAAATGAATTATTTAACATTTAAGCTGAATTAAATTGCTTATAACTTTTTTTCTACAAATCCCTAAATGGCGAAACTTGTTTCATTAATTTAAAAAGACATTAAGGAATTAAGGAAAAATGCTTGACAGTTTAATCAATGGTAGAAAAAAAGATATTAGCAATTTTTAAAATGAAAATGAGTTATTTAACATTTAAGCTGAATTAAATTGCTTATAACTTTTTTTCTACAATTACCTTAATGGCAAAACTTGTTTCCCTAATTTAACAATGACATAAAGGAATTAAGGATACAGGTCTGACAATTTAGGTAATGGTAGAAAAAAAGATATTAGCAATTTTTAAAATGAAAATGAGTTATTTAACATTTAAGCTGAATTAAATTGTTTATAACTTTTTTTCTACAATTACCTAAATGGCGAAACTTGTTTCCTTAATTTGAAAATGACATTAAAGAATTAAGGAAACAGGTGTGACAATTAAGGTAATGGTAGAAAAAAAGATATTAGCAATTTTTAAAATGAAAATGAGTTTTTTAACATTTAAGCTGAATTAAATTGTTTATAACTTTTTTTGTACAATTACCTATATAGCTAAACTTCTTTCCTTAATTTGAAAATGATATAAAAAAATTAATAAAATAGGTTTGACAATTTAGGTAATGGTAGAAAAAAGATATTAGCAATTTTTAAAATGAAAATGAGTTATTTAACATTTAAGCTGAATTAAATTGCTTATAACTTTTTTTCTACAATTACCTTAATGGCGAAACTTGTTTCCGTTATTTTAAAAAAAACATAAAAGAATTAAGGAAACAGGTTTGACAATTTTGGTAATGGTAGAAAAAAAGATATTAGCAATTTTTAAAATGAAAATGAATTATTTAACATTTAAGCTGAATTAAATTGCTTATAACTTTTTTTCTACAAATCGCTAAATGGCGAAACTTATTTTTTTTATTTGAAAATAACATTAAAAAATTAAGAAATTAGGCTCGACAATTAAGGTAATGGTAGATAAAAAGATATTAGCAATTTTTAAAATGAAAATGAGTTATTTAACATTTAAGCTGAATTAAATTGCTTTTAACTTTTTTTCTACAATTACCTCAATGGCGAAACCTTTTTCCTTAATTTAAAAATAACATAAAAAAATTAAGGAAACAGGTTTGACAATTTTGGTAATGGTAGAAAAAAAGATATTAGCAATTTTTAAAATGAAAATGAATTATTTAACATTTAAGCTGAATTAAATTGCTTATAACTTTTTTTCTACAAATCCCTAAATGGCGAAACTTGTTTCTTTAATTTAAAAAGACATTAAGGAATTAAGGAAAAATGCTTGACAGTTTAATCAATGGTAGAAAAAAAGATATTAGCAATTTTCAAAATGAAAATGAGTTATTTAACATTTAAGCTGAATTAAATTGCTTATAACTTTTTTTCTACAATTACCTTAATGGCAAAACTTGTTTCCCTAATTTAACAATGACATAAGGGAATTAAGGATACAGGTCTAACAATTTAGGTAATGGTAGAAAAAAAGATATTAGCAATTTTTAAAATGAAAATGAGTTATTTAACATTTAAGCTGAATTAAATTGTTTATAACTTTTTTTCTACAATTACCTAAATGGCGAAACTTGTTTCCTTAATTTGAAAATGACATTAAAGAATTAAGGAAACAGGTGTTACAATTAAGGTAATGGTAGAAAAAAAGATATTAGCAATTTTTAAAATGAAAATGAGTTTTTTAACATTTAAGCTGAATTAAATTGTTTATAACTTTTTTTCTACAATTACCTATATAGCAAAACTTCTTTCCTTAATTTGAAAATGATATTAAAAAATTAATAAAACAGGTTTGACAATTTAGGTAATGGTAGAAAAAAGATATTAGCAATTTTTAAAATGAAAATGAGTTATTTAACATTTAAGCTGAATTAAATTGCTTATAACTTTTTTTCTACAATTACCTTAATGGCGAAACTTGTTTCCTTTATTTTAAAAAAACATAAAAGAATTAAGGAAACAGGTTTGACAATTTTGGTAATGGTAGAAAAAAAGATATTAGCAATTTTTAAAATGAAAATGAATTATTTAACATTTAAGCTGAATTAAATTGCTTATAACTTTTTTTCTACAAATCCCTAAATGGCGAAACTTATTTTTTTAATTTGAAAATAACATTAAAAAATTAAGAAAATAGGCTTGACAATTAAGGTAATGGTAGAAAAAAAGATATTAGCAATTTTTAAAATGAAAATGAGTTATTTAACATTTAAGCTGAATTAAATTGTTTATAACTTTTTTTCTACAATTACCTAAATGGCAAAGCTTGTTTCCTTAATTTGAAAATGACATGAAAGAATTAAGCAAATAGGTTTGACAATTTATGTAATGGTAGAAAAAAGATATTAGCAATTTTTAAATGAAAATGAGTTATTTAACATTTAAGCTGAATTAAGTTGTTTATAACTTTTTTCTACAATTACCTAAATAGCGAAAATTGTTTCCTTAATTTGAAAATGACATAAAGGAATTAAGAAAATAGATTTGACAGTTTAGTCAATGGTAGAAAAAAAGATATTAGCAATTTTTAAAATGAAAATGATTTATTTAACATTTAAGCTGAATTAAATTGCTTATAACTTTTTTTCTACAATTACCTAAATAGCGAAACTTGTTTCCTTAATTTGAAAATAACATAAAAGAATTAAGGAATCAGGTTTGACAATTTAGGTAATGGTAGAAAAAACGATATTAGCAATTTTTAAAATGAAAATGAGTTATTTAACATTTAAGCTGCACTAAATTGTTTATAACTGTTTTTCTAGAATTACCTAAATAGCGAAAATTGTTTTCTTAATTTGAAAATGACATAAAGGAATTAAGGAAATACGCTTGACAATTTATTCAATGGTAGAAAAAAAGATATTAGCAATTTTTAAAATGAAAATGAGTTATTAAACATTTAAGCTAAATTAAATTGTTTATAACTGTTTTTCTACAATTACCTAAATGGCGAAACTTGTTTCCTTAATTTGACAATGACATAAAAGAATTAAGAAAATAGGTTTGACAATTTAATCAATGGTAGAAAAAAAGATATTAGCAATTTTTAAAATGAAAATAAGTTATTTAACATTTAAGCTGAATTAAATTGCTTATAACTTTTTTTCTACAATTACCTAAATGGCGAACCTTGTTTCCTTAATTTGAAAATAACATAAAGGAATTAAGGAAACAGGTTTGACAATTTAGGTAATGGTAGAAAAAAAGTTATAAACAATTTAATTCAGTTTAAATGTTAAATAACTCTTTTTAATTTTAAAATTGCTAATATCTTTTTTTCTACAATTACCTAAATGGTGAAACTTATTTTCTTAATTTAGAAATAACATAAAAAAATTAAGGAAACAGGTCTGACAATTTAGGTAATGGTAGAAAAAAAGATATTAGCAATTTTTAAAATGAAAATGAGTTATTTAACATTTAAGCTGAATTAAATTGTTTATAACTTTTTTTCTACAATTACCTTAATGACAAAACTTGTTTCCTTAATTTGAAAATAACATAAAGGAATTAAGGAAACAGGTTTGACAATTTAGGTAATGGTAGAAAAAAAGATATTAGCAATTTTTAAAATGAAAATGAGTTATTTAACATTTAAGCTGAATTAAATTGTTTATAACTTTTTTTCTACAATTACCTAAATAGCGAAACTTGTTTCCTTAATTTGAAAATAACATAAAGGAATTAATGAATTAGGTTTGACAATTAAGGTAATGGTAGAAAAAAAGATATTAGCAATTTTTAAAATGAAAATGAGTTATTTAACATTTAAGCTGAATTAAATTGTTTATAACTTTTTTTCTACAATTACCTTGTAGAGATGGTTTAAACCAAACACACCCCATACTCTCGTATACTCTCCACTCCATTATTGTAAGATACCGAATTGTCACTTAGCTATCAAGTACGAAGACAGTTGTAATAAAGCAATCACAGAAAGCACACCTCTCTTTGATTATGTTTAATACATGGCGCAGTCGGTGATCTGAACATATAAATGTACAGTAGAAAAATTCAAGTTTCATGGGAATCAGTAAGCGGATTCATAAGAATCCCGTTGAAGATATAAAACTTCCTCGTGGACGGCCTCCGAAAAATAGAATAATTTACTTCAATACGAATACTAATACTAATATGGAGTACTTAAAAAAAATTGAAGAACTTAAACTGGATGGAAATATTTCTGAAAATTGGAGGGTATTTTGGCAAAATTTTGAGGTCTGTGGTGCAGTCATTGAATTGGAAGGGAAGACGGATTCAGTTAAGGTGGCTATTTTATTAAATGCATTGGGACCAGAAGCAATCGAAGTGTTCAACTCATTTGACTTAGATGACGCTAAGAAAAAAGTATATAGTGATGTAATCAAAGCTTTCCAAGATTTTTGCAAGCCAAAAACTAACGAAGTATACGAGATTTTTTGTTCCACAGCCATAAACAAAAAACTGGCGAACCTTTTGATCAATTCTTGATGGAACTAAAAAAAACTGTGCGAAAATGTGGATTCAAAGAGCAAGAAAATAGAATGCTACGTGATCGAATTGTGCACGGAGTGTGTGACACAACGTTACAAAAGAGATTACTAGAGATTGAGAACTTAGCCTCAGAAAAGGCGGTGGAGATGGCAAGAGCGGCAGAAGCATCGAGTGAGCAGATGAAGAAACTAGGGGAGCAGGCAGGAGCATCAGCGGGGGCAGTGGTAGATGTTGTTGGGAAAGTTTACAAACGTGGGAATAGATTTAAGGATTATAATATTTCAAATAATAATTCAAAAATCTCTAATGATCCAAAATTCAAAAATAAAACAAATGATCATTTTTTTTATAGGTTACCAAAACCACAGGAAAATGATTTTGATTGTACGTTCTGTGGACAGTCTCATTTGAGAGGTAAATGCCCAGCATATGGAAAAATCTGCTCATATTGTGGAAAAGCAAATCATTTTGCTGCCGCGTGTAGAAGAAAGGGAAAAGAGCCATAACAACCCAGAACCAAACAGGTGACGATAGTGACAGTAGTTTTTGTATAGATTCCATCACAAAAATATGTAAAAGTGTTAAAAAATTGCATGCAAATAATATTAATGAAACGTGTTTCGGGTGGTTTGAAAGTATACAAGTTCAGTCAAAAAACATAAAATTTAAATTAGATACGGGCGCAGATGCAAACGTTTTACCAGTAATGTTTTTGGATAATTTTGAGAACGTGATCATAGAACAAAATAAAAGCAAACTTGAGGCTTATGGAGGGTCCGAAATAAAAACTCTTGGGAGCGCGATGATAAATTGTTGTGTAAGAAATAAGAAAGCTGATCTGAAATTTTATATTGTTAATGAGGGAACGATACCGATATTGGGTTTGAAGAGTTGTATAGAATTAGGTCTCGTGAAAAGAGTAGATAACATAGGAATATCCAAGAAAGAGGATCTTGTAGACAGATATCCAGAGTTATTTGAAGGGTTAGGATGTTTCTGTACAAATTTCAATATCGACCTGAAAAGCAATGCGGTCCCTGTAGCGAGACCTGCAAGAAGAATACCACTGTCATTGCGAGAACCTTTAAAAGAAAGATTAAAGACATTGTGTGAAAATCATATAATAGAAAAAGTTATAGAGCCTTCAGAATGGGATTCAAATATTGTTTTGAAAGAAAAACCTAATAAACAACTAAGAATTAATTTGCTTGGATCCGAAAGCATTAAATGATTCAATTCAGGATAATGTGTATGAAATCCCGTCTTTCGAAGATATTAAACCAAAATTTGTTGAGAAAAAAGTTTTTTTCGGTCTTTGACCTTAAAGATGGGTACTGGCAAATTAAGCTTAATGCAAAATCAAAAAAGCTTTGTACTTTTAGTACTCTTTTTGGCTGTTACCGTTTTAATAGACTACCTTTTGGAATCAGGATAGCGCCCGAAGCGTATCAAATGCTAATGGAAAAAGTTTTTCGTGGGATTAATGGATTGGTTATTTATATAGATGATTTTTAGTAGTAGCAGATAATGAAAAAGAACATGATGAAATAGTAGAACTAGTTATGAAAAGGGCTTTAGAAAAGGGAATTAGGTTCAACAAAGAGAAAATTCAATATAAACAAAAAAGTGATTAATTTTTAGGTCATGTCATAGATGAAGATGGAATACACTGCGACAAATCGAGAATGGAAGCTATTAATAAGTTAGGAGTTCCAAAAACTAAAAATGAATTGCAAAAGCTGCTGGGACTTGTGAATTATGTGAGAGATTACATACCAAATCTAGCGGAGATATCAAATCCGTTGAGAGAGTTACTCTCCAAAGATTTAATTTTTCAATGGTTACTAAGATACTCATTCCAAATGTCTAGAAAAAATAAAAGAATGCATTATAAATGCACCTATATTGCAACCGTTTGATTGCAAAGAAAATATTTCAATACAAACTGATGCATCTCAGTACGGATTGGGATGCTGCCTTTTGCAAAAAGGAAGACCAGTCTGTTTCGCGTCTCGGAGTTTGTCAAGTACGGAAGTGCAATACGCACAGATAGAAAAGGAATTTTTAGCCGTAGTGTTCGCTTGTCAAAAATTTCATTCGTATATATATGGCAGAGAATGTGAAATTATTACTGACCATAAACCTCTATTAGGAATTATGCGTAAGGATTACCATAAAATACCCTCAGCTAGACTTCTGAGAATGAAGTTAAGACTGCAAAAATATCGTTTAACTTTTAAGTATTTGCCTGGTAAGTTTTTTATATATTGCAGACCTATTTTCACGGAACTTTGGGTATGAAAAAAGCAACGGTGAAATAAAAGGCTTAAACGAAATGGTACACTCAATAAATATTAGTGATCAGAAAAGGGGGTTGAAGTGTTAAACAAACTTCATAGTGCGCATCTGGGCATTGAGAAGACAAAAGCCAGGGCTAAGACACTAATTTACTGGCCATCTCTCAATGATGACATAGAGAATATGGTACAAAAATGTAAAATGTGTCAAAAATACAGACAACAAAGTAAAAAAGAACCAATGATTTCGCATGAGATTGTGGACATACCTTTCTTTAAAATAGGAATGGATTTTATGGAGGTAGAAGAAAAAAAATTTTTGATTGTAGCTCATTACTATACGAAGTATTTAGAAATTTTGCTAGTTCTAAAGAAAACCAGTCAAACTGTTATACAGAATTTATTACCTTTAATTGGTACTCACGGTATACCTAGTTATATAATTGCAGACAATGTACCCTTTGGGTCTTTTGAATTTGATAATTTTTGCAATAATTATGACATTTTTGTAGTAACAACAAGCCGAAGGTATCCAAGATCCAACGGATTTGCTGAGCGCATGGTGCAGGTAGCGAAAAACTTAGTTTTAAAATGCAAGGAAGATAAAAATAGTTTATGGATGGCATTACTGGAATATAGGAATACCCCTATAAAAAACTCTGTACTTTCTCCAACTGAATTAATTATGGGAAGGAAAACAAGAAGCCAAATACCAGGAAAAACTGATATTTATAAAAATCAAATGCTCAGCGAACAAATAAAACCAGTTTTAGTTGAAAATAATAGAAAAAATAAATTGAATTATGATAAAACCACCGAAATTAAAAGTGATTTTGAAAATGGTGACGCAGTCTGGGTTAAGGTAGATAAAATTTGGATACCTGGAAAAGTCAAATACAAACCTATTGGATTGAACTTGTAGACGGTCGAACTTTCCGAAGAAATTCGTTTTTTCTTAGACCGCGAAAATAAATAAAAGAAAAGGCTTAGAAAACAAGAATTATTGTCATTGTGTATCCAGTTTGGGAACTGTGTAGAGATTATTTCATACAATAGTAAATGAATTTAATAAAAAAATGGAGAACTGAACAGAAAAAGTACAAACAAAATCATAAACCAATTACATATATGTATATACTTGTTTATTTTGTTTATTCTTATTTATGAACTTATAACTTTATGAATTAAGTAGACAATATTTTAATTTAAGATATAAAAAAAAAAAAAAAAATGTAATGAATTAATGAAAATTTATGGATCATTTATATTAAATTAAGATAAAAACAATTTAATTAAAGGGGGAGATGCAGAGAAGGTTTAAACCAAACAAACCCCATACTCTCCTATACTCTCCACTCCATTATTGTAAGATACCGAATTGTCACTTAGCTATCAAGTACGAAGACAGTTGTAATAAAGCAATCACAGAAAGCACACCTCTCTTTGATTATGTTTATTACAACCTAAATAGCGAAACTTGTTTCCTTAATTTGAAAATAACATAAGGGAATTAAGAAAACAGGTTTGACAATTAAGGTAATGGTAGAAAAAAAGATATTAGCAATTTTTAAAATGAAAATGAGTTATTTAACATTTAAGCTGAATTAAATTGCTTATAACTTTTTTTCTAAAATTACCTAAATGGCGAAACTTGTTTCCTTAATTTGAAAATAACATCAAGAAATTAAGGAAACAGGTTTGACAAATTAGGTAATGGTAGAAAAAAAAATATTAGAAATGTTTAAAATGAAAATGAGTTATTTAACATTTAAGCTGAATTAAATTGTTTATAACTTTTTTTCTACAATTACCTAAATGGCGAAACTTGTTTCCTTAATTTGACAATGACATAAAAGAATTTAGGAAACAGGTTTGACAATTACGGTAGTGGTAGAAAAAAAGATATTAGCAATTTTTAAAATGAAAATGAATTAAATTGTTTATAACTTTTTTTCTACAATTACCTTAATGGCGAAACTTTTTTCCTTAATTTGAAAATGACATAAAGGTTTGACAATGGTTTCCTTAATGGCGGAACTTGTTTCCTTAATTTTAAAATGACATACAAAAATTAATAAAACCGTTTTGAGAATTTAGCTAATGGTAGAAAAAAAGATATTAACAATTTTTAAAATGAAAAAGAGTTATTTAACATTTAAGCTGAATTAAATTGTTTATAACTTTTTTTCTACAATTACCTTAATAGCGAAACTTATTTCCTTAATTTGAAAATGACATAAAAGAATTAATGAAACAGGTTTGACAATTTAGGCAATGGTAGAAAAAAAGATATTAGCAATTTTTAAATTGAAAATGAGTTATTTAACATTTAAGCTGAATTAAATTGTTTATAACTTTTTTTCTACAATTACTTTAATAGCGAAACTTGTTTCCTTAATTTGAAAATGACATAAAAGAATTAATGAAACAGGTTTGACAATTAACGTACTGGTAGAAAAAAAGATATTAGCAGTTCTTAAAATGAAAATGAGTTATTTAACATATAAGCTGAATTTAATTGTTTTTAACTTTTTTTCTACAATTACCTAAATAGCGAAACTTGTTTCCTATTTTTTTCTACAATTACCTAAATAGCGAAACTTATTTCCTTAATTTGAAAATTACAAAGAAGAATTAATAAAACAGGTTTGACAATTTAGGCGATGGTAGAAAAAAAGATTTTAGCATTTTTTAAAATGAAAATGAGTTATTTAACATTTTAGCTGAATTAAATTGCTTATAACTTTTTTTCTACAACTACCAAAATAGCGAAACTTGTTTCCCTTATTTTAAAATGACATACAGAAATTAAGGAAACAGGTTTGACAATTTAGGTAATGGTAGAAAAAAAGATATTAGCAATTTTGAAAATGAAAATGAGTTAAATTGTTTATAACTTTTTGTCTACAATTACCTAAATGGCGAAACTTGTTTTCTTAATTTGAAAATGACATAAACGAATTAAGGAAATAGGTTTGAATATTAAAGAAATGGTAGAAAAAAAGATATTTGCAGTTTTTAAAATGAAAATGAGTTATTTAACATTTAAGCTGATTTAATTGTTTATAACTTTTTTTCTACAATTACCTAAATAGCGAAACTTGTTTCCTTAATTTGAAAATGAAATAAAGGAATTAAGAAAACAGGTTTGACAATTTAGGTAATTGTATAAAAAAAGATATTAGCAATTTTTAAAATGAAAATAAGTTATTTAACATTTAAGCTGGTTTAATTGTTTATATTATATTAAAAATAACATAAAGGAACTAAGGAAATAGGTTTGACAATTAAGGTAATTGTAGAAAAAAAGATATTAGCAATTTTTAAAATGAAAATGAGTTATTTAACATTTAAGCTGAATTAAATTATTTATAACTTTTTTTCTACAATTACCTAAATAGCGAAACTTGTTTCCTTAACTTTAAAATGACATAAAGGAATTAATGAATTAGGTTTGACAATTAACGTACTGGTAGAAAAAAAGATATTAGCAATTTTTAAGATGAAAATCAGTTAATTAACATTTAAGCTGAATTAAATTGTTTATAACTTTTTTTCTACAATTACCTAAATAGCAAAACTTAATTTCTTTATTTGAAAATGACATAAAAGAATTAATGAATTAGGTTTAAAAATTAACGTACTGGTAGAAAAAAAGATATTAGCAATTTTTAAGATGAAAATCAGTTAATTAACATTTAAGCTGAATTTAATTTTTTATAACTTTTTTTCTACAATTACCTAAATAGCAAAGCTTGTTTCCTTAATTTGAAAATGACAAAAAGAAATTAAGGAAACAGGTCTATTTAGGTAATGGTAGAAAAAAAGATATAAGTAAATTTTAAAATGAAAATGAGTTATTTAACATTTAAGCTGAATTAAATTGCTTATAACTTTTTTTCTACAATTACCTAAATGGCGAATTTCTTTTCCTTAATTTGATCATGACATAAAGGAATTAATGAAATAGGTTTGACAATTAAGGTAATGGTAGAAAAAAAGATATCAGCAATTTTTAAAATGAAAATGAGTTATTTAACATTTAAGCTGAATTAAATTGTTAATAACTTTTTTTCTACAATTACCTAAATGGCGGAACTTGTTTCCTTTATTTGAAAATTACATAAAGGAATTAAGGAAATATGTTTGACCATTAAGGTAATGGTAAAAAAAAGATATTAGCAATTTTTAAAATAAAAATGAGTTATTTAACATTTAAGCTGAATTAAATTGTTTATAGTTTTTTTTCTACAATTTCCTAAATGGCGAAACTTGTTTCCTTAATTTGAAAATAACATAAAAGAATTAAGGAAATAGGTTTGATAATTTAGGTAATTGTAGAAAAAAATATATTAGCAATTTTTAAAATGAAAATGAGTTATTTAACATTTAAGCTGAATTATATTGTTTATAACTTTTTTTCTACAATTACCTAAATGGCGAAACTTAATTCCTTAATTTGAAAATGATATGTAGGAATTAAAGAAATAGGTTTGACAATTTAAGCAATGGTAGAAAAAAAGATATTAGCAGTTTTTTAAAATGAAATTGAGTTATTTAACATTTAAGCTGAATTTAACTATTTATAACTTTTTTTCTACAATTACCTAAATAGCGAAACTTATTTCCTTAATTTGAAAATGACAAAGAAAAATTAATAAAACAGGTTTGACAATTTAGGCGATGGTAGAAAAAAAGATATTAGCATTTTTTAAAATGAAAATCAGTTATTTAACATTTAAGCCGAATTAAATTGCTTATAACTTTTTTTCTACAATTACGAAAATGGCGAAACTTGTTTTCTTAATTTGAAAATGACATAAACGAATTAAGGAAATAGGTTTGAATATTAAAGAAAATGGTAGAAAAAAAGATATTAGCAGTTTTTAAAATGAAAATGAGTTATTTAACATTTAAGCTGAATTAAATTGTTTATAACTTTTTTTCTACAATTACCTAAATAGCGAAACTTGTTTCCTTAATTTGAAAATAACATAAAGGAATTAAGGAAACAACAATTAAGGTAATGGTAGAAAAAAAGATATTAGCAATTTTTAAAATGAAAATGAGTTATTTAACATTTAAGCTGAATTAAATTGCTTATAACTTTTTTTCTACAATTACCTAAATGGCGAAACTTATTTCCTTAATTTGAAAATAACATAAAGGAATTAAGGTTTGACAATTAAGGTAATGGTAGAAAAAAAGATATTAGCAATTTTTAAAATGAAAATGAGTTATTTAACATTTAAGCTGAATTAAATTGCTTATAACTTTTTTTCTACAATTACCTAAATAGCGAAACTTGTTTCCTTAATTTGAAAATAACATAAAGGAATTAATAAAGCAGGTTTGACAATTTAAGTAATTGTAGAAAAAAAGATATTAGCAATTTTTAAAATGAAAATGAGTTATTTAACATTTAAGCTGAATTAAATTACTTATAACTTTTTTTCTACAATTACCTTAATAGCGAAACTTGTTCCTTAAATTGAAAATGACATAATCAAAATTAACGAAACAAGTTTGACAATTAAGGTAATGGTAGAAAAAAAGTTATAAACAATTTAATTCAGCTTAAATGTTAAATAACTCATTTTTTAGAAAAAAAGATATTAGCAATTTTTAAAATGAAAATGAGTTATTTAACATTTAAGCTGAATTAAATTGTTTATAACTTTTTTTCTACAATTACCTTACTGACGAAACTAGTTTCCTTAATTTTAAAATGACATAAAGGAATTAAAGAAATAGGTTTGACAATTTAGGTAATGGTAGAAAAAAAGTTATAACAATTTAATTCAGCTTAAATGTTAAATAACTCATTTTCATTTTAAAAATTGCTAATATCTTTTTTTCTACCATTACCTTAATGGCGAAACTTGTTTCCTTAATTTAAAAATGATATAAAGGAATTAAGGAAACAGGTCTGACAATTTAGATAATGGTAGAAAAAAAGATATTAGCAATTTTTAAAATGAAAACGAGTTATTTAACATTTAAGCTCAATTAAATTGTTTATAACTTTTTTTCTACAATTACCTAAATCTAAATAGCGAAATTTATTTCCTCAATTTGACAATGACATAAAGGAATTAGGGAAATAGATTTGACAATTTATGTAATGGTTGAAAAAAAGATATTAGCAATTTTTAAAATGAAAATGAGTTATTTAACATTTAAGCTGAATTAAATCGTTTATAACTTTTTTTCTACAATTACCTAAATGGCGAAACTTGTTTCGTTAATTAGAAAATGACATAAAAGAATTATTGAAAAAGGTTTGACAATTTAGGAAATGGTAGAAAAAAAGATATTAGCAATTTTTAAAATGAAAATGAGTTATTTAACATTTAAGCTGAATTAAATTGTTTATAACTTTTTTTCTACAAATACCTTAAGGTAAAGCGAAAGCGAAACTTGTTTCCATAATTTGAAAATGACATAAAAGAATTAATGAAACAGGTTTGACAATTAACGTACTGGTAGAAAAAAAGATATTAGCAATTTTTAAGATAAAAATGAGTTATTTAACATTTAAGCTGAATTAAATTGTTTATAACTTTTTTTCTACAATTATCTAAATAGCGAAACTTATTTTCTTAATTTGAAAATGACATAAAGGTAAAAGTAATGGTAGAAAAAAAGTTATAAACAATTTTATTCAGTTTAAATGTTAAATAATTCATTTTTATTTTAAAAATTGCTAATATCTTTTTTTCTACAAATACCTTAATAGCGAAACTTGTTTCCTTAATTTAAAAATGATGAAATAAAGGAATCAAGGAAACAGGTCTGATAAATTAGGTAATGGTAGAAAAAAAGATATTAGCAATTTTTAAAATGAAAATGAGTTATTTAACATATAAGCTGAATTAAATTGTTTATAACTTTTTTTCTACAATTACCTAAATGGCAAAACTTAATTTCTTAATTTAAAAATAACATAAACGAATGAAGAAAACAGGTTTGACAATTAAGGTAATTGTAGAAAAAAAGATTTTAGCATTTTTTAAAATTAAAATGAGTTATTTAACATTTTAGCTGAATTAAATTGCTTATAACTTTTTTTCTACAACTACCAAAATAGCGAAACTTGTTTCCCTTATTTTAAAATGACATACAGAAATTAAGGAAACAGGTTTGACAATTTAGGTAATGGTAGAAAAAAAGATATTAGCAATTTTGAAAATGAAAATGAGTTAAATTGTTTATAACTTTTTGTCTACAATTACCTAAATGGCGAAACTTGTTTTCTTAATTTGAAAATGACATAAACGAATTAAGGAAATAGGTTTGAATATTAAAGAAATGGTAGAAAAAAAGATATTTGCAGTTTTTAAAATGAAAATGAGTTATTTAACTTTTAAGCTGATTTAATTGTTTATAACTTTTTTTCTACAATTTCCTAAATAGCGAAACTTGTTTCCTTAATTTGAAAATGAAATAAAGGAATTAAGAAAACAGGTTTGACAATTTAGGTAATTGTATAAAAAAAGATATTAGCAATTTTTGAAATGAAAATAAGTTATTTAAAATTTAAGCAATGCTAGAAAAAAAGATATTAGCAGTTTTTAAAATGAAAATAAGTTATTTAACATTTAAGCTGGTTTAATTGTTTATAACTTTTTTTCTACAATTACCTAAATAGCGAAACTTGTTTCCTTAATTTGAAAATGAAATAAAGGAATTAAGAAAACAGGTTTGACAATTTAGGTAATATTAGAAAAAAAGATATTAGCAATTTTTAAAATGAAAATGAGTTATTTAACATTTAAGCTGAATTAAATTGTTTATAACTTTTTTTCTACAATTACCTTAATAGCGAAACTTGTTTCCTTAATTTAAAAATAACATAAAAGAACTAAGGAAATAGGTTTGACAATTAAGGTAATTGTAGAAAAAAAGATATTAGCAATTTTTAAAATGAAAATGAGTTATTTAACATTTAAGCTGAATTAAATTATTTATAACTTTTTTTCTACAATTACCTAAATGGCAAAACTTATTTCCTTAATTTGAAAATGACATAATGGAATTAAATAAATAGGTTTGACAATTTAGGTAATGGTAGAAAAAAAGATATTAGCAATTTTGAAAATGAAAATGAGTTATTTAATATTAAAGCTAAATTAAATTGTTTATAACTTTTTTTCTACAATTACTTTAATGGCGAAACTTGTTTCCTTAATTTGAAAATGACATAAAGGAATTAAATAAATAGGTTTGACAATTTAGGTAATGGTAGAAAAAAAGATATTAGCAATTTTGAAAATGAAAATGAGTTAAATTGTTTATAACTTTTTGTCTACAATTACCTAAATGGCGAAACTTGTTTTCTTAATTTGAAAATGACATAAACGAATTAAGGAAATAGGTTTGAATATTAAAGAAATGGTAGAAAAAAAGATATTTGCAGTTTTTAAAATGAAAATGAGTTATTTAACATTTAAGCTGATTTAATTGTTTATAACTTTTTTTCTACAATTACCTAAATAGCGAAACTTGTTTCCTTAATTTGAAAATGAAATAAAGGAATTAAGAAAACAGGTTTGACAATTTAGGTAATTGTGTAAAAAAAGATATTAGCAATTTTTAAAATGAAAATAAGTTATTTAAAATTTAAGCAATGGTAGAAAAAAAGATATTAGCAGTTTTTAAAATGAAAATAAGTTATTTAACATTTAAGCTGGTTTAATTGTTTATAACTTTTTTTCTACAATTACCTAAATAGCGAAACTTGTTTCCTTAATTTGAAAATGAAATAAAGGAATTAAGAAAACAGGTTTGACAATTTAGGTAATATTAGAAAAAAAGATATTAGCAATTTTTAAAACGAAAATGAGTTATTTAACATTTAAGCTGAATTAAATTGTTTATAACTTTTTTTCTACAATTACTTAAATAGCAAAACTTGTTTCCTTAATTTGAAAATAACATAAAGGAATTAAGGAAACAACAATTAAGGTAATGGTAGAAAAAAAGATATAAGCAATTTTTAAAATGAAAATGAGTTATTTAACATTTAAGCTGAATTAAATTATTTATAACTTTTTTTCTACAATTACCTAAATGGCAAAACTTATTTCCTTAATTTCACAATGACATAAAGGAATTAAGGAAACAGGTTTGACAATTAAGGTAATGGTATAAAAAAAGATATTAGCAATTTTTAAAATGAAAATGAATTATTTAATATTTAAGCTAAATTAAATTGTTAATAACTTTTTTTCTACAATTACCTTAATGGTGAAACTTGTTTCTTTAATTTGGAAATGACATAAAGGAATTAAATAAATACGTTTGAACATTTGGGTAATGGTAGAAAAAAAGATATTAGCAATTTTGAAAATGAAAATGAGTTAAATTGCTTATAACTTTTTGTCTACAATTACCTAAATGGCGAAACTTGTTTTCTTAATTTGAAAATGACATAAACGAATTAAGGAAATAGGTTTGAATATTAAAGAAATGGTAGAAAAAAAGATATTAGCAGTTTTTAAAATGAAAATGAGTTATTTAACATTTAAGCTGATTTAATTGTTTATAACTTTTTTTCTACAATTACCTAAATCTAAATAGCGAAATTTGTTTCCTTAATTTGACAATGACATAAAGGAATTAGGGAAATAGATTTGACAATTTATGTAATGGTTGAAAAAAAGATATTAGCAATTTTTAAAATGAAAATGAGTTATTTAACATTTAAGCTGAATTAAATCGTTTATAACTTTTTTTCTACAATTACCTAAATGGCGAAGCTTGTTTCCTTAATTTGAAAATGACATAAAAGAATTAATGAAAAAGGTTTGAAAATTTGGGAAATGGTGAAAAAAAGATATTAGCAATTTTTAAAATGAAAATGAGTTATTTAACATTTAAGCTGAATTAAATTGTTTATAACTTTTTTTCTACAATTACCTTAATAGCGAAACTTGTTTCCTTAATTTGAAAATGACATAAAAGAATTAATGAAACAGGTTTGACATTTAACGTACTGGTAGAAAAAAAGATATTAGCAATTTTTAAGATAAAAATGAGTTATTTAACATTTAAGCTGAATTAAATTGTTTATAACTTTTTTTCTACAATTACCTAAATGGCGAAACTTGTTTTCTTCATTCGTTTATGTTATTTTTAAATTAAGAAAACAAGTTTCGCCATTTAGGTAATTGTAAAAAAAAAGTTATAAACAATTTAATTCAGCTTAAATGTTAAATAACTCATTTTCATTTTAAAAAATGCTAATATCTTTTTTTCTAATATTACCTAAATTGTCAAACTTGTTTTCTTCATTCGTTTATGTTATTTTTAAATTAAGAAAACAAGTTTCGCCATTTAGGTAATTGTAAAAAAAAAGTTATAAACAATTTAATTCAGCTTAAATGTTAAATAACTTATTTTCATTTTAATAATTGCTAATATCTTTTTTTCTACCATTACCTAAATTATCAGACCTGGTTCCTTGATTCCTTTATATCATTTTTAAATTAAGAAAACAAGTTTCGCTATTAAGGTATTTGTAGAAAAAAAGATATTAGCAATTTTTAAAATGAAAATGAATTATTTAACATTTAAACTGAATAAAATTGTTTATAACTTTTTTTCTACCATTACCTCAATTGTCAAACCTGTTTCCTTAATTCCTATATGTCATTTTCAAATTAAGGAAACAAGTTTTGCTATTTAGGTAATTGTAGAAAAAAAGTTATAAGCAATTTAATTCAGCTTAAATGTTAAATAACTCATTTTTATCTTAAAAATTGCTAATATCTTTTTTTCTACTAGTACGTTAATTGTCAAACCTGTTTCATTAATTCTTTTATGGCATTTTCAAATTAAGGAAACAAGTTTCGCCATTTAGGTTATTGTAGAAAAAAAGTTATAAACAATTTAATTCAGCTTAAATTTTAAATAACTCATTTTCATTTTAAAAATTGCTAATATCTTTTTTTCTACCATTGCCTTAATTGTCAAACCTGTTTCATTAATTTTTTTATGTCATTTTCAAATTAAGGAAACAAGTTTCGCCATTAAGGTAATTGTAGCAAAAATGTTATAAACAATTAAATTCAGCTTAAATGTTAAATAACTCATTTTCATTTTAAAAACTGCTAATATCTTTTTTTCTACCATTAAAAAAAAAGTAGAAAAAAAGTTATAAACAATTTAATTCAGCTTAAATGTTAAATAACTCATTTTCATTTTAAAAATTGCTAATATCTTTTTTTCTACCATTACCTAAATTGTCAAACCTGTTTCCTTAATTCCTTTATGTTATTTTAAAATTAAGGAAATAAGTTTCGCCATTTAGGTAATTGTAGAAAAAAAGTTATAAACAATTTAATCCAGCTTAAATGTTAAATAACTCATTTTCATTTTAAAAATTGCTAATATCTTTTTTTCTACCATTACCTTAATTGTCAAACCTGTTTCCCTAATTCCTTTATGTTATTTTTAAATTAAGGAAATAAGTTTCGCTATTAAGGTAATTGTAGAAAAAAAGTTATAAACAATTTAATTCAGCTTAAATGTTAAATAACTCATTTTCATTTTAAAAATTGCTAATATCTTTTTTTCTAATATTACCTAAATTGTCAAACCTGTTTTCTTAATTCCTTTATGTCATTTTCAAATTAAGGAAACAAGTTTCGCTATTTAGGTAATTGTAGAAAAAAAGTTATAAGCAATTAAATCAGCTTAAATGTTAAATAACTCATTTTCATTTTAAAAACTGCTAATATCTTTTTTTCTACCATATCTTTAATATTCAAACCTGTTTTCTTAATTTCTTAATGTCATTTTCAAATTAAGAAAACAAGTTTCACCATTTAGGTAATTGTAGAAAAAAAGTTATAAACAATTTAACTCATTTTCATTTTCAAAATTGCTAATATCTTTTTTTCTACCATTACCTAAATTGTCAAACCTGTTTCGTTAATTCCTGTATGTCATTTTAAAATTAGGGAAACAAGTTTCGCTATTTAGGTAATTGTAGAAAAAAAGTTATAAACAATTTAATTCAGCTTAAATGTTAAATAACTCTAATATCTTTTTTTCTACCATTACCTTAATTGTCAAACATGTTTCTTTAATTTCTTTATGTAATTTTCAAATAAAAGAAACAAGTTTTGCCATTTAGGTAATTGTAGTAAAAAAGTTATAAACAATTTAATTCAGCTTAAATGTTAAATAACTCATTTTCATTTTAAAAAATGCTAATATCTTTTTTTCTAATATTACCTAAATTGTCAAACTTGTTTTCTTCATTCGTTTATGTTATTTTTAAATTAAAAAAACAAATTTCGCCATTTAGGTAATTGTAAAAAAAAAGTTATAAACAATTTAATTCAGCTTAAATGTTAAATAACTCATTTTCATTTTAATAATTGCTAATATCTTTTTTTCTACCATTACCTAAATTATCAGACCTGGTTCCTTGATTCCTTTATATCATTTTTAAATTAAGGAAACAAGTTTCGCTATTTAGGTATTTGTAGAAAAAAAGATATTAGCAATTTTTAAAATGAAAATGAATTATTTAACATTTAAACTGAATAAAATTGTTTATAACTTTTTTTCTACCATTACCTCAATTGTCAAACCTGTTTCCTTAATTCCTTTATGTCATTTTCAAATTAGGGAAACAAGTTTTGCTATTTAGGTAATTGTAGAAAAAAAGTTATAAGCAATTTAATTCAGCTTAAATGTTAAATAACTCATTTTTATCTTAAAAATTGCTAATATCTTTTTTTCTACCAGTACGTTAATTGTCAAACCTGTTTCATTAATTCTTTTATGTCATTTTCAAATTAAGAAAACAAGTTTCACCATTTAGGTAATTGTAGAAAAAAAGTTATAAACAATTTAATTCAGCTTAAATTTTAAATAACTCATTTTCATTTTAAAAATTGCTATTATCTTTTTTTCTACCATTGCCTTAATTGTCAAACCTGTTTCATTAATTTTTTTATGTCATTTTCAAATTAAGGAAACAAGTTTCGCCATTAAGGTAATTGTAGCAAAAATGTTATAAACAATTAAATTCAGCTTAAATGTTAAATAACTCATTTTCATTTTAAAAACTATTAATATCTTTTTTTCTACCATTACCTAAATTGTCAAACCTAATTCCCTTATAAAAATAATATAAATAAATAATAAAATAAAATAAAATTGTTTATAACTTTTTTTCTACCATTACCTCAATTGTCAAACCTGTTTCCTTAATTCCTTTATGTCATTTTCAAATTAAGGAAACAAGTTTTGCTATTTAGGTAATTATAGAAAAAAAGTTATAAGCAATTTAATTCAGCTTAAATGTTAAATAACTCATTTTTATCTTAAAAATTGCTAATATCTTTTTTTCTACCAGTACGTTAATTGTCAAACCTGTTTCATTAATTCCTTTATGTCATTTTCAAATTAAGGAAACAAATTTCGCTATTTAGGTAATTGTAGAAAAAAAGTTATAAACAATTTAATTCAGCTTAAATGTTAAATAACTCGTTTTCATTTTAAAAATTGCTAATATCTTTTTTTCTACCATTACTTAAATTGTCATACCTGTTTCCTTAATTCCTTTATATCATTTTTAAAGTAAGGAAACAAGTTTCGCCATTTAGGTAATTGTAGACAAAAAGTTATAAACAATTTAACTCATTTTCATTTTCAAAATTGCTAATATCTTTTTTTCTACCATTACCTAAATTGTCAAACCTGTTTCCTCAATTCCTGTATAACATTTTAAAATAAGGGAAACAAGTTTCGCTATTTAGGTAATTATAGAAAAAAAGTTATAAGCAATTTAATTCAGCTTAAATGTTAAATAACTCATTTTCATTTTAAAAATTGCTAATATCTTTTTTTCTAACATTACCTTAATTGTCAAACATGTTTCCTTAATTTCTTTATGTAATTTTCAAATAAAGGAAACAAGTTCCGCTATTATGGTAATTGTAGAAAAAAAGATATTAGCAATTTTTAAAATGAAAATGAGTTAAATTGTTTATAACTTTTTGTCTACAATTACCTACATGGCGAAACTTGTTTCCTTACTTTAAAAATGATATAAAGGAATTAAGGAAACAGGTATGACAATTTAAGTAATGGTAGAAAAAAAGATATTAGCAATTTTTAAAATGAAAACGAGTTATTTAACATTTAAGCTGAATTAAATTGTTTATAACTTTTTTTCTACAATTACCTAAATAGCGAAATTTGTTTCCTTAATTTGAAAATGACATACAGGAATTATCGAAACAGGTTTGACAATTTAGGTAATGGTAGAAAAAAAGATATTAGCAGTTTTTAAAATGAAAATGAGTTATTTAACATTTAAGCTGATATAATTGTTTATAACTTTTTTTCTACAATTACCTTAATAGCGAAACTTGTTTCCTTAATTTAAAAATGACATAAAGGAATTAAGAAAACAGGTTTGACAATTTAGGTAATATTAGAAAAAAAGATATTAGCAATTTTTAAAATGAAAATGAGTTATTTAACATTTAAGCTGAATTAAATTGTTTATAACTTTTTTTCTACAATTACCTTAATAGCGAAACTTGTTTCCTTAATTTGAAAATAACATAAAGGAATTAAGGAAACAGGTTTGACAATTAAGGTAATGGTAGAAAAAAAGATATTAGCAATTTTTAAAATGAAAATGAGTTATTTAACAATTAAGCTGATTTAATTGTTTATAACTTTTTTTCTACAATTACCTAAATAGCGAAACTTGTTTCCCTTATTTTAAAATGACATACAGGGATTAAGGAAACAGGTTTGACAATTTAGGTAATGGTAGAAAAAAAGATATTAGCAATTTTGAAAATGAAAATGAGTTAAATTGTTTATAACTTATTGTCTACAATTACCTAAATGGCGAAACTTGTTTTCTTAATTTGAAAATGACATAAACGAATTAAGGAAATAGGTTTGAATATTAAATAAATGGTAGAAAAAAGATATTAGCAGTTTTTAAAATGAAAATGAGTTATTTAACATTTAAGCTGATTTAATTGTTTATAACTTTTTTTCTACAATTACCTAAATAGCGAAACTTGTTTCCTTAATTTGAAAATGAAATAAAGGAATTAAGAAAACAGGTTTGACAATTTAGGTAATTGTAGAAAAAAAGATATTAGCAATTTTTAAAATGAAAATGAGTTATTTAACATTTAAGCTGAATTAAATTGTTTATAACTTTTTTACTACAATTACCTTAATAGCGAAACTTGTTTCCTTAATTTAAATATAACATAAAGGAATTAAGGAAACAGGTTTGACAATTAAGGTAATGGTAGAAAAAAAGATATTAGCAATTTTTAAAATGAAAATGAGTTATTTAAAATTTAAGCAATGGTATAAAATGAAAATGAGGTTTTTAACATTTTAGCTGAATTTAATTGTTTATAACTTTTTTTCTACAATTACCTTAATGGCGAAACTTGTTTCCCTTATTTGAAAATGACATAAAGGAATTAAAGAAATAGGTTTGACAATTTAGGTAATGGTAGAAAAAAAGATATTAGCAATTTTGAAAATGAAAATGAGTTAAATTGTTTATAACTTTTTGTCTACAATTACCTAAATGGCGAAACTTCTTTTCTTAATTTGAAAATGACATAAACGAATTAAGGAAATAGGTTTGAATATTAAAGAAATGGTAGAAAAAAAGATATTAGCAGTTTTTAAAATGAAAATGAGTTATTTAACATTTAAGCTGATTTAATTGTTTATAACTTTTTTTCTACAATTACCTTAATAGCGAAACTTGTTTCCAATTTAGGTAATTGTAGAAAAAAAGTTATAAAAGATTTAATTCAGCTTAAATGTTAAATAACTCATTTTCATTTTAAAAATTGCTAATATCTTTTTTTCTACAAATACCTTAATGGCGAAACTTGTTTCCTTAATTTAAAAATGATATAAGGGAATTAAGGAATTAAGGAAACAGGTCTGACAATTTAGGTAATGGTATAAAAAAGATATTAGCAATTTTTAAAATGAAAACGAGTTATTTAACATTTAAGCTGAATTAAATTGTTTATAACTTTTTTTCTACAATTACCTAAATCTAAATAGCGAAATATGTTTCCTTAATTTGACAATGACATAAAGGAATTAGGGAAATAGATTTGACAATTTATGTAATGGTTGAAAAAAAGATATTAGCAATTTTTAAAATGAAAATGAGTTATTTAACATTTAAGCTGAATTAAATCGTTTATAACTTTTTTTTCTACAATTACCTAAATGGCGAAACTTGTTTCCTTAATTTGAAAATGACATAAAAGAATTAATGAAAAAGGTTTGACAATTAAGGAAATGGTAGAAAAAAAGATATTAGCAATTTTTAAAATGAAAATGAGTTATTTAACATTTAAGCTGAATTAAATTGTTTATAACTTTTTTTCTACAATTACCTTAATAGCAAAACTTGTTTCCTTAATTTGAAAATGACATAAAAGAATTAATGAAACAGGTTTGACATTTAAAGTACTGGTAGAAAAAAAGATATTAGCAATTTTTAAGATAAAAATGAGTTATTTAACATTTAAGCTGAATTAAATTGTTTATAACTTTTTTTCTACAATTACCTAAATAGCGAAACTTATTTTCTTAATTTGAAAATGACATAAAGGAATTAAGGAAACAGGTTTGACAATTGAGGTAATGGTAGAAAAAAGTTATAAACAATTTTATTCAGTTTAAATGTTAAATAATTCATTTTCATTTTAAAAATTGCTAATATATTTTTTTCTACAAATACGTTAATAGCGAAACTTGTTTCCTTAATTTAAAAATGAAATAAAGGAATCAAGGAAACAGGTCTGATAATTTAGGTAATGGTAGAAAAAAAGATATTAGCAATTTTTAAAATGAAAATGAGTTATTTAACATTTAAGCTGGATTAAATTGTTTATAACTTTTTTTCTACAATTACCTAAACGGCGAAACTTATTTCCTTAATTTTAAAATAACATAAAGGAATTAAGGAAACAGGTTTGACAATTTAGGTAATGGTAGAAAAAAAGATATTAGCAATTTTTAAAATGAAAATGAGTTATTTAACATTTAAGCTGAATTAAATTGTTTATAACTTTTTTTCTGCAATTACCTTAATAACGAAACTGATTTCCTTAATTTTAAAATGACATAAAGGAATTAAGGAATAAGGTTTGACAATTTAGGTAATGGTAGAAAAAAAGTTATAAACAATTTAATTCAGCTTAAATGTTAAATAACTCATTTTTATCTTAAAAATTGCTTATATCTTTTTTTCTACCAGTACGTTAATTGTCAAACCTGTTTCATTAATTCTTTTATGTCATTTTGAAATTAAGGAAACAAGATTCGCCATTTAGGTAATCGTAGAAAAAAAGTTATAAACAATTTAACTCAGCTTAAATTTTAAATAACTCATTTTCATTTTAAAAATTGCTAATATCTTTTTTTCTACCATTGCCTAAATGGTCAAACCTGTTTCATTAATTCTTTTATGTCATTTTCAAATTAAGGAAACAATATTCGCTATTTAAGTAATTGTAGAAAAAAAGTTATAAACAATTTAATTCAGCTTAAATGTTAAATAACTCATTTTCATTTTAAAAACTGCTAATATCTTTTTTTCTACCATTACCTAAATTGTCAAACCTGTTTCCCTAATTCCTTTATGTCATTTTCAAATTAAGGAAATAAATTTTGCTATTTAGGTAATTGTAGAAAAAAAGTTATAAACAACATAATTCAACTTAAATGTTAAATAACTCGTTTTCATTTTGAAAATTGCTAATATCTTTTTTTCTACCATTACTTAAATTGTCATTCCTTTTTCCTTAATTCCTTTATATCATTTTTAAAGTAAGGAAACAAGTTTCGCCATTTAGGTAATTGTTGACAAAAAGTTATAAACAATTTAACTCATTTTCATTTTCAAAATTGCTAATATCTTTTTTTCTACCATTACCTAAATTGTCAAACCTGTTTCCTCAATTCCTGTATAACATTTTAAAATAAGGGAAACAAGTTTCGCTATTTAGGTAATTATAGAAAAAAAGGTATAAGCAATTTAATTCAGCTTAAATGTTAAATAACTCATTTTCATTTTAAAAATTGCTTATATCTTTTTTTCTACCATTACCTTAATTGTCAAACCTGTTTCCTTAATTCCTTTATGTCATTAAAAATTAAGGAAACAGGTTTTGCTATTTAGGTAATTGTAGAAAAAAAGTTATAAACAATTTAATTCAGCTTAAATGTTAAATAACTTGTTTTTATCTTAAAAATTGCTAATATCTTTTTTTTCTACCAGTACGTTAATTGTCAAACCTGTTTCATTAATTCTTTTATGTCATTTTCAAATTAAGGAAACAAGTTTCGCCATTTAGGTAATTGTAGAAAAAAAGTTATAAACAATTTAATTCAGCTTAAATTTTAAATAACTCATTTTTATTTTAAAAATTGCTAATATCTTTTTTTCTACCATTGCCTAAATTGTCAAACCTGTTTCATTAATTCTTTTATGTCATTTTCAAATTAAGGAAACTAGTTTCGCCATTAAGGTAATTGTAGCAAAAAAGTTATAAAAAATTAAATTCAGCTTAAATGTTAAATAACTCATTTTCATTTTAAAAACTGCTAATATCTTTTTTTCTACCATTACCTCAATTGTCAAACCTGTTTCCCTAATTCCTTTATGTCATTTTTAAATTAAGGAAACAAGTTTTGCTATTTAGGTAAATGTAGAACAAAAGTTATAAACAATTTAATTCAGCTTAAATGTTAAATAACTCATTTTTATCTTAAAAATTGCTAATATCTTTTTTTCTACCAGTACGTTAATTGTCAAACCTGTTTCATTAATTCTTTTATGTCATTTTCAAATTAAGGAAACAAGTTTCGCCATTTAGGTAATTGTAGAAAAAAAGTTATAAACAATTTAATTCAGCTTAAATTTTAAATAACTCATTTTCATTTTAAAAATTGCTAATATCTTTTTTTCTACCATTGCCTAAATTGTCAAACCTGTTTCATTAATTCTTTTATGTCATTTTCAAATTAAGGAAACAAGTTTCGCCATTAAGGTAATTGTAGCAAAAAAGTTATAAACAATTAAATTCAGCTTAAATGTTAAATAACTCATTTTCATTTTAAAAACTGCTAATATCTTTTTTTCTGCCATTACCTAAATTGTCAAACCTGTTTCCCTAATTTTTTTATGTCATTTTCAAATTAAGGAAACAAATTTCGCTATTTAGGTAATTGTAGAAAAAAAGTTATAAACAATATAAATCAGCTTAAATGTTAAATAACTTGTTTTCATTTTAAAAATTGCTAATATCTTTTTTTCTACCATTACTTAAATTGTCATACCTGTTTCCTTAATTCCTTTATATCATTTTTAAAGTAAGGAAACAAGTTTCGCCATTTAGGTAATTGTAGACAAAAAGTTTTAAACAATTTAACTCATTTTCATTTTCAAAATTTGCTAATATCTTTTTTTCTACCATTACCTAAATTGTCAAACCTGTTTCCTCAATTCCTGTATAACATTTTAAAATAAGGGAAACAAGTTTCGCTATTTAGGTAATTATAGAAAAAAAGTTATAAGCAATTTAATTCAGCTTAAATGTTAAATAACTCATTTTCATTTTAAAAATTGCTTATATCTTTTTTTCTACCATTACCTTAATTGTCAAACATGTTTCCTTAATTCCTTTATGTTATTTTCAAATAAAGGAAACAAGTTCCGCTATTATGGTAATTGTAGAAAAAAAGATATTAGCAATTTTTAAAATGAAAATGAGTTATTTAACATTTAAGCTGAATTAAATTGTTATAACTTTTTTTCTACCATTACCTTAATTGTCAAACCTATTTCTTTAATTCCTTTATGTCATTTTCAAATTAAGGAAACAAGTTTCGCCATTAAGGTAATTGTAGAAAAAAAGTTATAAACAATTTAATTCAGCTTAAATTTTAAATAACTCATTTTCATTTTAAGAAACTGCTAATATCTTTTTTTCTACCATTGCTTAAATTTTAAATAACTCATTTTCATTTTAAAAATTGCTAATGTCTTTTTTTCTACCATTACCCTTATTGTCAGACCTGTTTCCTTAATTCCTTTATGTTATTTTTAAATTAAGGAAACAAGTTTCGCTATTAAGGTAATTGTAGAAAAAAAGTTATAAACAATTTAATTCAGCTTAAATGTTAAATAACTCATTTTCATTTTAAAAATTGCTAATATCTTTTTTTCTAATATTACCTAAATTGTCAAACCTGTTTCCTTAATTCCTTTATGTTATTTTAAAATTAAGGAAACAAGTTTCGCCATTTAGGTAATTGTAGACAAAAAGTTATAAACAATCTAACTCATTTTCATTTTCAAAATTGCTAATAACTTTTTTTCTACAATTACCTAAATGGCAAAACTTGTTTCTTTTATTTGAAAATTACATAAAGAAATTAAGGAAACAAGTTTGACAATTAACGTACTGGTAGAAAAAAAGATATTAGCAATTTTTAAAATGAAAATGAGTTATTTAACATTTAAGCTGAATTAAATTGTTTATAACTTTTTTTCTACAATTACCTAAATGGCGAAACTTGTTTCCTCAATTTGAAAATAACATAAAGAAATTAAGAAAACAGGTTTGACAATTTAGGTAATGGTAGAAAAAAAAGATATTAGCAATTTTTAAAATGAAAATGAGTTATTTAACATTTAAGCTGAATTAAATTGTTTATTACTTGTTTCCTTAATTTGATAATGACATAAAGGAATTAACGAAATAGGTTTGACAATTTAGGTAATTGTAGAAAAAAATATATTAGCAATTTTTTTAAAATGAAAATGAGTTATTTAACATTTAAGCTGAATTTAATTGTATATAACTTTTTTTCTACATTACCTAAATAGCGAAACTTTTTTCCTTAATTTAAATTGACAAAAAAGAATTAATGAAACAGGTTTGACAATTTAGGCGATGGTAGAAAAAAAGATATTAGCAATTTTTAAAATGAAAATGAGTTATTTAACATTTAAGCTGAATTAAATTGTTTATAACTTTTTTTCTACAATTACCAAAATGGCGAAACTTGTTTCTTTAATTTTAAAATAACATAGAGGAATTATTGATTTAGGTTTGACAATTAAGGTAACGGTAGAAAAAAAGATATTAGCAATTTTTAAAATGAAAATGAGTTAAATTGTTTATAACTTTTTTTCTACAATTACCTAAATGGTGAAACTTGTTTTCTTAATTTGAAAATGACATTAAGGAATTAAGGAAACAGGTTTGACAATTTAGGTAATATTAGAAAAAAAGATATTAGCAATTTTTAAAATGAAAATGAGTTATTTAACATTTAAGCTGAATTTAATTGTATATAACTTTTTTTCTACAATTACCTAAATAGCGAAACTTTTTTCCTTAATTTAAATTGACAAAAAAGAATTAATGAAACAGGTTTGACAATTTAGGTAATGGTAGAAAAAAAGTTATAAACAATTTAATTCAGCTTAAATGTTAAATAACTCATTTTCATTTTAAAAATTGCTAATATCTTTTTTTTTACCATTACCTAAATTGCCAAACCTGTTTCCTTAATTCCGTTATGTTATTTTAAAATTAAGGAAATAAGTTTCGCCATTTAGGTAATTGTAGAAAAAAAGTTATAAACAATTTAATCCAGCTTAAATGTTAAATAACTCATTTTCATTTTAAAAATTGCTAATATCTTTTTTTCTACCATTACCTTAATTGTCAAACCTGTTTCCTTAATTCCTTTATGTTATTTTTAAATTAAGGAAACAAGTTTCGCTATTAAGGTAATTGTAGAAAAAAAGTTATAAACAATTTAATTCAGCTTAAATGTTAAATAACTCATTTTCATTTTAAAAATTGCTAATATCTTTTTTTCTAATATTACCTAAATTGTCAAACCTGTTTCCTTAATTCCTTAATGTCATTTTCAAATTAAGAAAACAAGTTTCACCATTTAGGTAATTGTAGAAAAAAAGTTATAAACAATTTAACTCATTTTCATTTTCAAAATTGCTAATATCTTTTTTTCTACCATTACCTAAATTGTCAAACCTGTTTCGTTAATTCCTGTATGTCATTTTAAAATTAGGGAAACAAGTTTCGCTATTTAGGTAATTGTAGAAAAAAAGTTATAAACAATTTAATTCAGCTTAAATGTTAAATAACTCATTTTCATTTTAAAAATTGCTAATATCTTTTTTTCTACCATTACCTTAATTGTCAAACATGTTTCTTTAATTTCTTTATGTAATTTTCAAATAAAAGAAATAAATTTTGCCATTAAGGTAATTGTAGAAAAAAAGTTATAAACAATTTAATTCAGCTTAAATGTTAAATAACTCATTTTCATTTTAAAAAATGCTAATACCTTTTTTTCTAATATTACCTAAATTGTCAAATTTGTTTTCTTCATTCGTTTATGTTATTTTTAAATTAAGAAAACAAGTTTCGCCATTTAGGTAATTGTAAAAAAAAGTTATAAACAATTTAATTCAGCTTAAATGTTAAATAACTCATTTTCATTTTAATAATTGCTAATATCTTTTTTTCTACCATTACCTAAATTATCAGTCCTGGTTCCTTGATTCCTTAATATCATTTTTAAATTAAGGAAACAAGTTTTGCTTTTTAGGTATTTGTAGAAAAAAAGATATTAGCAATTTTTAAAATGAAAATGAATTATTTAACATTTAAACTGAATAAAATTGTTTATAACTTTTTTTCTACCATTACCTCAATTGTCAAACCTGTTTCCTTAATTCCTTTATGTCATTTTCAAATTAAGGAAACAAGTTTTGCTATTTAGGTAATTGTAGAAAAAAAGTTATAAACAATTTAATTCAGCTTAAATGTTAAATAACTCATTTTTATCTTAAAAATTGCTTATATCTTTTTTTCTACCAGTACGTTAATTGTCAAACCTGTTTCATTAATTCTTTTATGTCATTTTGAAATTAAGGAAACAAGATTCGCCATTTAGGTAATCGTAGAAAAAAAGTTATAAACAATTTAACTCAGCTTAAATTTTAAATAACTCATTTTCATTTTAAAAATTGCTAATATCTTTTTTTCTACCATTGCCTAAATGGTCAAACCTGTTTCATTAATTCTTTTATGTCATTTTCAAATTAAGGAAACAATATTCGCTATTTAAGTAATTGTAGAAAAAAAGTTATAAACAATTTAATTCAGCTTAAATGTTAAATAACTCATTTTCATTTTAAAAACTGCTAATATCTTTTTTTCTACCATTACCTAAATTGTCAAACCTGTTTCCCTAATTCCTTTATGTCATTTTCAAATTAAGGAAATAAATTTTGCTATTTAGGTAATTGTAGAAAAAAAGTTATAAACAACATAATTCAACTTAAATGTTAAATAACTCGTTTTCATTTTGAAAATTGCTAATATCTTTATTTCTACCATTACTTAAATTGTCATTCCTTTTTCCTTAATTCCTTTATATCATTTTTAAAGTAAGGAAACAAGTTTCGCCATTTAGGTAATTGTTGACAAAAAGTTATAAACAATTTAACTCATTTTCATTTTCAAAATTGCTAATATCTTTTTTTCTACCATTACCTAAATTGTCAAACCTGTTTCCTCAATTCCTGTATAACATTTTAAAATAAGGGAAACAAGTTTCGCTATTTAGGTAATTATAGAAAAAAAGTTATAAGCAATTTAATTCAGCTTAAATGTTAAATAACTCATTTTCATTTTAAAAATTGCTTATATCTTTTTTTCTACCATTACCTTAATTGTCAAACCTGTTTCCTTAATTCCTTTATGTCATTAAAAATTAAGGAAACAGGTTTTGCTATTTAGGTAATTGTAGAAAAAAAGTTATAAACAATTTAATTCAGCTTAAATGTTAAATAACTTGTTTTTATCTTAAAAATTGCTAATATCTTTTTTTTCTACCAGTACGTTAATTGTCAAACCTGTTTCATTAATTCTTTTATGTCATTTTCAAATTAAGGAAACAAGTTTCGCCATTTAGGTAATTGTAGAAAAAAAGTTATAAACAATTTAATTCAGCTTAAATTTTAAATAACTCATTTTTATTTTAAAAATTGCTAATATCTTTTTTTCTACCATTGCCTAAATTGTCAAACCTGTTTCATTAATTCTTTTATGTCATTTTCAAATTAAGGAAACTAGTTTCGCCATTAAGGTAATTGTAGCAAAAAAGTTATAAAAAATTAAATTCAGCTTAAATGTTAAATAACTCATTTTCATTTTAAAAACTGCTAATATCTTTTTTTCTACCATTACCTCAATTGTCAAACCTGTTTCCCTAATTCCTTTATGTCATTTTTAAATTAAGGAAACAAGTTTTGCTATTTAGGTAATTGTAGAACAAAAGTTATAAACAATTTAATTCAGCTTAAATGTTAAATAACTCATTTTTATCTTAAAAATTGCTAATATCTTTTTTTCTACCAGTACGTTAATTGTCAAACCTGTTTCATTAATTCTTTTATGTCATTTTCAAATTAAGGAAACAAGTTTCGCCATTTAGGTAATTGTAGAAAAAAAGTTATAAACAATTTAATTCAGCTTAAATTTTAAATAACTCATTTTCATTTTAAAAATTGCTAATATCTTTTTTTCTACCATTGCCTAAATTGTCAAACCTGTTTCATTAATTCTTTTATGTCATTTTCAAATTAAGGAAACAAGTTTCGCCATTAAGGTAATTGTAGCAAAAAAGTTATAAACAATTAAATTCAGCTTAAATGTTAAATAACTCATTTTCATTTTAAAAACTGCTAATATCTTTTTTTCTGCCATTACCTAAATTGTCAAACCTGTTTCCCTAATTTTTTTATGTCATTTTCAAATTAAGGAAACAAATTTCGCTATTTAGGTAATTGTAGAAAAAAAGTTATAAACAATATAATTCAGCTTAAATGTTAAATAACTTGTTTTCATTTTAAAAATTGCTAATATCTTTTTTTCTACCATTACTTAAATTGTCATACCTGTTTCCTTAATTCCTTTATATCATTTTTAAAGTAAGGAAACAAGTTTCGCCATTTAGGTAATTGTAGACAAAAAGTTTTAAACAATTTAACTCATTTTCATTTTCAAAATTGCTAATATCTTTTTTTCTACCATTACCTAAATTGTCAAACCTGTTTCCTCAATTCCTGTATAACATTTTAAAATAAGGGAAACAAGTTTCGCTATTAAGGTAATTATAGAAAAAAAGTTATAAGCAATTTAATTCAGCTTAAATGTTAAATAACTCATTTTCATTTTAAAAATTGCTTATATCTTTTTTTCTACCATTACCTTAATTGTCAAACATGTTTCCTTAATTCCTTTATGTTATTTTCAAATAAAGGAAACAAGTTCCGCTATTATGGTAATTGTAGAAAAAAAGATATTAGCAATTTTTAAAATGAAAATGAGTTATTTAACATTTAAGCTGAATTAAATTGTTATAACTTTTTTTCTACCATTACCTTAATTGTCAAACCTATTTCTTTAATTCCTTTATGTCATTTTCAAATTAAGGAAACAAGTTTCGCCATTAAGGTAATTGTAGAAAAAAAGTTATAAACAATTTAATTCAGCTTAAATTTTAAATAACTCATTTTCATTTTAAGAAACTGCTAATATCTTTTTTTCTACCATTGCTTAAATTTTAAATAACTCATTTTCATTTTAAAAATTGCTAATGTCTTTTTTTCTACCATTACCCTTATTGTCAGACCTGTTTCCTTAATTCCTTTATGTTATTTTTAAATTAAGGAAACAAGTTTCGCTATTAAGGTAATTGTAGAAAAAAAGTTATAAACAATTTAATTCAGCTTAAATGTTAAATAACTCATTTTCATTTTAAAAATTGCTAATATCTTTTTTTCTAATATTACCTAAATTGTCAAACCTGTTTCCTTAATTCCTTTATGTTATTTTAAAATTAAGGAAACAAGTTTCGCCATTTAGGTAATTGTAGACAAAAAGTTATAAACTTGTTTCCTCAATTTGAAAATAACATAAAGAAATTAAGAAAACAGGTTTGACAATTTAGGTAATGGTAGAAAAAAAAGATATTAGCAATTTTTAAAATGAAAATGAGTTATTTAACATTTAAGCTGAATTAAATTGTTTATTACTTGTTTCCTTAATTTGATAATGACATAAAGGAATTAACGAAATAGGTTTGACAATTTAGGTAATTGTAGAAAAAAATATATTAGCAATTTTTTTAAAATGAAAATGAGTTATTTAACATTTAAGCTGAATTTAATTGTATATAACTTTTTTTCTACAATTACCTAAATAGCGAAACTTTTTTCCTTAATTTAAATTGACAAAAAAGAATTAATGAAACAGGTTTGACAATTTAGGCGATGGTAGAAAAAAAGATATTAGCAATTTTTAAAATGAAAATGAGTTATTTAACATTTAAGCTGAATTAAATTGTTTATTACTTTTTTTCTACAATTACCTAAATGGCGAAACTTGTGCCCTTAATTTGAAAATAACATAAAGGAATTAAGGAATAAGGTTTGACAATTAAGGTAATGGTAGAAAAAAAGATATTAGCAATTTTTAAAATGAAAATGAGTTATCTAACATTTAAGCTGAATTAAATTGTTTATAACTTTTTTTCTACAATTACCTAAATGGCGAAAATTGTTTCCTTAATTTGAAAATAACATAAAGGAATTAAAAAAACAGATTTGACAATTAAGGTAATGGTAGAAAAAAGATATTAGCAATTTTTAAAATGAAAGTGAGTTATTTGACATTTAAGCTGAATTAAATTGCTTATAACTTTTTTTCTACAATTACCTAAATAGCGAAACTTGTTCCTTAAATTGAAAATGACATAATACAAATTAACGAAACAAGTTTGACAATTAAGGTAATGGTAGAAAAAAAGTTATAAACAATTTAATTCAGCTTAAATGTTAAATAACTCATTTTCATTGTTTCCTTAATTTGGAAATGACATAAAGGAATTAAGGAAACAGGTTTGACAATTTAAGCAATGGTAGAAAAAAAGATATTAGCAGTTTTTTAAAATGAAAATGAGTTATTTAACATTTAAGCTGAATTTAATTGTTTATAACTTTTTTTCTAGAAATTACTTAAATAGCGAAACTTGTTTCCTTAATTTGAAAATGACAAAAAAGAATTAATGAAACAGGTTTGACAATTTAGGCGATGGTAGAAAAAAAGATATTAGCAATTTTTAAAATGAAAATGAGTTATTTAACATTTAAGCTGAATTAAATTGTTTATAACTTTTTTTCTACAATTACCAAAATGGCGAAACTTGTTTCTTTAATTTGAAAATAACATAAAGGAATTAATAAAGCAGGTTTGACAATTAAGGTAATGGTAGAAAAAAAGATATTAACAATTTTTAAGATGAAAATCAGTTAATTAACATTTAAGCTGAATTAAATTGTTTATAACTTTTTTTCTACAATTACCTTAATAGCAAAACTTGTTTCCTTAATTTGAAAATGACATTAAAAAATTAAGGAAACAGGTCTGACAATTTAGGTAATGGTAGAAAAAAAGTTATAAACAATTTAATTCAGCTTAAATGTTAAATAACTCATTTTCATTTTAAAAATTGCTAATATCTTTTTTTCTACAATTATTTAAAAAGCGAAAATTGTTTCCTTAATTTAAAAATTATATAAAAAAATTAAAGAATTAGGTCTGACAATTAAGGTAATGGTAGAAAAAAGATATAAGCAAATTTTAAAATGAAAATGAGTTATTTAACATTTAAGCTGAATTAAATTGCTTATAACTTTTTTTCTACAATTACCTAAATGGCAAAACTAATTTCCTAAATTTGATAATGACATAAAGGAATTAATGAAACAGGTTTGACAATTAAGGTTATGGTAGAAAAAAAGTTATCAGCAATTTTTAAAATGAAAATGAGTTATTTAACATTTAAGCTGAATAAAATTGTTTATAACTTTTTTTCTACAATTACCTAAATGGCGGAACTTATTTCCTTAATTTGATAATGACATAAAGGAATTAATGAAACAGGTTTGACAATTAAGGTAATGGTCGAAAAAAAGATATCAGCAATTTTTAAAATGAAAATGAGTTATTTAACATTTAAGCTGAATTAAATTGTTTATAACTTTTTTTCTACAATTACCTAAATGGCGGAACTTGTTTCCTTAATTTAAAAATTATATAAAGAAAGTAGGTAATTAGGTCTGACAATTTAGGTAATGGTAGAAAAAAAGATATTAGCAAATTTTAAAATGAAAATGAGTTATTTAACATTTAAGCTGAATTAAATTGCTTATAACTTTTTTTCTACAATTACCTAAATGGCGAAGCTTGTTTCCTTAATTTGATAATGACATAAAGGAATTAATGAAACAGGTTTGACAATTTAGGTAATTGTAGAAAAAAAGATATCAGCAATTTTTAAAATGAAAATGAGTTATTTAACAATTAAGCTGAATTAAATTGTTTATAACTTTTTTTCTACAATTACCTAAATGGCGGAACTTATTTATTTTATTTTAAAATTACATAAAGGAATTAAGGAAACATGTTTGACAATTAAGGTAATAGTAAAAAAAAAGATATTAGCAATTTTTAAAATAAAAATGAGTTATTTAACATTTAAGCTGAATTAAATTGTTTATAGTTTTTTTCTACAATTTCCTAAATGGCGAAACTTGTTTCCTTAATTTGAAAATAACATAAAAGAATTAAGGAAATAGGTTTGACAATTAAGGTAATTGTAGAAAAAAATATATTAGCCATTTTTAAAATGAAAATGAGTTATTTAACATTTAAGCTGAATTAAATTGTTTATTACTTTTTTTCTACAATTACCTAAATGGCGGAACTTGTTTCCTTAATTTAAAAATGACATAAGGGAATTAAGGAAACAGGTTTGACAATTTAAGCAATGGTAGAAAAAAAGATATTAGCAATTTTTAAAATGAAAATGAGTTATTTAACATTTAAGCTGAATTAAATTGTTTATAACTTTTTTTCTACAATTACCAAAATGGCGAAACTTGTTTTTTTAATTTGAAAATAACATAGAGAAATTAATGAAACAGGTTTGAGAATTTAGGTAATGGTAGAAAAAAGATATTAGCAATTTTTAAAATGAAAATGAGTTATTTAACATATAAGCTGAATTAAATTGCTTATAACTTTTTTTCTACAATTACCTAAATGGCGAAACTTATTTCCTTAATTTGAAAATAACATAAAAGAATTAAGGAAACAGGTTTGACAATTTAGGTAATGGTAGAAAAAAAGATATTAGCAATTTTTAAAATGAAAATGAGTTATTTAACATTTAATCTGAATTAAATTGTTTATAACTTTTTTTCTACAATTACCTAAATGGCGAAACTTGTTTCCTTAATTTGAAAATAACAAAAAAGGAATTACGAAAACAGGTTTGAGAATTTAGGTAATGGTAGAAAAAAGATATTAGCAATTTTTAAAATGAAAATGAGTTATTTAACATATAAGCTGAATTAAATTGCTTATAACTTTTTTTCTACAATTACCTTAATAGCGAAACTTGTTCCTTAAATTAAAAATGACATAATACAAATTAACGAAACAAGTTTGACACTTAAGGTAATGGTAGAAAAAAAGTTATAAACAATTTAATTCAGCTTAAATGTTAAATAACTCATTTTCATTTTAAAAATTGCTAATATCTTTTTTTCTACAATTACCTAAATAGCGAAACTTGTTTCCTTAATTTTAAAATGATATAAAGGAACTAAGGAAATAGATCTGATAATTTAGGCAATGGTACAAAAAAAGATATTAGCAAATTTTAAAATGAAAATGAGTTATTTAACATTTAAGCTGAATTAAATTGCTTATAACTTTTTTTTCTACAATTACCTAAATAGCGAAACTTGTTCCTTAAATTGAAAATGACATAATACAAATTAACGAAACAAGTTTGACAATTAAGGTAATGGTAGAAAAAAAGTTATAAACAATTTAATTCAGCTTAAATGTTAAATAACTCATTTTCATTGTTTCCTTAATTTGGAAATGACATAAAGGAATTAAGGAAACAGGTTTGACAATTTAAGCAATGGTAGAAAAAAAGATATTAGCAGTTTTTTAAAATGAAAATGAGTTATTTAACTTTTAAGCTGAATTTAATTGTTTATAACTTTTTTTCTAGAAATTACTTAAATAGCGAAACTTGTTTCCTTAATTTGAAAATGACAAAAAAGAATTAATGAAACAGGTTTGACAATTTAGGCGATGGTAGAAAAAAAGATATTAGCAATTTTTAAAATGAAAATGAGTTATTTAACATTTAAGCTGAATTAAATTGTTTATAACTTTTTTTCTACAATTACCAAAATGGCGAAACTTGTTTCTTTAATTTGAAAATAACATAAAGGAATTAATGAAGCAGGTTTGACAATTAAGGTAATGGTAGAAAAAAAGATATTAGCAATTTTTAAGATGAAAATCAGTTAATTAACATTTAAGCTGAATTAAATTGTTTATAACTTTTTTTCTACAATTACCTTAATAGCAAAACTTGTTTCCTTAATTTGAAAATGACATTAAAAAATTAAGGAAACAGGTCTGACAATTTAGGTAATGGTAGAAAAAAAGTTATAAACAATTTAATTCAGCTTAAATGTTAAATAACTCATTTTCATTTTAAAAATTGCTAATATCTTTTTTTCTACAATTATTTAAAAAGCGAAAATTGTTTCCTTAATTTAAAAATTATATAAAAAAATTAAAGAATTAGGTCTGATAATTAAGGTAATGGTAGAAAAAAGATATAAGCAAATTTTAAAATGAAAATGAGTTATTTAACATTTAAGCTGAATTAAATTGCTTATAACTTTTTTTCTACAATTACCTAAATGGCAAAACTAATTTCCTAAATTTGATAATGACATAAAGGAATTAATGAAACAGGTTTGACAATTAAGGTTATGGTAGAAAAAAAGTTATCAGCAATTATTAAAATGAAAATGAGTTATTTAACATTTAAGCTGAATAAAATTGCTTATAACTTTTTTTCTACAATTACCTAAATGGCGGAACTTATTTCCTTAATTTGATAATGACATAAAGGAATTAATGAAACAGGTTTGACAATTAAGGTAATGGTCGAAAAAAAGATATCAGCAATTTTTAAAATGAAAATGAGTTATTTAACATTTAAGCTGAATTAAATTGTTTATAACTTTTTTTCTACAATTACCTAAATGGCGGAACTTGTTTCCTTAATTTAAAAATTATATAAAGAAAGTAGGTAATTAGATCTGACAATTTAGGTAATGGTAGAAAAAAAGATATTAGCAAATTTTAAAATGAAAATGAGTTATTTAACATTTAAGCTGAATTAAATTGCTTATAACTTTTTTTCTACAATTACCTAAATGGCGAAGCTTGATTCCTTAATTTGATAATGACATAAAGGAATTAATGAAACAGGTTTGACAATTTAGGTAATTGTAGAAAAAAAGATATCAGCAATTTTTAAAATGAAAATGAGTTATTTAACAATTAAGCTGAATTAAATTGTTTATAACTTTTTTTCTACAATTACCTAAATGGCGGAACTTATTTATTTTATTTTAAAATTACATAAAAGAATTAAGGAAACATGTTTGACAATTAAGGTAATAGTAAAAAAAAGATATTAGCAATTTTTAAAATAAAAATGAGTTATTTAACATTTAAGCTGAATTAAATTGTTTATAGTTTTTTTCTACAATTTCCTAAATGGCGAAACTTGTTTCCTTAATTTGAAAATAACATAAAAGAATTAAGGAAATAGGTTTGACAATTAAGGTAATTGTAGAAAAAAATATATTAGCCATTTTTAAAATGAAAATGAGTTATTTAACATTTAAGCTGAATTAAATTGTTTATAACTTTTTTTCTACAATTACCTAAATGGCGGAACTTGTTTCCTTAATTTAAAAATGACATAAGGGAATTAAGGAAACAGGTTTGACAATTTAAGCAATGGTAGAAAAAAAGATATTAGCAATTTTTAAAATGAAAATGAGTTATTTAACATTTAAGCTGAATTAAATTGTTTATAACTTTTTTTCTACAATTACCAAAATGGCGAAACTTGTTTTTTTAATTTGAAAATAACATAGAGAAATTAATGAAACAGGTTTGAGAATTTAGGTAATGGTAGAAAAAAGATATTAGCAATTTTTAAAATGAAAATGAGTTATTTAACATATAAGCTGAATTAAATTGCTTATAACTTTTTTTCTACAATTACCTAAATGGCGAAACTTATTTCCTTAATTTGAAAATAACATAAAAGAATTAAGGAAACAGGTTTGACAATTTAGGTAATGGTAGAAAAAAAGATATTAGCAATTTTTAAAATGAAAATGAGTTATTTAACATTTAATCTGAATTAAATTGTTTATAACTTTTTTTCTACAATTACCTAAATGGCGAAACTTGTTTCCTTAATTTGAAAATAACATAAAGGAATTACGAAAACAGGTTTGAGAATTTAGGTAATGGTAGAAAAAAGATATTAGCAATTTTTAAAATGAAAATGAGTTATTTAACAAATAAGCTGAATTAAATTGCTTATAACTTTTTTTTATACAATTACCTTAATAGCGAAACTTGTTCCTTAAATTAAAAATGACATAATACAAATTAACGAAACAAGTTTGACACTTAAGGTAATGGTAGAAAAAAAGTTATAAACAATTTAATTCAGCTTAAATGTTAAATAACTCATTTTCATTTTAAAAATTGCTAATATCTTTTTTTCTACAATTACCTAAATAGCGAAACTTGTTTCCTTAATTTTAAAATGATATAAAGGAACTAAGGAAATAGATCTGATAATTTAGGCAATGGTACAAAAAAAGATATTAGCAATTTTTAAAATGAAAATGAGTTATTTAACATTTAAGCTGAATTAAATTGTTTATAACTTTTTTTCTACCATTACCTTAATTGTCAAACCTGTTTCTTTAATTCTTTTATGTTATTTTCAAATTAAAGAATGAAGTTCCGCTTTTTAGGTTATTGTAGAAAAAAAGTTATAAGCAATTTAATTCAGTCGATCTTAAGCTCATAGAGGCCGGACGTCAGGTCGAGGTGCGCGCATAATTAATTACACAAAAGTCAAAAAAAAAATTATTGCGCATTGTTATCGCGAGTGATAAAAAAATAATATTACACACTCGTTTGAGAAATTGGCAAAAACCCCTCGCGTGTGCTGTAAAGAAAATAACAATATCCCCTCGTGTCGTTGGAAGACGATAAGATGCCCATTCGCGCTGTGGAAGAAAAAAAAAAAAATAATAATAATACACACTTGCATAACACTTGCTTAACTGCCTCTTTCTTATCTACTGTAGGCATCGTATGCTTGCGGTAAATGGATAAGGGCATCTGAGTTTGTCCTATTGTGCTGAATATTTAAATTGATTTTTTGTATGCAAGCTGTCTTATGGGCATAACACCTAAGACAGTTTGTTTATTACAGAGATTAATTTTGGATTTTCACTGCATGGTTCGACTTAGTCAGAATTGTGTTTTGTGTGTAAGTATTTTGAAATGGTAAGTGATTTTTGTGTCGTGTATTCCAATGTTCGTGGTTTAAGAAAGAATTTCTTTCACCTGTACGTCTACACTGTTCAATACAGGCCAGCTGTTTTGGCATTAAGTGAAACCCAGGTTGGAGTAAATACTGATTTATCAGAGTTTGCTCTACATGGGTATAGCTTGGTGCCATTACTCTTTTCCCATCATGGTCTCGTGGTCTATGTTAGGAATGATATTGCTTGCCAGAGCCTTCCCCAATATGGGCAATGTTCCAACACGGACTTTAACTTCTGGTGGCTCAAATTCACTGTCCGCAAGCATGTCATTCATTATTGTTTTATTTACAGGAGTCCAAATCTCGACAGCAATTCCACTTGTAACGAGTTTGATGCGCTGTCTGATTCCATCTCGAAAATTGTTTCCCTTTGTCCTCGCACTGAAATCGTTATTACGGGCGATTTCAATGTACACAATTCCAATTGGCTCCGCTATTCTGGTCAGACAACACCCGGGTTACATCACCTTACCCAACTGATCGATGTGCCAACGCGTATACCGGATGTTGCTGTGCAAGCCGCCCATACTCTTGACTTGTTTCTTACTTCTCACCCTGATAAATATACCATTAGTGTGACTTCTCCATTTGGCACTTCAGACCATTGTGTCATTTCAGCTAATTTCTCATCCTCCACCCATCCAGTTAAAGAAAAACTTCCCACCAGGACCGTTTGGCAATACGAGAAAGCCAACTGGGACGGCCTGAATATTTTTTTCCGAAACTTTAACTGGTCACTATGCTTCCTCGATAGTGACATTGATGCCAGTGCTGAAATGATCACAAATGTGATTCTTCTAGGGATGCGTGCTTTTATTCCTAACAGAGTAAAAAGCATCAAACCTAAAGAAAAGTCTTGGTTTAATTCTGAGTGTAAAGAAGCTATCAGGCTCAAAGAAGTAAGTTTCCGTTCTTACAAAGCCAACCCTACAGAGGAAAATCGGAAAAAGCACAAACAAGCAAGAAACTCATGCAACTCCGTTATTGAAAGAACCAAATTTTTGCATGACCAAAAATTACGGCAAAAAATTCTGCAGTGTCCCAAAGGCAGTAAAAATTTTTGGTCATTTGTAAAAAAACGCTCATCGACAGTAACAAACCAATTGTTTACTCTTCAGAGAAGGCAAACTTGCTCGCCGCCCATTTCGCTGCTAGCTCCACGCTGCCGCATAGCAACGTTGCCCCTCCTGTACTTGAGAATGTAAATTTTTCCATAGGACAGATTTTTTTCCGCACTCGTACAGTAACAAGAGTTCTCAAAGATCTCGATATACACAAATCCGCTGGCCCGGATGGTATACCCCCGATTCTTCTGAAGAGGTGTTCTTCCACACTGGCAAATCCACTGCGTAAGCTTTTCCATCGCTCCTACTCTTCTGGAATCTTTCCTAGAAGATGGAAAACAGCATTTGTCCAGCCTGTCCCTAAGAAAGGTGACCCATCCTCCCCCTCCTCCTACCGACCCATAGCACTGACATCGCTTCTTTCTAAGGTCATGGAAACACTGATTAACCGTCAGCTTAAGGAATATCTCGAAGATCGTAAGCTTCTCCATGACCGTCAGTATGGCTTCCGCAGCAACCGTTCCACTGGTGATCTGATGGCATATCTCACCGAACAGTGGAACAAATTTTTACATCGCTTTGGTGAAAGTAAGATTATTGCTCTTGATATCTCCAAGGCATTTGATAGAGTTTGGCATGAAGCTCTTTTATCGAAAATGCGTGCTTTTGGGATCGATAATACTCTTGTTCGTTGGATTAGAAGCTATCTTCTGGACCGTTCAATACAAGTTGTATTGTAAGGATTCAAGTCTGATTCCCATAAAATTAATGCTGGTGTGCCCCAGGGCTCTGTTCTATATCCGACTCTTTTCCTCCTAATCCACTTAACTGTTTTGCTGACGACTCTACCCTCAGCTTTTCATATTCGTTCGATAATTCACGTGCTTCGCCTTCGGGCGTACAATTGCAACGGTGCCGTATGTCAAGCTCATTAAACTCCGATTTATACAGCATTGTCAAATGGGGTAATAGGAATCGTGTGGAGTTTAATGCTTCGAAAACTCAATGCTGTCTTCTGTCGTTAAAGCTAAAAATTCCCCCAATGCCATTGTCCATGAATGGCACTTACATCGAAGAAACCGAAAAGCTCTCAGTACTCGGTATGTGTGTCAACGACGACCTCCGTTGGAACGACCATATATTTGAAATCGCTAAGAATGCTGCTAAGTGCTTAGGTTTTCTGTATCGGTGTAAGAAGTATTTTTCCCCATCTGATCTGGCTACAATTTATAAAGCGTTTATTCTGTTCTCCCCTCCCTATCTTCCTAATGCCCGCGCAGTGTATTACATTAAAAAGGAAACAAATAGTCCCTTGTGCGCGCGTTAATTATAAAAAAATAAAAAAAAAAGTCTAAATGTTAAATAACTCATTTTCATTTTAAAAATTGCAAATATCTTTTTTTTACCATTACCTAAATTATCAGACCTGTTTCCCTTTTCTTTATATCATTTTTAAATTAAGAAAACAAGTTTCGGCATGTAGGTATTTGTAGAAAAAAAGATATTAGCAATTTTTAAAATGAAAATGAGTTATTTAACATTTAAGCTGAATTAAATTGTTTATAACTTTTTTTCTACAATTACCTAAATAGCGAAACTTGATTCTTTAATTTGAAAATGACATAAAGGAATTGGTAGAAAAAAAGATATTAGCAATTTTTAAAATGAAAATGAGTTATTTAACATTTAAGCTGAATTAAATTATTTATAACTTTTTTTCTACAATTACCTAAATAGCGAAACTTGTTCCTTAAATTGAAAATGACATAATAAAAATTAACGAAACAAGTTTGACAATTAAGGTAATGGTAGAAAAAAAGTTATAAACAATTTAATTCAACTTAAATGGAAAATAACTCATTTTAATTTTAAAAATTCCTAATATCTTTTTTTCTACAACTAGCTAAATAGCGAAACTTGTTTCCTTAATTTAAAAATGATATAAAGGAATTAAGGAAATAGATCTGATAATTTAGGCAATGGTAAAAAAAAAGATACTAGCAATTTTTAAAATGAAAATGAGTTATTTAACATTTAAGCTGAATTAAATTGTTTATAACTTTTTTTCTATCATTACCTTAATTGTCAAACCTGATTCATTAATTCTTTTATGTTATTTTCAAATTAAGGAAACAAGTTTCGCTATTAAGGTAATTGTAGAAAAAAAGTTATAAGCAATTTAATTCAGTCTAAATGTTAAATAACTCATTTTCATTTTAAAAATTGCTAATATCTTTTTTTTTTACCATTACCTAAATTGTCAGACCTGTTTCCCTAATTCTTTTATATCATTTTTAAATTAAGGAAACAAGTTTCGGCATGCAGGTATTTGTAGAAAAAAAGATATTAGCAATTTTTAAAATGAAAATGAGTTATTTAACATTTAGACTGAATTAAATTGCTTATAACTTTTTTTCTACAATTACCTAAATAGCGAAACTTGTTTCCTTAATTTGAAAATAACATAAAAGAATTAACGAAACAGGTATGACAATTAAGGTAATGGTAGAAAAAAAGATATTAGCAATTTTTAAAATGAAAATGAGTTATTTAACATTTAAGCTGAATTAAATTGTTTATAACGTTTTTTCTACAATTACCTTAATAGCGAAACTTATTTTTTTAATTTGAAAATAACATAAAGGAATTAACGAAATAAGTTTGACAATTAAGGTTATGGTAGAAAAAAAGTTATAAGCAATTTAATTCAGCTTAAATGTTAAATAACTCATTTTCATTTTAAAAATTGCTAATATCTTTTTTTCTACCATTAACTTAATTGTCTAATTTTTCTACCATTACCTTAATTGTCAAACCTGTTTGCTTAATTCCTTTATGTTATTTTCAAATTAAGGAAACAAGTTTCGCCATTTAGGTTATTGTAGAAAAAAAGTAATAAACAATTTAATTCAGCTTAAATGTTAAATAACTCATTTTCATTTTAAAAATTGTTAATATCTTTTTTTCTACCATTACCTTAATTGTCAAACCTGTTTCCTTAATTCTTTTATGTTATTTTCAAATTAAGGAAACAAGTTTCGCCATTTAGGTAATTGTAGAAAAAAAGTTATAAATAATTTAATTCAGCTTAAATATTAAATAACTCATTTTCATTTTAAAAATTGCTAATATCTTTTTAACTACCAATTCCTTTATGTCATTTTCAAATTAAAGAATCAAGTTTCGCTATTTAGGTAATTGTAGAAAAAAAGTTATAAACAATTTAATTCAGCTTAAATGTTAAATAACTCATTTTCATTTTAAAAACTGCTAATATCTTTTTTTCTACCATTACCTTAATTGTCAAACCTGTTTTCTTAATTCCTTTATGTTATTTTTAAATTAGGGAAACAAGTTTCGCCATTTAGGTTATTGTAGAACAAAAGTAATAAACAATTTAATTCAGCTTAAATGTTAAATAACTCATTTTCATTTTAAAAATTGCTAATATCTTTTTTTCTACCATTACCTTAATTGTCAAACCTATTTCATTAATTCCTTTATGTCATTTTCAAATTAAGGAAACAAGTTTCGCCATTAATGTAATTGTAGAAAAAAAGTAATAAACAATTTAATTCGGCTTAAATGTTAAATAACTCATTTTCATTTTAAAAATTGCTAATATCTTTTTTTCTACCATTACCTTAATTGTCAAACCTATTTCATTAATTCCTTTATGTTATTTACAAATAAAGGAAACAAGTTTCGCCATTTAGGTAATTGTAGAAAAAAATGTATAAGCAATTTAATTCAGCTAAAATGTTAAATAACTCATTTTCATTCTAAAAATCGCTAATATCTTTTTTTCTACCATTACCTAATTTGTCAAACCTGTTTCATTAATTCCTTTATGTTATTTTCAAATTAAGGAAACAAGTTTCGCAAATTTAGGTAATTGTAGAAAAAAAGTTATAAACAATTTAATTCAGCTTAAATGTTAAATAACTCATTTTCATTTTTAAAATTGCTAATATCTCTTTTTCTACCATTACCTAAATTGTCAAACCTGTTTCTTTAATTCCTATATACTATTTTCAAATTAAGGAAACAAGTTTCGCCATTTAGGTAATTGTAGAAAAAAGTTATAAACAATTTAATTCAGCTTAAATGTTAAATAACTCATTTTCATTTTAAAAATTGCTAATATCTTTTTTTCTACCATTACCTTAATTGTAAAACCTGTTTTCTTAATTCCTTTATGTTATTTTCAAATTAAGAAAACAAGTTTCGCCATTTAGGTAATTGTAGAAAAAAAGTTATAAACAATTTAATTCAGCTTAAATGTTAAATAACTCATTTTCATTTTAAAAAATTGCTAATATCTTTTTTTCTACAATTACCTTAATAGCGAAACTTGTTTCCTTAATTTGAAAATGACAAAAAAGAATTAATGAAACAGGTTTGACAATTAAGTTAATGGTAGAAAAAAAGATATTAGCAATTTTTAAAATGAAAATGAGTTATTTAACATTTAAGCTGAATTAAATTGCTTATAACTTTTTTTCTACCATAACCTTAATTGTCAAACTTATTTCGTTAATTCCTTTATGTTATTTTCAAATTAAAAAAATAAGTTTCGCTATTAAGGTAATTGTAGAAAAAACGTTATAAACAATTTAATTCAGCTTAAATGTTAAATAACTCATTTTCATTTTAAAAATTGCTAATATCTTTTTTTCTACCATTACCTTAATTGTCAAACCTGATTCATTAATTCTTTTATGTTATTTTCAAATTAAGGAAACAAGTTTCGCTATTAAGGTAATTGTAGAAAAAAAGTTATAAGCAATTTAATTCAGTCTAAATGTTAAATAACTCATTTTCATTTTAAAAATTGCTAATATCTTTTTTTTTTACCATTACCTAAATTGTCAGACCTGTTTCCCTAATTCTTTTATATCATTTTTAAATTAAGGAAACAAGTTTCGGCATGCAGGTATTTGTAGAAAAAAAGATATTAGCAATTTTTAAAATGAAAATGAGTTATTTAACATTTAGACTGAATTAAATTGCTTATAACTTTTTTTCTACAATTACCTAAATAGCGAAACTTGTTTCCTTAATTTGAAAATAACATAAAAGAATTAACGAAACAGGTATGACAATTAAGGTAATGGTAGAAAAAAAGATATTAGCAATTTTTAAAATGAAAATGAGTTATTTAACATTTAAGCTGAATTAAATTGTTTATAACGTTTTTTCTACAATTACCTTAATAGCGAAACTTATTTTTTTAATTTGAAAATAACATAAAGGAATTAACGAAATAAGTTTGACAATTAAGGTTATGGTAGAAAAAAAGTTATAAGCAATTTAATTCAGCTTAAATGTTAAATAACTCATTTTCATTTTAAAAATTGCTAATATCTTTTTTTCTACCATTAACTTAATTGTCAAACCTGTTTCATTAATTCTTTTTTGTCATTTTCAAATTAAGGAAACAAGTTTCGCTATTAAGGTAATTGTAGAAAAAAAGATATTAGCAATTTTTTAAAATGAAAATGAGTTATTTAACATTTAAGCTGAATTAAATTGTTTATAACTTTTTTTCTACAATTACCTAAATGGCGAAACTTGTTTTCTTAATTTGAAAATAACATAAAGGAATTAAGAAAACAGGTTTTACAATTAAGGTAATGGTAGAAAAAAAGATATTAGCAATTTTTAAAATGAAAATGAGTTATTTAACATTTAAGCTGAATTAAATTGTTTATAACTTTTTTCTACAATTACCTAAATGGCGAAACTTGTTTCCTTAATTTGAAAATAGTATATAGGAATTAAAGAAACAGGTTTGACAATTTAGGTAATGGTAGAAAAAGAGATATTAGCAATTTTAAAAATGAAAATGAGTTATTTAACATTTAAGCTGAATTAAATTGTTTATAACTTTTTTTCTACAATTACCTAAATTTGCGAAACTTGTTTCCTTAATTTGAAAATAACATAAAGGAATTAATGAAACAGGTTTGACAAATTAGGTAATGGTAGAAAAAAGATATTAGCGATTTTTAGAATGAAAATGAGTTATTTAACATTTTAGCTGAATTAAATTGCTTATAAATTTTTTTCTACAATTACCTAAATGGCGAAACTTGTTTCCTTTATTTGTAAATAACATAAAGGAATTAATGAAATAGGTTTGACAATTAAGGTAATGGTAGAAAAAAAGATATTAGCAATTTTTAAAATGAAAATGAGTTATTTAACATTTAAGCCGAATTAAATTGTTTATTACTTTTTTTCTACAATTACATTAATGGCGAAACTTGTTTCCTTAATTTGAAAATGACATAAAGGAATTAATGAAATAGGTTTGACAATTAAGGTAATGGTAGAAAAAAAGATATTAGCAATTTTTAAAATGAAAATGAGTTATTTAACATTTAAGCTGAATTAAATTGTTTATTACTTTTGTTCTACAATAACCTAAATGGCGAAACTTGTTTCCCTAATTTAAAAATAACATAAAGGAATTAAGAAAACAGGTTTGACAATTAAGGTAATGGTAGAAAAAAAGATATTAGCAGTTTTTAAAATGAAAATGAGTTATTTAACATTTAAGCTGAATTAAATTGTTTATAACTTTTTTTCTACAATTACCTAAATAGCGAAACTTGATTCTTTAATTTGAAAATGACATAAAGGAATTGGTAGTTAAAAAGATATTAGCAATTTTTAAAATGAAAATGAGTTATTTAATATTTAAGCTGAATTAAATTATTTATAACTTTTTTTCTACAATTACCTAAATGGCGAAACTTGTTTCCTTAATTTGAAAATAACATAAAAGAATTAAGGAAACAGGTTTGACAATTAAGGTAATGGTAGAAAAAAAGATATTAACAATTTTTAAAATGAAAATGAGTTATTTAACATTTAAGCTGAATTAAATTGTTTATTACTTTTTTTCTACAATAACCTAAATGGCGAAACTTGTTTCCTTAATTTGAAAATAACATAAAGGAATTAAGCAAACAGGTTTGACAATTAAGGTAATGGTAGAAAAAAAGATATTAGCAGTTTTTAAAATGAAAATGAGTTATTTAACATTTAAGCTGAATTTAATTGTTTATAACTTTTTTTCTACAATTACCTAAATAGCGAAACTTGATTCTTTAATTTGAAAATGACATAAAGGAATTGGTAGAAAAAAAGATATTAGCAATTTTTAAAATGAAAATGAGTTATTTAATATTTAAGCTGAATTAAATTATTTATAGCTTTTTTTCTACAATTACCTCAATGGCGAAACTTGTTTCCTTAATTTGAAAATAACATAAAGGAATTAAGGAAACAGGTTTGACAATTAAACTAATGGTAGAAAAAAAGATATTAGCAATTTTTAAAATGAAAATGAGTTATTTAACATTTAAGCTGAATTAAATTGTTTATTACTTTTTTTCTACAATAACCTAAATGGCGAAACTTGTTTCCTTAATTTGAAAATAACATAAAGGAATTAAGAAAACAGGTTTGACAATTAAGGTAATGGTAGAAAAAAAGATACTAGCAATTTTTAAAATGAAAATGAGTTATTTAACATTTAAGCTGAATTAAATTGTTTATAACTTTTTTTCTATCATTACCTTAATTGTCAAACCTGATTCATTAATTCTTTTATGTTATTTTCAAATTAAGGAAACAAGTTTCGCTATTAAGGTAATTGTAGAAAAAAAGTTATAAGCAATTTAATTCAGTCTAAATGTTAAATAACTCATTTTCATTTTAAAAATTGCTAATATCTTTTTTTTTACCATTACCTAAATTGTCAGACCTATTTCCCTAATTCTTTTATATCATTTTTAAATTAAGGAAACAAGTTTCGGCATGCAGGTATTTGTAGAAAAAAAGATATTAGCAATTTTTAAAATGAAAATGAGTTATTTAACATTTAGACTGAATTAAATTGCTTATAACTTTTTTTCTACAATTACCTAAATAGCGAAACTTGTTTCCTTAATTTGAAAATAACATAAAAGAATTAACGAAACAGGTATGACAATTAAGGTAATGGTAGAAAAAAAGATATTAGCAATTTTTAAAATGAAAATGAGTTATTTAACATTTAAGCTGAATTAAATTGTTTATAACGTTTTTTCTACAATTACCTTAATAGCGAAACTTATTTTTTTAATTTGAAAATAACATAAAGGAATTAACGAAATAGGTTTGACAATTAAGGTTATGGTAGAAAAAAAGTTATAAGCAATTTAATTCAGCTTAAATGTTAAATAACTCATTTTCATTTTAAAAATTGCTAATATCTTTTTTTCTACCATTAACTTAATTGTCAAACCTGTTTCATTAATTCTTTTTTGTCATTTTCAAATTAAGGAAACAAGTTTCGCTATTAAGGTAATTGTAGAAAAAAAGATATTAGCAATTTTTTAAAATGAAAATGAGTTATTTAACATTTAAGCTGAATTAAATTGTTTATAACTTTTTTTCTACAATTACCTAAATGGCGAAACTTGTTTTCTTAATTTGAAAATAACATAAAGGAATTAAGAAAACATGTTTTACAATTAAGGTAATGGTAGAAAAAAAGATATTAGCATTTTTTAAAATGAAAATGAGTTATTTAACATTTAAGCTGAATTAAATTGTTTATAACTTTTTTCTACAATTACCTAAATGGCGAAACTTGTTTCCTTAATTTGAAAATAGTATATAGGAATTAAAGAAACAGGTTTGACAATTTAGGTAATGGTAGAAAAAGAGATATTAGCAATTTTAAAAATGAAAATGAGTTATTTAACATTTAAGCTGAATTAAATTGTTTATAACTTTTTTTCTACAATTACCTAAATTTGCGAAACTTGTTTCCTTAATTTGAAAATAACATAAAGGAATTAATGAAACAGGTTTGACAAATTAGGTAATGGTAGAAAAAAAGATATTAGCGATTTTTAGAATGAAAATGAGTTATTTAACATTTTAGCTGAATTAAATTGCTTATAAATTTTTTTCTACAATTACCTAAATGGCGAAACTTGTTTCCTTTATTTGTAAATAACATAAAGGAATTAATGAAATAGGTTTGACAATTAAGGTAATGGTAGAAAAAAAGATATTAGCAATTTTTAAAATGAAAATGAGTTATTTAACATTTAAGCCGAATTAAATTGTTTATTACTTTTTTTCTACAATTACATTAATGGCGAAACTTGTTTCCTTAATTTGAAAATGACATAAAGGAATTAATGAAATAGGTTTGACAATTAAGTTAATGGTAGAAAAAAAGATATTAGCAATTTTTAAAATGAAAATGAGTTATTTAACATTTAAGCTGAATTAAATTGTTTATTACTTTTGTTCTACAATAACCTAAATGGCGAAACTTGTTTCCCTAATTTAAAAATAACATAAAGGAATTAAGAAAACAGGTTTGACAATTAAGGTAATGGTAGAAAAAAAGATATTAGCAGTTTTTAAAATGAAAATGAGTTATTTAACATTTAAGCTGAATTAAATTGTTTATAACTTTTTTTCTACAATTACCTAAATAGCGAAACTTGATTCTTTAATTTGAAAATGACATAAAGGAATTGGTAGTTAAAAAGATATTAGCAATTTTTAAAATGAAAATGAGTTATTTAATATTTAAGCTGAATTAAATTATTTATAACTTTTTTTCTACAATTACCTAAATGGCGAAACTTGTTTCCTTAATTTGAAAATAACATAAAAGAATTAAGGAAACAGGTTTGACAATTAAGGTAATGGTAGAAAAAAAGATATTAACAATTTTTAAAATGAAAATGAGTTATTTAACATTTAAGCTGAATTAAATTGTTTATTACTTTTTTTCTACAATAACCTAAATGGCGAAACTTGTTTCCTTAATTTGAAAATAACATAAAGGAATTAAGAAAACAGGTTTGACAATTAAGGTAATGGTAGAAAAAAAGATATTAGCAGTTTTTAAAATGAAAATGAGTTATTTAACATTTAAGCTGAATTTAATTGTTTATAACTTTTTTTCTACAATTACCTAAATAGCGAAACTTGATTCTTTAATTTGAAAATGACATAAAGGAATTGGTAGAAAAAAAGATATTAGCAATTTTTTAAAATGAAAATGAGTTATTTAATATTTAAGCTGAATTAAATTATTTATAACTTTTTTTCTACAATTACCTCAATGGCGAAACTTGTTTCCTTAATTTGAAAATAACATAAAGGAATTAAGGAAACAGGTTTGACAATTAAGGTAATGGTAGAAAAAAAGATATTAGCAATTTTTAAAATGAAAATGAGTTATTTAACATTTAAGCTGAATTAAATTGTTTATTACTTTTTTTCTACAATAACCTAAATGGCGAAACTTGTTTCCTTAATTTGAAAATAACATAAAGGAATTAAGAAAACAGGTTTGACAATTAAGGTAATGGTAGAAAAAAAGATATTAGCAGTTTTTAAAATGAAAATGAGTTATTTAACATTTAAGCTGAATTAAATTGTTTATAACTTTTTTTCTACAATTACCTAAATGGCGAAACTTGTTTCCTTAATTTTAAAATTACTTAAAAGAATTAATGAAACAGGTTTGACCATTAAGGTAATGGTAGAAAAAAAGATATTATCAATTTTTAAAATGAAAATGAGTTATTTAACATTTAAGCTGAATTAAATTGCTTATAACTTTTTTTCTACAATTACCAAAATGGCGAAACTTATTTCCTTAATTTGAAAATGACATAAAAAAATTAATGAAACAGGTTTGACAATTAAGACAGTGGTAGAAAAAAAGATATTAGCAATTTTTAAAATGAAAATGAGTTATTTAACATTTAAGCTAAATTTAATTGTTTATAACTTTTTTTCTACAATTACTTAAATTTGCGAAACTTGTTTCCTTAATTTAAAAATAACATAAAAGAATTAAGGAAACAGGTTTGACAATTTAGGTAATGGTAGAAAAAAAGATATTAGCAATTTTTAAAATGAAAATGAGTTATTTAACATTTAAGCTGAATTAAATTGTTTATAACTTTTTTTCTACAATTACCTTAGTGAGGAAACTTGTTTCCTTAATTTAAAAATGACATAGAGGAATTAATGAAACAGGTTTGATAATTAAAATAATAAAATAACTTGAAAATGAGTTATTTAACATTTAAGCTGAATTAAATTGTTTATTACTTTTTTTTCTACAATTACCTAAATGGCGAAACTTATTTCCTTAATTTGAAAATGACATAAAGGAATTAAGAAAACAGGTTTGACAATTTAGGTAATGGTAGAAAAAAGTTATAAACAATTTAATTCAGCTTAAATGTTAAATAACTCATTTTCATTTTAAAAATTGCTAATATCTTTTTTTCTACAATTACCTAAATAACGAAACTTATTTTCTTAATTTAAAAATAAAATAAAGGAATTAAGAAAACAAGTTCGACAATTTAGGTAATGGTAAAAAAAGATATTAGCAATTTTTAAAATGAAAATAAGTTATTTAACATTTAAGCTGAATTAAATTGTTTATAACTTTTTTTCTACAATTACCTAAATGGCGAAACTTGTTTCCTCAATTTGAAAATAACATAAAGAAATTAAGAAAACAGGTTTGACAATTTATGTAATGGTAGAAAAAAAAGATATTAGCAATTTTTAAAATGAAAATGAGTTATTTAACATTTAAGCTGAATTAAATTGTTTATTACTTGTTTCCTTAATTTGAAAATGACATAAAGGAATTAAGGAAACAGGTTTGACAATTAAGGTAATGGTAGAAAAAAAGATATTAGCAATTTTTAAAATGAAAATGAGTTATTTAACATTTAAGCTGAATTAAATTGTTTATAACTTTTTTTTTACAATTACCTAAATTTGCGAAACTTGTTTCCTTAATTTGAAAATGACATAAAAAAATTAAGGAAACAGGTTTGACAATTTTGGTAATGGTACATAAAAAGATATTAGCAATTTTTAGAATGAAAATGAGTTATTTAACATCTAAGCTAAATTAAATTGCTTATAAATTTTTTTCTACAATTACCTAAATGGCGAAACTTGTTTCCTTTATTTGAAAATAACATAAAGGAATTAAGAAAAAAGGTTTGAAAATTTAGGTAATGGTAGAAAAAAAGATATTAGCAATTTTTTAAAATGAAAATGAGTTATTTAACATTTAAGCTGAATTAAATTGTTTATAACTTTTTTTCTACAATTACCTAAATAGCGAAACTTATTTCCCTTATTTGAAAATGACATAAAGGAATTAATGAAACAGGTTTGAAAATTAAGGTAATGGTAGAAAAAAAGATATTAGCAATTTTTAAAATGAAAATGAGTTATTTAACATTTAAGCTGAATTAAATTGTTTATTACTTGTTTCCTTAATTTGAAAATGACATAAAGGAATTAAGGAAACAGGTTTGACAATTAAGGTAATGGTAGAAAAAAAGATATTAGCAATTTTTAAAATAAAAAATGAGTTATTTAACATTTAAGCTGAATTAAATTGTTTATAACTTTTTTTCTACAATTACCTAAAAGGCGAAACTTGTTTCCTTAATTTGAAAATAACATAAAAGAATTAAGGAAATAGGTTTGACAATTAAGGTAATGGTAGAAAAAAAGATATTAGCAATTTTTAAAATAAAAAATGAGTTATTTAACATTTAAGCTGAATTAAATTGTTTATAACTTTTTTTCTACAATTACCTAAAAGGCGAAACTTGTTTCCTTAATTTGAAAATAACATAAAAGAATTAAGGAAATAGGTTTGACAATTAAGGTAATTGTAAGAAAAAAGATATTAGCAATTTTTAAAATGAAAATGAGTTATTTAACATTTAAGCTGAATTAAATAGTTTATAACTTTTTTTCTACAAATACCTTAATAGCGAAACTTGTTTCTTTAATTTAAAAATGACGCAAAGGAATTAAGGAAACAGGTTTGACAATTAAGCTAATTGTAGAAAAAAAGATATTAGCAATTTTAAAAATGAAAATGAGTTATTTAACATTTAAGCTGAATTAAATTGTTTATAACTTTTTTTCTACAATTACCTTAATGGCGAAACTTATTTCCTTAATTTGAAAATGACATAAAGAAATTAAGGAAACAGGTTTGAAAATTTAAGCACTGGTTGAAAAAAAGATATTAGCAGTTTTTAAAATGAAAATGAGTTATATAACATTTAAGCTGAATTTAATTGTTTATTACTTTTTTTCTACAATTACCTAAATAGCGAAACTTGTTTCCTTAATTTGAAAATGACATAAAGGAATTAAGTAAACAGGCTTGATAATTAAGGTAATGGTAGAAAAAAATTATAAACAATTTAATTCAGCTTAAATGTGAAATAACTCATTTTCATTTTAAAAATTGCTAATATCTTTTTTTCTACAAACACCTTAATGATGAAACTTGCTTCCTTAATTTGAAAATTATATAAAAAAATTAAAGAAACAGGTCTGACAATTAAGGTAATGGTAGAAAAAAAGATATAAGCAAATTTTAAAATGAAAATGAGTTATTTAACATTTAAGCTGAATTAAATTGCTTATACATTTTTTTCTACAATTACCTAAATGGCGAAACTTGTTTCCTTAATTTAAAAATAACATAAAAAAATTAAGGAAACAGGTTTGACAATTTAGGTAATGGTAGAAAAAAAGATATTAGCAATTTTTAAAATGAAAATGAGTTATTTAACATTTAAGCTGAATTAAATTGTTTATAACTTTTTTTCTACAATTACTTTAATGGCGAAACTTGTTTCCTTAATTTGAAAATGACAAAGAGGAATTAATGAAACAGGTTGGATAATTAAGGTAATGGTAGAAAAAAGATATTAGCAATTTTTAAAATGAAAATGAGTTATTTAACATTTAAGCTGAATTAAATTGTTTATTACTTTTGTTCTACAATTACCTAAATGGCGAAACTTATTTCCTTAATTTGGAAATGACATAAAGGAATTAAGGAAACAGGTTTGACAATTAAGGTAATGGTAGAAAAAAAGATATTAGCAATTTTTAAAATGAATATGAGTTATTTAACATTTAAGGTGAATTATATTGTTTATAACTTTTTTTCTACAAGTTTCTAAATGGCGAAACTTGTTTTTTTAATTTGAAAATAACATAAAAAAATTAAGGAAATAGGTTTGACAATTAAGGTAATTGTAAAAAAAAAGATATTAGCAATTTTTAAAATGAAAATGAGTTATTTAACATTTAAGCTGAATTAAAATGTTTATATCTTTTTTTCTACAATTACCTAAATAGCAAAACTTATTTCTTTAATTTGAAAATAACATAAAGGAATTAATGAAACAGGTTTAACAATTAAGGTAATGGTAGAAAAAAAGATATTAGCAATTTTTAAAATGAAAATGAGTTATTTAACATTTAAGCTGAATTAAATTGTTTATAACTTTTTTTTTACAAGTTTCTAAATGGGTAAACTTATTTTTTAATTTGAAAATAACATAAAAAAATTTAGGAAATAGGCTTGACAATTTAATCAAAGGTAGAAAAAAAGATATTAGCAATTTTTAAAATGAAAATGAGTTATTTACATTTAAGCTGAATTAAATTGTTTATAACTTTTTTTCTACAATTACCTAAATGGCGAAACTTGTTTCCTTAATTTGAAATATAACATACAAAAATTAAGAAAACAGGTTTGACAATTTAGGTAATGGTAGAAAAAAAAGATATTAGCAATTTTTAAAATGAAAATGAGTTATTTAACTTTTAAGCTGAATTAAATTGTTTATAACTTTTTTTCTACAATTACCTTAATAGCGAATTTTATTTCCTTAATTTTAAAATAACATTAAAGAATTAATGAAACAGGTTTCACCATTAAGGTAATTGTAGAAAAAAAGATATTAGCAATTTTTAAAATGAAAATGAGTTATTTAACATTTAAGCTGAATTAAATTGTTTATAACTTTTTTTATACAATTACCTAAATTTGCGAAACTTGTTTCCTTAATTTTAAAATAACATAAAGGAATTAATGAAATAGGTTTGACAATTAAGGTAATTGTAGAAAAAAAGATATTAGCAATTTTTAAAATGAAAATGAGTTATTTAACATTTAAGCTGAATTAAATTGTTTTTAACTTTTTTTCTACAACTACCGAAATGGCGAAACTTGTTTCCTTAATTTGAAAATAACATAAAAGAATTAAAAAAACAGGTTTGACAATTTAGGTAATATTAGAAAAAAAGATATTAGCAATTTTTTAAAATGAAAATGAGTTATTTAACATTTAAGCTGAATTAAATTGTTTATAACTTTTTTTCTACAATTACCTAAATAGCAAAACTTATTTCTTTAATTTGAAAATAACATAAAGGAATTAATGAAACAGGTTTAACAATTAAGGTAATGGTAGAAAAAAAGATATTAGCAATTTTTAAAATGAAAATGAGTTATTTAACATTTAAGCTGAATTAAATTGTTTATTACTTTTTTTCTACAATTACCTAAATGGCGGAACTTGTTTCCTTAATTTGAAAATGACATAAAGGAATTAAGGAAACAGGTTTGACAATTAAGGTAATGGTAGAAAAAAAGATATTAGCAATTTTTAAAATAAAAATGAGTTATTTAACATTTAAGCTGAATTAAATTGTTTATAACTTTTTTTTTACAATTACCTAAATTTGCGAAACTTGTTTCCTTAATTTGAAAATAACATAAAGGAATTAAGGAAACAGGTTTGACAATTTAGGTAATGGTAGAAAAAAATATATTAGTAATTTTTAAAATGAAAATGAGTTATTTAACATTTAAGCTGAATTAAATTGTTTATAACTTTTTTTTTACAATTACCTAAATTTGCGAAACTTGTTTCCTTAATTTGAAAATAACATAAAGGAATTAAGGAAACAGGTTTGACAATTTAGGTAATGGTAGAAAAAAAGATATTAGCAATTTTTTAAAATGAAAATGAGTTATTTAACATTTAAGCTGAATTAAATTGTTTATAACTTTTTTTCTACAATTACCTAAATAGCGAAACTTGTTTCTTTAATTTGAAAATGACATAAAGGAATTAATGAAACAGGTTTGACAATTAAGGTACTGGTAGAAAAAAAGATATTAGCAATTTTTAAAATGAAAATGAGTTATTTAACATTTAAGCTGAATTAAATTGTTTATTACTTTTTTTCTACAATTACCTAAATGGCGGAACTTGTTTCCTTAATTTGAAAATGACATAAAGGAATTAAGGAAACAGGTTTGACAATTAAGGCAATGGTAGAAAAAAAGATATTAGCAATTTTTTTAAATAAAAATGAGTTATTTAACATTTAAGCTGAATTAAATTGTTTATAACTTTTTTTCTACAATTACCTAAATGGCGAAACTTGTCTTTAATTTGAAAATAACATAAAAGAATTAAGGAAATAGGTTTGACAATTTAGGTAGTTGTAGGAAAAAAGATATTAGCAATTTTTAAAATGAAAATGAGTTATTTAACATTTAAGCTGAATTAAATTGTTTATAACTTTTTTTCTACAAATACCTTAATAGCGAAACTTGTAAGGTAGAAACTACAAAGGTAGAAAAAAATATATTAGCAATTTTTAAAATGAGTTATTTAACATTTAAGCTGAATTAAATTGTTTATAACTTTTTTTCTACAATTACCTAAATGGCGAAACTTGTTTCCTTAATTTGAAATATAACATACAGAAATAAAGAAAGCAGGTTTGACAATTTAGGTAATGGTAGAAAAAAAAGATATTAGCAATTTTTAAAATGAAAATGAGTTATTTAACTTTTAAGCTGAATTAAATTGTTTATAACTTTTTTTCTACAATTACCTAAATGGCGAAACTTATTTCCTTAATTTTAAAATAACATTAAAGAATTAATGAATCAGGTTTGACCATTAAGGTAATGGTAGAAAAAAAGATATTAGCAATTTTTAAAATGAAAATGAGTTATTTAACATTTAAGCTGAATTAAATTGTTTATAACTTTTTTTCTACAAATACCTTAATAGCGAAACTTGTTTCTTTAATTTAAAAATGACGCAAAGGAATTAAGGAAACAGGTTTGACAATTAAGCTAATTGTAGAAAAAAAGATATTAGCAATTTTAAAAATGAAAATGAGTTATTTAACATTTAAGCTGAATTAAATTGTTTATAACTTTTTTTCTACAATTACCTTAATGGCGAAACTTATTTCCTTAATTTGAAAATGACATAAAGAAATTAAGGAAACAGGTTTGAAAATTTAAGCACTGGTTGAAAAAAAGATATTAGCAGTTTTTAAAATGAAAATGAGTTATATAACATTTAAGCTGAATTTAATTGTTTATTACTTTTTTTCTACAATTACCTAAATAGCGAAACTTGTTTCCTTAATTTGAAAATGACATAAAGGAATTAAGTAAACAGGCTTGATAATTAAGGTAATGGTAGAAAAAAATTATAAACAATTTAATTCAGCTTAAATGTGAAATAACTCATTTTCATTTTAAAAATTGCTAATATCTTTTTTTCTACAAATACCTTAATGATGAAACTTGCTTCCTTAATTTGAAAATTATATAAAAAAATTAAAGAAACAGGTCTGACAATTAAGGTAATGGTAGAAAAAAAGATATAAGCAAATTTTAAAATGAAAATGAGTTATTTAACATTTAAGCTGAATTAAATTGCTTATACATTTTTTTCTACAATTACCTAAATGGCGAAACTTGTTTCCTTAATTTAAAAATAACATAAAAAAATTAAGGAAACAGGTTTGACAATTTAGGTAATGGTAGAAAAAAAGATATTAGCAATTTTTAAAATGAAAATGAGTTATTTAACATTTAAGCTGAATTAAATTGTTTATAACTTTTTTTCTACAATTACTTTAATGGCGAAACTTGTTTCCTTAATTTGAAAATGACAAAGAGGAATTAATGAAACAGGTTGGATAATTAAGGTAATGGTAGAAAAAAGATATTAGCAATTTTTAAAATGAAAATGAGTTATTTAACATTTAAGCTGAATTAAATTGTTTATTACTTTTGTTCTACAATTACCTAAATGGCGAAACTTATTTCCTTAATTTGGAAATGACATAAAGGAATTAAGGAAACAGGTTTGACAATTAAGGTAATGGTAGAAAAAAAGATATTAGCAATTTTTAAAATGAATATGAGTTATTTAACATTTAAGGTGAATTATATTGTTTATAACTTTTTTTCTACAAGTTTCTAAATGGCGAAACTTGTTTTTTTAATTTGAAAATAACATAAAAAAATTAAGGAAATAGGTTTGACAATTAAGGTAATTGTAAAAAAAAAGATATTAGCAATTTTTAAAATGAAAATGAGTTATTTAACATTTAAGCTGAATTAAAATGTTTATATCTTTTTTTCTACAATTACCTAAATAGCAAAACTTATTTCTTTAATTTGAAAATAACATAAAGGAATTAATGAAACAGGTTTAACAATTAAGGTAATGGTAGAAAAAAAGATATTAGCAATTTTTAAAATGAAAATGAGTTATTTAACATTTAAGCTGAATTAAATTGTTTATAACTTTTTTTTTACAAGTTTCTAAATGGCTAAACTTATTTTTTAATTTGAAAATAACATAAAAAAATTTAGGAAATAGGCTTGACAATTTAATCAAAGGTAGAAAAAAAGATATTAGCAATTTTTAAAATGAAAATGAGTTATTTACATTTAAGCTGAATTAAATTGTTTATAACTTTTTTTCTACAATTACCTAAATGGCGAAACTTGTTTCCTTAATTTGAAATATAACATACAGAAATTAAGAAAACAGGTTTGACAATTTAGGTAATGGTAGAAAAAAAAGATATTAGCAATTTTTAAAATGAAAATGAGTTATTTAACTTTTAAGCTGAATTAAATTGTTTATAACTTTTTTTCTACAATTACCTTAATAGCGAATTTTATTTCCTTAATTTTAAAATAACATTAAAGAATTAATGAAACAGGTTTCACCATTAAGGTAATTGTAGAAAAAAAGATATTAGCAATTTTTAAAATGAAAATGAGTTATTTAACATTTAAGCTGAATTAAATTGTTTATAACTTTTTTTATACAATTACCTAAATTTGCGAAACTTGTTTCCTTAATTTTAAAATAACATAAAGGAATTAATGAAATAGGTTTGACAATTAAGGTAATTGTAGAAAAAAAGATATTAGCAATTTTTAAAATGAAAATGAGTTATTTAACATTTAAGCTGAATTAAATTGTTTTTAACTTTTTTTCTACAACTACCGAAACGGCGAAACTTGTTTCCTTAATTTGAAAATAACATAAAAGAATTAAAAAAACAGGTTTGACAATTTAGGTAATATTAGAAAAAAAGATATTAGCAATTTTTTAAAATGAAAATGAGTTATTTAACATTTAAGCTGAATTAAATTGTTTATAACTTTTTTTCTACAATTACCTAAATAGCAAAACTTATTTCTTTAATTTGAAAATAACATAAAGGAATTAATGAAACAGGTTTAACAATTAAGGTAATGGTAGAAAAAAAGATATTAGCAATTTTTAAAATGAAAATGAGTTATTTAACATTTAAGCTGAATTAAATTGTTTATTACTTTTTTTCTACAATTACCTAAATGGCGGAACTTGTTTCCTTAATTTGAAAATGACATAAAGGAATTAAGGAAACAGGTTTGACAATTAAGGTAATGGTAGAAAAAAAGATATTAGCAATTTTTAAAATAAAAATGAGTTATTTAACATTTAAGCTGAATTAAATTGCTTATAACTTTTTTTCTACAATTACCTAAATGGCGAAACTTGTTTCCTTAATTTGAAAATAACATAAAAGAATTAAGGAAATAGGTTTGACAATTTAGGTAATTGTAGGAAAAAATATATTAGTAATTTTTAAAATGAAAATGAGTTATTTAACATTTAAGCTGAATTAAATTGTTTATAACTTTTTTTTTACAATTACCTAAATTTGCGAAACTTGTTTCCTTAATTTGAAAATAACATAAAGGAATTAAGGAAACAGGTTTGACAATTTAGGTAATGGTAGAAAAAAAGATATTAGCAATTTTTTAAAATGAAAATGAGTTATTTAACATTTAAGCTGAATTAAATTGTTTATAACTTTTTTTCTACAATTACCTAAATAGCGAAACTTGTTTCTTTAATTTGAAAATGACATAAAGGAATTAATGAAACAGGTTTGACAATTAAGGTACTGGTAGAAAAAAAGATATTAGCAATTTTTAAAATGAAAATGAGTTATTTAACATTTAAGCTGAATTAAATTGTTTATTACTTTTTTTCTACAATTACCTAAATGGCGGAACTTGTTTCCTTAATTTGAAAATGACATAAAGGAATTAAGGAAACAGGTTTGACAATTAAGGCAATGGTAGAAAAAAAGATATTAGCAATTTTTTTAAATAAAAATGAGTTATTTAACATTTAAGCTGAATTAAATTGTTTATAACTTTTTTTCTACAATTACCTAAATGGCGAAACTTGTCTTTAATTTGAAAATAACATAAAAGAATTAAGGAAATAGGTTTGACAATTTAGGTAGTTGTAGGAAAAAAGATATTAGCAATTTTTAAAATGAAAATGAGTTATTTAACATTTAAGCTGAATTAAATTGTTTATAACTTTTTTTCTACAAATACCTTAATAGCGAAACTTGTAAGGTAGAAACTACAAAGGTAGAAAAAAATATATTAGCAATTTTTAAAATGAGTTATTTAACATTTAAGCTGAATTAAATTGTTTATAACTTTTTTTCTACAATTACCTAAATGGCGAAACTTGTTTCCTTAATTTGAAATATAACATACAGAAATAAAGAAAGCAGGTTTGACAATTTAGGTAATGGTAGAAAAAAAAGATATTAGCAATTTTTAAAATGAAAATGAGTTATTTAACTTTTAAGCTGAATTAAATTGTTTATAACTTTTTTTCTACAATTACCTAAATGGCGAAACTTATTTCCTTAATTTTAAAATAACATTAAAGAATTAATGAATCAGGTTTGACCATTAAGGTAATGGTAGAAAAAAAGATATTAGCAATTTTTAAAATGAAAATGAGTTATTTAACATTTAAGCTGAATTAAATTGTTTATAACTTTTTTTCTACAATCATCTAAATGGCGAAACTTGTTTCCTTAATTTGAAAATGTAATAATAGAATTAAGGAAATAGGTTTGACAATTTAGGTAATTGTAGGAAAAAAGATATTAGCACTTTTTAAAATGAAAATGAGTTATTTAACATTTAAGCTGAATTAAATTGTTTATAACTTTTTTTCTACAAATACCTAAATGGCGCAACTTGTTTCCTTAATTTGAAAATGACATAAAGGAATTAAGGAAACAGGTTTGACAATTAAGGTAATGATAGAAAAAAAGATATTAGCAATTTTTATAATAAAAATGAGTTATTTAACATTTAAGCTGAATTAAATTGTTTATAACTTTTTTTCTACAATTACCTTAATGGCGAAACTTGTTTCCTTAATTTGAAAATAACATAAAAGAATTAAGGAAATAGGTTTGATAATTTAGGTAATTGTAGGAAAAAAGATATTAGCAATTTTTAAAATGAAAATGAGTTATTTAACATTTAAGCTGAATTAAATTGTTTATAACTTTTTTTCTACAAATACCTTAATAGCGAAACTTGTTTCTTTAATTTAAAAATGACGCAAAGGAATTAAGGAATTAGGTTTGACAATTTAGCTAATTGTAGAAAAAAAGATATTAGCAATTTTAAAAATGAAAATGAGTTATTTAACATTTAAGCTGAATTAAATTGTTTATAACTTTTTTTCTACAATTACCTAAATGGCGAAACTTGTTTCCTTAATTTGAAAATGACATAAAGAAATAAAGGAAACAGGTTTGAAAATTTGAGCAATGGTAGAAAAAAAGATATTAGCAGTTTTTAAAATGAAAATGAGTTATTTAACATTTAAGCTGAATTAAATTGCTTATAACTTTTTTTTTACAATTACCTTAATAGCGAAACTAGTTTCCTTAATTTTAAAATAATATAAAAGAATTAATAAAACAGGTTTGACAATTGAGGTAATGGTAGAAAAAAAGATATTAGCATTTTTAAAATGAATATGAGTTATTTAACATTTAAGCTGAATTAAATTGTTTATAACATTTTTTCTACAATTACCTATATAGGGAAACTTCTTTCCTTAATTTAAAAACGACATAAAAAAATTAATTAAACAGGTTTGACAATTTAGGTAATGGTAGAAAAAAAGATATTAGCAATTTTTAAAATGAAAATGAGTTATTTAACATTAAAGGTGAATTATATTGTTTATAACTTTTTTTCTACAATTACCTAAATGGCAAAACTTGTTTTTTTAATTTGACAATGATAAAGGGGAATTAAGAAATTAGGTTTGACAGGTTTTGGTAGAAAAAAAGATAATAGCAATTTTAAAAATGAAAATGAGTTATTTAACATTTAAGCTGAATTAAATTGTTTATAACTTTTTTTTTACAGGTTTCTAAATGGCTAAACTTATTTTTTAATTTGAAAATAACATAAAAAAATTTAGGAAATAGGCTTGACAATTTAATCAAAGGTAGAAAAAAAGATATTAGCAATTTTTAAAATGAAAATGAGTTATTTAACATTTAAGCTGAATTAAATTGTTTATAACTTTTTTTCTACAATTACCTAAATGGCGAAACTTGTTTCCTTAATTTGAAATATAACATACAGAAATTAAGAAAACAGGTTTGACAATTTAGGTAATGGTAGAAAAAAAAGATATTAGCAATTTTTAAAATGAAAATGAGTTATTTAACTTTTAAGCTGAATTAAATTGTTTATAACTTTTTTTCTACAATTACCTTAATGGCGAATTTTATTTCCTTAATTTTAAAATAACATTAAAGAATTAATGAAACAGGTTTTACCATTAAGGTAATTGTAGAAAAAAAGATATTAGCAATTTTTAAAATGAAAATGAGTTATTTAACATTTAAGCTGAATTAAATTGTTTATAACTTTTTTTATACAATTACCTAAATTTGCGAAACTTGTTTCCTTAATTTTAAAATAACATAAAGGAATTAATGAAATAGGTTTGACAATTAAGGTAATTGTAGAAAAAAAGATATTAGCAATTTTTAAAATGAAAATGAGTTATTTAACATTTAAGCTGAATTAAATTGTTTTTAACTTTTTTTCTACAACTACCGAAATGGCGAAACTTGTTTCCTTAATTTGAAAATAACATAAAAGAATTAAAAAAACAGGTTTGACAATTTAGGTAATATTAGAAAAAAAGATATTAGCAATTTTTTAAAATGAAAATGAGTTATTTAACATTTAAGCTGAATTAAATTGTTTATAACTTTTTTTCTACAATTACCTAAATAGCAAAACTTATTTCTTTAATTTGAAAATAACATAAAGGAATTAATGAAACAGGTTTAACAATTAAGGTAATGGTAGAAAAAAAGATATTAGCAATTTTTAAAATGAAAATGAGTTATTTAACATTTAAGCTGAATTAAATTGTTTATTACTTTTTTTCTACATGGTAGAAAAAAAGATATTAGCAATTTTTAAAATGAAAATGAGTTATTTAACATTTAAGCTGAATTAAATTGTTTATTACTTTTTTTCTACAATTACCTAAATGGCGGAACTTGTTTCCTTAATTTGAAAATGACATAAAGGAATTAAGGAAACAGGTTTGACAATTAAGGCAATGGTAGAAAAAAAGATATTAGCAATTTTTTTAAATAAAAATGAGTTATTTAACATTTAAGCTGAATTAAATTGTTTATAACTTTTTTTCTACAATTACCTAAATGGCGAAACTTGTCTTTAATTTGAAAATAACATAAAAGAATTAAGGAAATAGGTTTGACAATTTAGGTAATTGTAGGAAAAAAGATATTAGCAATTTTTAAAATGAAAATGAGTTATTTAACATTTAAGCTGAATTAAATTGTTTATAACTTTTTTTCTACAAATACCTTAATAGCGAAACTTGTAAGGTAGAAACTACAAAGGTAGAAAAAAATATATTAGCAATTTTTAAAATGAGTTATTTAACATTTAAGCTGAATTAAATTGTTTATAACTTTTTTTCTACAATTACCTAAATGGCGAAACTTGTTTCCTTAATTTGAAATATAACATACAGAAATTAAGAAAACAGGTTTGACAATTTAGGTAATGGTAGAAAAATAAAGATATTAGCAATTTTTAAAATGAAAATGAGTTATTTAACTTTTAAGCTGAATTAAATTGTTTATAACTTTTTTTCTACAATTACCTAAATGGCGAAACTTATTTCCTTAATTTTAAAATAACATTAAGGAATTAATGAAACAGGTTTGACCATTAAGGTAATGGTAGAAAAAAAGATATTAGCAATTTTTAAAATGAAAATGAGTTATTTAACATTTAAGCTGAATTAAATTGTTTATAACTTTTTTTCTACAACCACCAATATGGCGAAACTTGTTTCCTTAATTTGAAAATAACATAAAGGAATTAAAAAAACAGGTTTGGCAATTTAGGTAATGGTAGAAAAAAAGATATTAGTAATTTTTAAAATGAAAATGAGTTATTTAACATTTAAGCTGAATTAAATTGTTTATAATTTTTTTTTTACAATTACCTAAATTTGCGAAACTTGTTTCCTTAATTTAAAAATGACATAAAAAAATTAAGGAAACAGGTTTGTTAATTTAGGTAATGGTACAAAAAAAGATATTAGCAATTTTTAGAATGAAAATGAGTTATTTAACATTTAAGCTGAATTAAATTGTTTATAACTTTTTTTCTACAATTACCTTAATGGCGAAACTTGTTTCCTTAATTTGAAAATAACATAAAAGAATTAAGGAAATAGGTTTGACAATTTAGGTAATTGTAGGAAAAAAGATATTAGCACTTTTTAAAATGAAAATGAGTTATTTAACATTTAAGCTGAATTAAATTGTTTATAACTTTTTTTCTACAAATACCTAAATGGCGCAACTTGTTCCCTTAATTTGAAAATGACATAAAGGAATTAAGGAAACAGGTTTGACAATTAAGGTAATGATAGAAAAAAAGATATTAGCAATTTTTATAATAAAAATGAGTTATTTAACATTTAAGCTGAATTAAATTGTTTATAACTTTTTTTCTACAATTACCTTAATGGCGAAACTTGTTTCCTTAATTTGAAAATAACATAAAAGAATTCAGGAAATAGGTTTGATAATTTAGGTAATTGTAGGAAAAAAGATATTAGCAATTTTTAAAATGAAAATGAGTTATTTAACATTTAAGCTGAATTAAATTGTTTATAACTTTTTTTCTACAATTACCTTAATAGCGAAACTTGTTTCTTTAATTTGAAAATGACATAAAGGAATTAATGAAACAGGTTTGACAATTAAGGTAATGGTAGAAAAAAAGATATTAGCAATTTTTAAAATGAAAATGAGTTATTTAACATTTAAGCTGAATTAAACTGTTTATAACTTTTTTTCTACAATTACCTTAATGGCGAAACTTGTTTCCTTAATTTGAAAATAACATAAAAGAATTAAGGAAATAGGTTTGACAATTAAGGTAATTGTAGGAAAAAATATATTAGCAATTTTTAAAATGAAAATGAGTTATTTAACATTTAAGCTGAATTAAATTGTTTATAACTTTTTTTTTACAATTACCTAAATTTGCGAAACTTGTTTCCTTAATTTGAAAATAACATAAAGGAATTAAGGAAACAGGTTTGACAATTTAGGTAATGGTAGAAAAAAAGATATTAGCAATTTTTTAAAATGAAAATGAGTTATTTAACATTTAAGCTGAATTAAATTGTTTATAACTTTTTTTCTACAATTACCTTAATAGCGAAACTTGTTTCTTTAATTTGAAAATGACATAAAGGAATTAATGAAACAGGTTTGACAATTAAGGTAATGGTAGAAAAAAAGATATTAGCAATTTTTAAAATGAAAATGAGTTATTTAACATTTAAGCTGAATTAAATTGTTTATTACTTTTTTTCTACAATTACCTAAATGGCGGAACTTGTTTCCTTAATTTGAAAATGACATAAAGGAATTAAGGAAACAGGTTTGACAATTAAGGCAATGGTAGAAAAAAAGATATTAGCAATTTTTTTAAATAAAAATGAGTTATTTATCATTTAAGCTGAATTAAATTGTTTATAACTTTTTTTCTACAATTACCTAAATGGCGAAACTTGTCTTTAATTTGAAAATAACATAAAAGAATTAAGGAAATAGGTTTGACAATTTAGGTAATTGTAGGAAAAAAGATATTAGCAATTTTTAAAATGAAAATGAGTTATTTAACATTTAAGCTGAATTAAATTGTTTATAACTTTTTTTCTACAAATACCTTAATAGCGAAACTTGTAAGGTAGAAACTACAAAGGTAGAAAAAAATATATTAGCAATTTTTAAAATGAGTTATTTAACATTTAAGCTGAATTAAATTGTTTATAACTTTTTTTCTACAATTACCTAAATGGCGAAACTTGTTTCCTTAATTTGAAATATAACATACAGAAATTAAGAAAACAGGTTTGACAATTTAGGTAATGGTAGAAAAAAAAAGATATTAGCAATTTTTAAAATGAAAATGAGTTATTTAACTTTTAAGCTGAATTAAATTGTTTATAACTTTTTTTCTACAATTACCTAAATGGCGAAACTTATTTCCTTAATTTTAAAATAACATTAAAGAATTAATGAAACAGGTTTGACCATTAAGGTAATGGTAGAAAAAAAGATATTAGCAATTTTTAAAATGAAAATGAGTTATTTAACATTTAAGCTGAATTAAATTGTTTATAACTTTTTTTCTACAACCACCAAAATGGCGAAACTTGTTTCCTTAATTTGAAAATAACATAAACGAATTAAAAAAACAGGTTTGGCAATTTAGGTAATGGTAGAAAAAAAGATATTAGTAATTTTTAAAATGAAAATGAGTTATTTAACATTTAAGCTGAATTAAATTGTTTATAATTTTTTTTTTACAATTACCTAAATTTGCGAAACTTGTTTCCTTAATTTAAAAATGACATAAAAAAATTAAGGAAACAGGTTTGACAATTTAGGTAATGGTACAAAAAAAGATATTAGCAATTTTTAGAATGAAAATGAGTTATTTAACATTTAAGCTGAATTAAATTGTTTATAACTTTTTTTCTACAATTACCTTAATGGCGAAACTTGTTTCCTTAATTTGAAAATAACATAAAAGAATTAAGGAAATAGGTTTGACAATTTAGGTAATTGTAGGAAAAAAGATATTAGCACTTTTTAAAATGAAAATGAGTTATTTAACATTTAAGCTGAATTAAATTGTTTATAACTTTTTTTCTACAAATACCTAAATGGCGCAACTTGTTCCCTTAATTTGAAAATGACATAAAGGAATTAAGGAAACAGGTTTGACAATTAAGGTAATGATAGAAAAAAAGATATTAGCAATTTTTATAATAAAAATGAGTTATTTAACATTTAAGCTGAATTAAATTGTTTATAACTTTTTTTCTACAATTACCTTAATGGCGAAACTTGTTTCCTTAATTTGAAAATAACATAAAAGAATTAAGGAAATAGGTTTGATAATTTAGGTAATTGTAGGAAAAAAGATATTAGCAATTTTTAAAATGAAAATGAGTTATTTAACATTTAAGCTGAATTAAATTGTTTATAACTTTTTTTCTACAAATACCTTAATAGCGAAACTTGTTTCTTTAATTTAAAAATGACGCAAAGGAATTAAGGAAACAGGTTTGACAATTTAGCTAATTGTAGAAAAAACGATATTAGCAATTTTAAAAATGAAAATGAGTTATTTAACATTTAAGCTGAATTAAATTGTTTATAACTTTTTTTCTACAATCACCTAAATGGCGAAACTTGTTTCCTTAATTTGAAAATGACATAAAAAAATTAAGGAAACAGGTTTGAAAATTTGAACAATGGTAGAAAAAAAGATATTAGCAGTTTTTAAAATGAAAATGAGTTATTTAACATTTAAGCTGAATTAAATTGCTTTTAACTTTTTTTTTACAATTACCTTAATAGCGAAACTAGTTTCACTAATTTTAAAATAATATAAAAGAATTAATAAAACAGGTTTGACAATTGAGGTAATGGTAGAAAAAAAGATATTAGCATTTTTAAAATGAATATGAGTTATTTAACATTTAAGCTGAATTAAATTGTTTATAACATTTTTTCTACAATTACCTATATAGCGAAACTTCTTTCCTTAATTTAAAAACGACATAAAAAAATTAATTAAACAGGTTTGACAATTTAGGTAATGGTAGAAAAAAAGATATTAGCAATTTTTAAAATGAAAATGAGTTATTTAACATTAAAGGTGAATTATATTGTTTATAACTTTTTTTCTACAATTACCTAAATGGCAAAACTTGTTTTTTTAATTTGACAATGATATAGAGGAATTAAGGAATTAGGTTTGACAATTAAGGTTTTGGTAGAAAAAAAGATATCAGCAATTTTAAAAATGAAAATGAGTTATTTAACATTTAAGCTGAATTAAATTGTTTATAACTTTTTTTTTACAGGTTTCTAAATGGCTAAACTTATTTTTTAATTTGAAAATAACATAAAAAAATTTAGGAAATAGGCTTGACAATTTAATCAAAGGTAGAAAAAAAGATATTAGCAATTTTTAAAATGAAAATGAGTTATTTAACATTTAAGCTGAATTAAATTGTTTATAACTTTTTTTCTACAATTACATAAATGGCGAAACTTGTTTCCTTAATTTGAAATATAACATACAGAAATTAAGAAAACAGGTTTGACAATTTAGGTAATGGTAGAAAAAAAAGATATTAGCAATTTTTAAAATGAAAATGAGTTATTTAACTTTTAAGCTGAATTAAATTGTTTATAACTTTTTTTCTACAATTACCTTAATGGCGAATTTTATTTCCTTAATTTTAAAATAACATTAAAGAATTAATGAAACAGGTTTCACCATTAAGGTAATTGCAGAAAAAAAGATATTAGCAATTTTTAAAATGAAAATGAGTTATTTAACATTTAAGCTGAATTAAATTTTTTATAACTTTTTTTATACAATTACCTAAATTTGCGAAACTTGTTTCCTTAATTTTAAAATAACATAAAGGAATTAATGAAATAGGTTTGACAATTAAGGTAATTGTAGAAAAAAAGATATTAGCAATTTTTTAAAATGAAAATGAGTTATTTAACATTTAAGCTGAATTAAATTGTTTTTAACTTTTTTTCTACAACTACCAAAATGGCGAAACTTGTTTCCTTAATTTGAAAATAACATAAAAGAATTAAAAAAACAGGTTTGACAATTTATGTAATATTAGAAAAAAAGATATTAGCAATTTTTTAAAATGAAAATGAGTTATTTAACATTTAAGCTGAATTAAATTGTTTATAACTTTTTTTCTACAATCACCTAAATAGCAAAATTTGTTTCCTTAATTTGAAAATAACATAAAGGAATTAATGAAACAGGTTTGACAATTAAGGTAATGGTAGAAAAAAAGATATTAGCAATTTTTAAAATGAAAATGAGTTATTTAACATTTAAGCTGAATTAAATTGTTTATTACTTTTTTTCTACAATTACCTAAATGGCGGAACTTGTTTCCTTAATTTGAAAATGACATAAAGGAATTAAGGAAACAGGTTTGACAATTAAGGTGATGGTAGAAAAAAAGATATTAGCAATTTTTAAAATAAAAATGAGTTATTTAACATTTAAGCTGAATTAAATTGATTATAACTTTTTTTCTACAATTACCTAAATGGCGAAACTTGTTTCCTTAATTTGAAAATAACATAAAAGAATTAAGGAAATAGGTTTGACAATTTAGGTAATTGTAGGAAAAAATATATTAGCAATTTTTAAAATGAAAATGAGTTATTTAACATTTAAGCTGAATTAAATTGTTTATAACTTTTTTTTTACAATTACCTAAATTTGCGAAACTTGTTTCCTTAATTTGAAAATAACATAAAGGAATTAAGGAAACAGGTTTGACAATTTAGGTAATGGTAGAAAAAAAGATATTAGCAATTTTTTAAAATGAAAATGAGTTATTTAACATTTAAGCTGAATTAAATTGTTTATAACTTTTTTTCTACAATTACCTAAATAGCGAAACTTATTTCTTTAATTTGAAAATGACATAAAGGAATTAATAAAACAGGTTTGACAATTAAGGTAATGGTAGAAAAAAAGATATTAGCAATTTTTAAAATGAAAATGACTTATTTAACATTTCAGCTGAATTAAATTGTTTATTACTTTTTTTCTACAATTACCTAAATGGCGAAACTTGTTTCCTTAATTTGAAAATAACATAAAAGAATTAAGGAAATAGGTTTGACAATTTAGGTAATTGTAGGAAAAAATATATTAGCAATTTTTAAAATGAAAATGAGTTATTTAACATTTAAGCTGAATTAAATTGTTTATAACTTTTTTTCTACAATTACCTAAATGGCGCAACTTGTTCCCTTAATTTGAAAATGACATAAAGGAATTAAGGAAACAGGTTTGACAATTAAGGTAATGATAGAAAAAAAGATATTAGCAATTTTTATAATAAAAATGAGTTATTTAACATTTAAGCTGAATTAAATTGTTTATAACTTTTTTTCTACAATTACCTTAATGGCGAAACTTGTTTCCTTAATTTGAAAATAACATAAAAGAATTAAGGAAATAGGTTTGATAATTTAGGTAATTGTAGGAAAAAAGATATTAGCAATTTTTAAAATGAAAATGAGTTATTTAACATTTAAGCTGAATTAAATTGTTTATAACTTTTTTTCTACAAATACCTTAATAGCGAAACTTGTTTCTTTAATTTAAAAATGACGCAAAGGAATTAAGGAAACAGGTTTGACAATTTAGCTAATTGTAGAAAAAACGATATTAGCAATTTTAAAAATGAAAATGAGTTATTTAACATTTAAGCTGAATTAAATTGTTTATAACTTTTTTTCTACAATTACCTAAATGGCGAAACTTGTTTCCTTAATTTGAAAATGACATAAAAAAATTAAGGAAACAGGTTTGAAAATTTGAACAATGGTAGAAAAAAAGATATTAGCAGTTTTTAAAATGAAAATGAGTTATTTAACATTTAAGCTGAATTAAATTGCTTTTAACTTTTTTTTTACAATTACCTTAATAGCGAAACTAGTTTCACTAATTTTAAAATAATATAAAAGAATTAATAAAACAGGTTTGACAATTGAGGTAATGGTAGAAAAAAAGATATTAGCATTTTTAAAATGAATATGAGTTATTTAACATTTAAGCTGAATTAAATTGTTTATAACATTTTTTCTACAATTACCTATATAGCGAAACTTCTTTCCTTAATTTAAAAACGACATAAAAAAATTAATTAAACAGGTTTGACAATTTAGGTAATGGTAGAAAAAAAGATATTAGCAATTTTTAAAATGAAAATGAGTTATTTAACATTAAAGGTGAATTATATTGTTTATAACTTTTTTTCTACAATTACCTAAATGGCAAAACTTGTTTTTTTAATTTGACAATGATATAGAGGAATTAAGGAATTAGGTTTGACAATTAAGGTTTTGGTAGAAAAAAAGATATCAGCAATTTTAAAAATGAAAATGAGTTATTTAACATTTAAGCTGAATTAAATTGTTTATAACTTTTTTTTTACAGGTTTCTAAATGGCTAAACTTATTTTTTAATTTGAAAATAACATAAAAAAATTTAGGAAATAGGCTTGACAATTTAATCAAAGGTAGAAAAAAAGATATTAGCAATTTTTAAAATGAAAATGAGTTATTTAACATTTAAGCTGAATTAAATTGTTTATAACTTTTTTTCTACAATTACCTAAATGGCGAAACTTGTTTCCTTAATTTGAAATATAACATACAGAAATTAAGAAAACAGGTTTGACAATTTAGGTAATGGTAGAAAAAAAAGATATTAGCAATTTTTAAAATGAAAATGAGTTATTTAACTTTTAAGCTGAATTAAATTGTTTATAACTTTTTTTCTACAATTACCTTAATGGCGAATTTTATTTCCTTAATTTTAAAATAACATTAAAGAATTAAAGAAACAGGTTTCACCATTAAGGTAATTGCAGAAAAAAAGATATTAGCAATTTTTAAAATGAAAATGAGTTATTTAACATTTAAGCTGAATTAAATTTTTTATAACTTTTTTTATACAATTACCTAAATTTGCGAAACTTGTTTCCTTAATTTTAAAATAACATAAAGGAATTAATGAAATAGGTTTGACAATTAAGGTAATTGTAGAAAAAAAGATATTAGCAATTTTTTAAAATGAAAATGAGTTATTTAACATTTAAGCTGAATTAAATTGTTTTTAACTTTTTTTCTACAACTACCAAAATGGCGAAACTTGTTTCCTTAATTTGAAAATAACATAAAAGAATTAAAAAAACAGGTTTGACAATTTATGTAATATTAGAAAAAAAGATATTAGCAATTTTTTAAAATGAAAATGAGTTATTTAACATTTAAGCTGAATTAAATTGTTTATAACTTTTTTTCTACAATCACCTAAATAGCAAAATTTGTTTCCTTAATTTGAAAATAACATAAAGGAATTAATGAAACAGGTTTGACAATTAAGGTAATGGTAGAAAAAAAGATATTAGCAATTTTTAAAATGAAAATGAGTTATTTAACATTTAAGCTGAATTAAATTGTTTATTACTTTTTTTCTACAATTACCTAAATGGCGGAACTTGTTTCCTTAATTTGAAAATGACATAAAGGAATTAAGGAAACAGGTTTGACAATTAAGGTAATGGTAGAAAAAAAGATATTAGCAATTTTTAAAATAAAAATGAGTTATTTAACATTTAAGCTGAATTAAATTGTTTATAACTTTTTTTCTACAATTACCTAAATGGCGAAACTTGTTTCCTTAATTTGAAAATAACATAAAAGAATTAAGGAAATAGGTTTGACAATTTAGGTAATTGTAGGAAAAAATATATTAGCAATTTTTAAAATGAAAATGAGTTATTTAACATTTAAGCTGAATTAAATTGTTTATAACTTTTTTTTTAAAATAACCTAAATTTGCGAAACTTGTTTCCTTAATTTACAAATAACATAAAGGAATTAAGGAAACAGGTTTGACAATTTAGGTAATGGTAGAAAAAAAGATATTAGCAATTTTTTAAAATGAAAATGAGTTATTTAACATTTAAGCTGAATTAAATTGTTTATAACTTTTTTTCTACAATTACCTAAATAGCGAAACTTATTTCTTTAATTTGAAAATGACATAAAGGAATTAATAAAACAGGTTTGACAATTAAGGTAATGGTAGAAAAAAAGATATTAGCAATTTTTAAAATGAAAATGACTTATTTAACATTTCAGCTGAATTAAATTGTTTATTACTTTTTTTCTACAATTACCTAAATGGCGGAACTTGTTTCCTTAATTTGAAAATGACATAAAGGAATTAAGGAAACAGGTTTGACAATTAAGGCAATGGTAGAAAAAAAGATATTAGCAATTTTTTTAAATAAAAATGAGTTATTTAACATTTAAGCTGAATTAAATTGTTTATAACTTTTTTTCTACAATTACCTAAATGGCGAAACTTGTTTCCTTAATTTGAAAATAACATTAAAGAATTAAGGAAATAGGTTTGACAATTTAGGTAATTGTAGGAAAAAAGATATTAGCAATTTTTAAAATGAAAATGAGTTATTTAACATTTAAGCTGAATTAAATTGTTTATAAATTTTTTTCTACAAATACCTTAATAGCGAAACTTGTAAGGTAGAAACTACAAAGGTAGAAAAAAATATATTAGCAATTTTTAAAATGAGTTATTTAACATTTAAGCTGAATTAAATTGTTTATAACTTTTTTTCTACAAATACCTTAATAGCGAAACTTGTAAGGTAGAAACTACAAAGGTAGAAAAAAATATATTAGCAATTTTTAAAATGAGTTATTTAACATTTAAGCTGAATTAAATTGTTTATAACTTTTTTTCTACAATTACCTAAATGGCGAAACTTATTTCCTGAATTTTAAAATAACATTAAAGAATCAATGAAACAGGTTTGACCATTAAGGTAATGGTAGAAAAAAAGATATTAGCAATTTTTAAAATGAAAATGAGTTATTTAACATTTAAGCTGAATTAAATTGTGTATAACTTTTTTTCTACAACCACCAAAATGGCGAAACTTGTTTCCTTAATTTGTAAATAATATAAAGGAATTAAAAAAACAGGTTTGGCAATTTAGGTAATGGTAGAAAAAAAGATATTAGCAATTTTTAAAATGAAAATGAGTTATTTAACATTTAAGCTGAATTAAATTGTTTATAATTTTTTTTTTACAATTACCTAAATTTGCGAAACTTGTTTCTTTAATTTAAAAATGACATAAAAAAATTAAGGAAACAGGTTTGACAATTTAGGTAATGGTACAAAAAAAGATATTAGCAATTTTTAGAATGAAAATGAGTTTTTTAACATTTAAGCTGAATTAAATTGTTTATAACTTTTTTTCTACAATTACCTTAATGGCAAAACTTGTTTCCTTAATTTGAAAATAACATAAAAGAATTAAGGAAATAGGTTTGACAATTTAGGTAAATGTAGGAAAAAAGATATTAGCAATTTTTAAAATGAAAATGAGTTATTTAACATTTAAGCTGAATTAAATTGTTTATAAATTTTTTTCTACAAATACCTAAATGGCGCAACTTGTTTCCTTAATTTGAAAATGACATAAAGGAATTAAGGAAACAGGTTTGACAATTAAGGTAATGATAGAAAAAAAGGAATTAGCAATTTTTATAATAAAAATGAGTTATTTAACATTTAAGCTGAATTAAATTGTTTATAACTTTTTTCTACAATTACCTTAATGGCGAAACTTGTTTCCTTAATTTGAAAATAACATAAAAGAATTAAGGAAATAGGTTTGATAATTTAGGTAATTGTAGGAAAAAAGATATTAGCAATTTTTAAAATGAAAATGAGTTATTTAACATTTAAGCTGAATTAAATTGTTTATAACTTTTTTTCTACAAATACCTTAATAGCGAAACTTGTTTCTTTAATTTGAAAATGACGCAAAGGAATTAAGGAAACAGGTTTAACAATTTAGCTAATTGTAGAAAAAAAGATATTAGCAATTTTAAAAATGAAAAAGAGTTATTTAACATTTAAGCTGAATTAAATTGTTTATAACTTTTTTTCTACAATCACCTTAATGGCGAAACTTGTTTCCTTAATTTGAAAATGACATAAAGAAATTAAGGAAACAGGTTTGAAAATTTGAGCAATGGTAGAAAAAAAGATATTAGCAGTTTTTAAAATGAAAATGAGTTATTTAACATTTAAGCTGAATTTAATTGTTTATTACTTTTTTTCTACAATTACCTAAATAGCGAAACTTGTTTCCTTAATTTGAAAATGACATAAAGGAATTAATGAAACAGGCTTGATAATTAAGGTAATTGTAGAAAAAAAGTTATAAACAATTTAATTCAGCTTAAATGTGAAATAACTCATTTTCATTTTAAAAATTGCTAATATCTTTTTTTCTACAAATACCTTAATGATGAAACTTGTTACCTTAATTTGAAAATTATATAAAAAAATTAAAGAAACCGGTCTGACAATTAAGGTAATGGTAGAAAAAAAGATATTAGCAATTTTTAAAATGAAAATGAGTTATTTAACATTTAAGCTGAATTAAATTGTGTATAACTTTTTTTCTACAACCACCAAAATGGCGAAACTTGTTTCCTTAATTTGTAAATAATATAAAGGAATTAAAAAAATAGGTTTGGCAATTTAGGTAATGGTAGAAAAAAAGATATTAGCAATTTTTAAAATGAAAATGAGTTATTTAACATTTAAGCTGAATTAAATTGTTTATAATTTTTTTTTTACAATTACCTAAATTTGCGAAACTTGTTTCTTTAATTTAAAAATGACATAAAAAAATTAAGGAAACAGGTTTGACAATTTAGGTAATGGTACAAAAAAAGATATTAGCAATTTTTAGAATGAAAATGAGTTTTTTAACATTTAAGCTGAATTAAATTGTTTATAACTTTTTTTCTACAATTACCTTAATGGCAAAACTTGTTTCCTTAATTTGAAAATAACATAAAAGAATTAAGGAAATAGGTTTGACAATTTAGGTAAATGTAGGAAAAAAGATATTAGCAATTTTTAAAATGAAAATGAGTTATTTAACATTTAAGCTGAATTAAATTGTTTATAAATTTTTTTCTACAAATACCTAAATGGCGCAACTTGTTTCCTTAATTTGAAAATGACATAAAGGAATTAAGGAAACAGGTTTGACAATTAAGGTAATGATAGAAAAAAAGGAATTAGCAATTTTTATAATAAAAATGAGTTATTTAACATTTAAGCTGAATTAAATTGTTTATAACTTTTTTCTACAATTACCTTAATGGCGAAACTTGTTTCCTTAATTTGAAAATAACATAAAAGAATTAAGGAAATAGGTTTGATAATTTAGGTAATTGTAGGAAAAAAGATATTAGCAATTTTTAAAATGTAAATGAGTTATTTAACATTTAAGCTGAATTAAATTGTTTATAACTTTTTTTCTACAAATACCTTAATAGCGAAACTTGTTTCTTTAATTTGAAAATGACGCAAAGGAATTAAGGAAACAGGTTTAACAATTTAGCTAATTGTAGAAAAAAAGATATTAGCAATTTTAAAAATGAAAAAGAGTTATTTAACATTTAAGCTGAATTAAATTGTTTATAACTTTTTTTCTACAATCACCTTAATGGCGAAACTTGTTTCCTTAATTTGAAAATGACATAAAGAAATTAAGGAAACAGGTTTGAAAATTTGAGCAATGGTAGAAAAAAAGATATTAGCAGTTTTTAAAATGAAAATGAGTTATTTAACATTTAAGCTGAATTTAATTGTTTATTACTTTTTTTCTACAATTACCTAAATAGCGAAACTTGTTTCCTTAATTTGAAAATGACATAAAGGAATTAATGAAACAGGCTTGATAATTAAGGTAATTGTAGAAAAAAAGTTATAAACAATTTAATTCAGCTTAAATGTGAAATAACTCATTTTCATTTTAAAAATTGCTAATATCTTTTTTTCTACAAATACCTTAATGATGAAACTTGTTACCTTAATTTGAAAATTATATAAAAAAATTAAAGAAACCGGTCTGACAATTAAGGTAATGGTAGAAAAAAAGATATAAGCAAATTTTAAAATGAAAATGAGTTATTTAACATTTAAGCTGAATTAAATTTTTTATAACTTTTTTTATACAATTACCTAAATTTGCGAAACTTGTTTCCTTAATTTTAAAATAACATAAAGGAATTAATGAAATAGGTTTGACAATTAAGGTAATTGTAGAAAAAAAGATATTAGCAATTTTTTAAAATGAAAATGAGTTATTTAACATTTAAGCTGAATTAAATTGTTTTTAACTTTTTTTCTACAACTACCAAAATGGCGAAACTTGTTTCCTTAATTTGAAAATAACATAAAAGAATTAAAAAAACAGGTTTGACAATTTATGTAATATTAGAAAAAAAGATATTAGCAATTTTTTAAAATGAAAATGAGTTATTTAACATTTAAGCTGAATTAAATTGTTTATAACTTTTTTTCTACAATCACCTAAATAGCAAAATTTGTTTCCTTAATTTGAAAATAACATAAAGGAATTAATGAAACAGGTTTGACAATTAAGGTAATGGTAGAAAAAAAGATATTAGCAATTTTTAAAATGAAAATGAGTTATTTAACATTTAAGCTGAATTAAATTGTTTATTACTTTTTTTCTACAATTACCTAAATGGCGGAACTTGTTTCCTTAATTTGAAAATGACATAAAGGAATTAAGGAAACAGGTTTGACAATTAAGGTAATGGTAGAAAAAAAGATATTAGCAATTTTTAAAATAAAAATGAGTTATTTAACATTTAAGCTGAATTAAATTGTTTATAACTTTTTTTCTACAATTACCTAAATGGCGAAACTTGTTTCCTTAATTTGAAAATAACATAAAAGAATTAAGGAAATAGGTTTGACAATTTAGGTAATTGTAGGAAAAAATATATTAGCAATTTTTAAAATGAAAATGAGTTATTTAACATTTAAGCTGAATTAAATTGTTTATAACTTTTTTTTTACAATTACCTAAATTTGCGAAACTTGTTTCCTTAATTTGAAAATAACATAAAGGAATTAAGGAAACAGGTTTGACAATTTAGGTAATGGTAGAAAAAAAGATATTAGCAATTTTTTAAAATGAAAATGAGTTATTTAACATTTAAGCTGAATTAAATTGTTAATAACTTTTTTTCTACCTTTACCTAAATTGTGCAACTTGTTTCCTTAATTTGAAAATGACATAAAGGAATTAAGGAAACAGGTTTGAAAATTAAGGTAATGGTAGAAAAAAAGATATTAGCAATTTTTAAATGAAAATCTGTTATTTAAAATTTAAGCTGAATTAAATTGTTTATAACTATTTTTCTACAATTACCTTAACGGTGAAACTTGTTTCCTTAATTTTAAAATAACATAAAGGAATTAATGAAACAGGTTTGACAATTTAGCTAATTGTAGAAAAAAAGATATTAGCAATTTTAAAAATGAAAATGAGTTATTTAACATTTAAGCTGAATTAAATTGTTTATAACTTTTTTTCTACAATCACCAAAATGGCGAAACTTGTTTCCTTAATTTGAAAATAACATAAAAGAATTAAAAAAACAGGTTTGACAATTTAGGTAATATTAGAAAAAAAGATATTAGCAATTTTTAAAATGAAAATGAGTTATTTAACATTTAAGCTGAATTAAATTGTTTATAACTTTTTTTCTACAATTACCTAAATTTGCGAAACTTATTTCCTTAATTTCAAAATGACATAAAAAAATTCAGGAAACAGGTTTGGCAATTTAGGTAATGGTACAAAAAAAGATATTAGCAATTTTTAGAATGAAAATGAGTTATTTAACATTTAAGCTGAATTAAATTGCTTATAAATTTTTTTCTACAATTACCTAAATAGCGAAACTTGTTTTCTTAATTTGAAAATAACATAAAGGAATTAAGGAAACAGGTTTGACAGTTTAGATAATTGTAGAAAAAAAGATATTAGCAATTTTTTAAAATGAAAATGAGTTATTTAACATTTAAGCTGAATTAAATTGTTTATTACTTTTTTTCTACAATTACTTAAATGGCGGAACTTGTTTCCTTAATTTGAAAATGACATAAAGGAATTAAGGAAATAGGTTTGACAAATAAGGTAATGGTAGAAAAAAAGATATTAGCAACTTTTAAAATAAAAATGAGTTATTTAACATTTAAGCTGAATTTTTTTTTTTTTTTATAATTAACGCGCGCACAAGGGATTATGTGTTTCCCTTTTAATGTAGAACACACTGCGCGGGTATTACGAAGAAAGGGAGGGGAGAGATAGGAGGTGCCGATTAACATTGGTTTTGAATGTTTGCAGATCAAAATGGCAAGGGAAAATCCCGCCGGGTAAACTATTCCAAATTCGTGTCGTTCGGCTAAAAAAAGAATCCCTATATTTCACGGTACGTCCGAAATTGGTCTCAAGGGTGAACTGATGGGCATTCCTTGCGAGACGAGTATTACGGGAGAAACTTTTAAGGGGAGGAATGCAACTGGCTACTTCGAGTGAACATTTTTTGTAAAAGAAACGATAAAATAAGGAAAGACATGAAACATTGCGTCGGTGTACGAGTGGGGCAATTGTTTCAGCGGCAGTTCTATTTCCTATCAATCTTAACGCTCGATTTTGTATTCTATCAAGCAGGTGAAGCGATGTTTGCGAAGCACCTGCCCAGAGGTGGGAGTTATACTCGAGTTTAGAGCGTATAAACGCTTTATAAATTGTAGCCAGATCAGATGGGGAAAAATACTTCTTACACCGATACAGAAAACCTAAGCACTTTGCAGCATTCTTAGCGATCTCAAATATATGGTCGTTCCAACGGAGATCGTCGTTGACACACATACCGAGTACTGAGAGCTTTTCGGTTTCTTCGATGTAAGTGCCATTCATGGACAATGGCATTAGGGGAATGTTTAGCTTTAACGACAGAAGACAGCATTGAGTTTTCGAAGCATTAAACTCCACACGATTTCTATTACCCCATTTGACAATGCTGTATAAATCGGAGTTTAATGAGCTTGACATACGGTTCCGTTGCAAGTGTACGTCCGAAGGCGAAGAACGTGAATTATCGAACGAATATGAGGGTAGAGCCGTCAGCAAAACAGTTTGGAGGATTAGAAGTAACAGACAGAAGATAATTTTTAAAAATGAGGAAAAGAGTCGGAGACAGAACAGAGGCCTGGGGCACACCAGCATTTATATTGTGCGAATCAGACTTGAATCCGTCCAATACAACTTGTATTGAACGGTCCAGGAGATAGCTTCTAATCCAACGAACAAGAGTATTATCGATCCCAAAAGCACGCATTTTCGATAATATTATTTTATTTTTTTTATTTTATTATATTTTTTTCTACAATTACCTAAAAGGCGAATTTTGTTTCCTTAATTTGAAAATAACATATTAGAATTAAGGAAATAGGTTTGACAATTAAGGTAATTGTAGGAAAAAAGATATTAGCAATTTTTAAAATGAAAATGAGTTATTTTACATTTAAGCTGAATTAAATTGTTTATAACTTTTTTTCTACAAATACCTTAATAGCGAAACTTGTTTCTTTAATTTGAAAATGACGCAAAGGAATTAAGGAAACAGGTTTGACAGTTTAGCTAATGGTAGAAAAAAAGATATTAGCAATTTTAAAAATGAAAATGAGTTATTTAACTTTTAAGCTGAATTAAATTGTTTATAACTTTTTTTCTACAATTACCTAAATAGCGAAACTTGTTTCCTTAATTTGAAAATGACATAAAGAAATTAAGGAAACAGGTTTGACAATTTAAGCAAAGGTAGAAAAAAAGATATTAGCAATTTTTAAAATGAAAATGAGTTATTTAACATTTAAGCTGAATTAAATTGTTTACAACTTTTTTTCTACAATTACCTAAATTTGCGAAACTTGTTTCCTTAATTTGAAAATGACATACAAAAATTAAGGAAACAGGTTTGACAATTTAGGTAATGGTACAAAAAAAGATATTAGCAGTTTTTAGAATGAAAATGAGTTATTTAACATTTAAGCTGAATTAAATTGCTTATACATTTTTTTCTACAATTACATAAATGGCGAAACTTGTTTCCTTAATTTTAAAATGACATAAAGGAATTAAGGAAACAGGTTTGACAATTTAGGTAATGGTAGAAAAAAAGATATTAGCAATTTTTTAAAATGAAAATGAGTTATTTAACATTTAAGCTGAATTAAATTGCTTATAACTTTTTTTCTACAATTACCTTAATAGCGAAACTTATTTCCTTAATTTGAAAATGACATAAAAGAATTAATGAAACAGGTTTTCCAATAAAGGTAATGGTAGAAAAAAAGATATTAGCAATTTTTAAAATGAAAATGAGTTATTTAACATTTAAGCTGAATTAAATTGCTTATTACTTTTTTTCTACAATTACCTAAATGGCGGAACTTATTTCCTTAATTTGACAATGACATAAAGAAATTAGGGGACAGGTTTGACAATTAAGGTAATGGTAGAAAAAAAGATATTAGCAATTTTTAAAATAAAAATGAGTTATTTAACATTTAAGCTGAATTAAATTGTTTATAACTTTTTTTCTAAAATTACCCAAATGGCGAAACTTGTTTCCTTATTTGAAAATGACATAAAGACATTAAGGAAACAGGTTTGACAATTTAGGTAATTGTAGGAAAAAAGATATAAGCAATTTTTAAAATGAAAATGAGTTATTTTACATTTAAGCTGAATTAAATTGCTTATAACTTTTTTTCTACAAATACCTTAATAGCGAAACTTATTTCTTTAATTTGAAAATGACGCAAAGGAATTAAGCAAACAGGTTTGACAGTTTAGCTAATGGTAGAAAAAAAGATATTAGCAATTTTAAAAATGAAAATGAGTTATTTAACATTTAAGCTGAATTAAATTGTTTATAACTTTTTTTCTACAATTACCTAAATAGCGAATCTTGTTTCCTTAATTTGAAAATGACATAAAGAAATTAAGGAAACAGGTTTGACAATTTAAGCGATGGTAGAAAAAAAGATATTAGCAATTTTTAAAATGAAAATGAGTTATTTAACATTTAAGCTGAATTAAATTGTTTATAACTTTTTTTCTACAATTACCTAAATAGCGAATCTTGTTTCCTTAATTTGAAAATGACATAAAGAAATTAAGGAAACAGGTTTGACAATTTAAGCGATGGTAGAAAAAAAGATATTAGCAATTTTTAAAATGAAAATGAGTTATTTACCATTTAAGCTGAATTAAATTGCTTACAACTTTTTTTATAGAATTACCTAAATTTGCGAAACTTGTTTCCTTAATTTGCAAATGACATAAAAAATTAAGGAAACAGGTTTGACAATTTAGGTAATGGTACAAAAAAAGATATTAGCAGTTTTTAGAATGAAAATGAGTTATTTAACATTTAAGCTGAATTAAATTGCTTATAAATTTTTTTCTACAATTACCTAAATGGCGAAACTTGTTTCCTTAATTTGAAAATAACATAGAGGAATTAAGGAAACATGTTTGACAATTTAGGTAATGGTAGAAAAAAAGATATTAGCAATTTTTTAAAATGAAAATGAGTTATTTAACATTTAAGCTGAATTAAATTGTTTATAACTTTTTTTCTACAATTACCTAAATAGCGAAACTTATTTCCTTAATTTGAAAATGACATAAAGAAATTAATGAAACAGGTTTGACAATAAAGGTAATGGTAGAAAAAAAGATATTAGCAATTTTTAAAATGAAAATGAGTTATTTAACATTTAAGCTGAATTAAATTGTTTTTTACTTTTTTTCTACAATTACCTAAATGGCGGAACTTATTTCCTTAATTTGAAAATAACATAAAGGAATTAGGGGACAGGTTTGACAATTAAGGTAATGGTAGAAAAAAAGATATTAGCAATTTTTAAAATAAAAATGAGTTATTTAACATTTAAGCTGAATTAAATTGTTTATAACTTTTTTTCTAAAATTACCCAAATGGCGAAACTTGTTTCCTTAATTTGAAAATAACATAAAAGAATTAAGGAAATAGGTTTGACAATTTAGGTAATTGTAGGAAAAAAGATATTAGCAATTTTTAAAATGAAAATGAGTTATTTAACATTTAAGCTAAATTAAATTGTTTATAACTTTTTTTCTACAAATACCTTAATAGCGAAACTTGTTTCTTTAATTTTAAAATAACGCAAAAGAATTAAGAAAACAGGTTTGACAATTTAGCTAATGGTAGAAAAAAAAATATTAGCAATTTTAAAAACGAAAATGAGTTATTTAACATTTAAGCTGAATTAAATTGTTTATAACTTTTTTTCTACAATTACCTAAATAGCGAATCTTGTTTCCTTATTTGAAAATGACATAAAGACATTAAGGAAACAGGTTTGACAATTTAAGCAATGGTAGAAAAAAAGATATTAGCAGTTTTTTTAAAATGAAAATGAGTTATTTAACATTTAAGCTGAATTTAATTGTTTATAACTTTTTTTCTACAATTACCTAAATAGCGAAACTTGTTTTCCTAATTTTAAAATGACATAACAAAATTAATGAAACAGGTTTGATAAAATAAGGTACTAGTTGAAAAAAAGATATTAGCAATTTTTAAGATGAAAAAGAGTTATTTAACATTTAAGCTGAATTAAATTGTTTATAACTTTTTTTTTACAATTACCTAAATAGCGAAACTTGTTTCCTTAATAAGAAAATGACATAAAGGAATTAACGAAATAGGTTTGATAATTAAGGTAATGGTAGAAAAAAAGTTATAAACAATTTAATTCAGCTTAAATGTGAAATAACTCATTTTCATTTTAAAAATTGCTAATATCTTTTTTTCTACAAATACCTTAATGGCGAAACTTGTTTCCTTAATTTAAAAATTGTATAAAGGAATTAAAGAAACAGGTCTGACAATTAAGGTAATGGTAGAAAAAAAGATATAAGCAAATTTTAAAATGAAAATGAGTTATTTAACATTTAAGCTGAATTAAATTGTTAATAACTTTTTTTCTACAATTACCTAAATGGCGAAACTTATTTCCTTAATTTGATAATGACATAAAGAAATTAAGGAATTAGGTTTGAAAATTAAGGTAATGGTAGAAAAAAAGATATTAGCAATTTTTAAATGAAAATCTGTTATTTAAAATTTAAGCTGAATTAAATTGTTTATAACTATTTTTCTACAATTACCTTAACGGTGAAACTTGTTTCCTTAATTTTAAAATAACATAAAGGAATTAATGAAACAGGTTTGACAATTAAGGTAATGGTAGAAAAAAAGATATTAGCAATTTTTAAAATGAAAATGAGTTATTTAACATTTAAGCTGAATTAAATTGTTTATAACTTTTTTTCTACAATTACCTAAATGGCGAAACTTGTTTTCTTAATTTGAAAGTAACATAAAGGAATTAATGAAATAGGTTTGACAATTAAGGTAATGGTAGAAGAAAAGATATTAGCATTTTTTAAAATGAAAATAAGTTTTTTAACATTTAAGCTGAATTAAATTGTTTATAACTTTTTTTCTACAATTACCTAAATGGCGAAACTTGTTTCCTTAATTTGAAAATGACATAAAGGAATTAAGGAAACAGGTTTGACAATTAAGGTAAAGGTAGAAAAAAAGATATTAGCAATTTTTAAAATGAAAATGAGTTATTTAACATTTAAGCTGAATTAAATTGCTTATAACTTTTTTTCTACAATTACCTAAATGGCGAAACTTGTTTCTTTAATTTGAAATTGACATAAAGACATAAAGGAATAATTTGGTGAAGTATGGTTTGTTAATTTGTGTGAATTTATATCAGAATAACCAAATTACTAACTATAAAACGCAGTAAATTACCATATTACGTTACGTTATTTCAATTCGCTAGAAAAATATCACATGCAAAACTCTGTGTACCTTACATAGAGCTTGCATTTACCTTGCGCAGAGCGTACATGTAAATGTTTTTGTCCGAATTTGTTCAAATAGTTCACAGAGACATAAAGACTACAAATATATTCCTAGTTGATGGAAGCAACAGCCTGAAATTAGGTGATTTTTGTTCTGCGGTAAAAATACAAGTTTACACAACTGTTTCCCGCGAATTGCTAGGATATGTTGGAAAACGAGGTAAATATAAAATAAATTCACTTACATGAAAATAACTTTTTAAAAATATTCATTAGAGGAGAACCTCTTTATTCCAAATTCAAACTAGAACTAACTACATTATAATTGTCTTAAAAATAACTTAACCTATGCCTTATAATTTGAAGGTCGGCTATTCAGTAGGTATGTGATGCACGTTGAATTGGTGATATCGATAAGGCTTTTCTTAGAACATATAGTTAATTGATAAAAAGTTAAACAAGGTGATTGAATTTCATAAATTTTGTCCTTACATACTAATACATTTTCATATATGATTTTATTAATAGACTTACCCCTTTTTATAGGTTTTATTAAAGTAGTTTTACATTTTTCTCTTGAAGTAGTTGGTAAGTTTATTATATAAAGAATTTGTGCATTATTTGATGCTATTTTAATTTGTGCAAATTCTAATGCTTCCAAAATATTTAAATATGGCATTTCTTCTTTGTTTAATATTTCTTTAATTTTATTTATTTCTATGCTTGATAAAATATACGTATTTACAATGTTTGCTTTGGCCCAATGTATTGCATATTCAAGGTTTATAATTTCTTCTTTAATTAATCCTAACTTTAGTTCTAAATTTAAAATTAACTTATTTTGCATAACATTTTCATTTTTTTTTATTACTTATTTTATTAGTCGTGTTTATAATTTCTTCAATTTTCTTTATTAGAATTTTGTTTATAACAATTTGGTTATTGTTATTAGTTAATGCATTATTTATCTTTTCTTTAGTTATTCCGAAGTCTTGTGCGTCAGGACTTCCTGCAATGAATTTCCAAGCACTACCTAGGAAACCCAGAGATCGTTTATTTCTGGGCATTAGTCGGTTAAGGTGGGTTTTAATTTGGGAGATTTCATTTTCTAGGAATGGTAGGATGGGATTATCTTTGGTGACATTATCTTCGATCAACCTCTCTAATTCTTCTGTCGCATCTTGATATTGTTTGATGTCAATCGCGTGTATTATCTTGAAAGTTCCTGTCTGTACTCGTGCTATTCCCGTGTCGATGGCTATCGATTGAGAACCTGAATAATCCAGGATCTGTACTTCTGCCGAGAAGATGGGCAAGAACAACCTGTTGGGGAATTCAATGTTTTATAAGGCTTTTATGAATTGCTTTTCCTGATTTCGTTATGATAGTAGTATTTTTATTTTCAGCTACAATTTCCTTTTTGTATCTAGGGGAGAGTTAATTGCCTAATCTTTTGTTTATTTTCACGTAAATGGTTTCTCCTACAGAATAATTTTTTGGAGGTAATCTATTTTTATCATGATATTCTAAGTCTGCAGCCTGTTTACTTTTAATTCTGTTGACGATTTCCTTCTTTTCTAATTCGAACTGTTCTGGGTTATTTAATCTATTTTTTCCGAAAAAAACGTCTATCGGTTTACTTTTTGTCGTGGAATGAATAGACCTATTACATTCATATACCGACATATCTAGTAATTCAGAAAAAGTGTTGTATGTTTTTTTCGCTTTAAGACAACGCATAAGCTCAGAGAGCGTGGAATGAAATCTTTCCACCTGTCCGTTAGCTGAGCTTGTGTAAGGAGGGATTTTATGGACTTTATTTTTGAAGAGGCTTTCCAACATGAATGAAATAGAACTTGAACTTAAGGATTTTTCATTATATACTACGACAGTTTCCGGGACGCCAAAGGAGAAAATAATCTCTCTTAGTGGTTGCTTCACGTCTTCGGTGGCTCTGGATTTTAAAATTTTTGCTAACGCATATTTTTAAAATTTGTCCACAGCGGTCAGGACTATTTTTCCATCGGTAAAATAAATATCTATGTGTACGATTAGGCCGGGGAATTCAGGTATAGGGGTTGGTTTAAATTCAGGTTTGTCGGGATGGCGATCCACTTGTTCTCTATACAGACACTACATTTTCTTTTTACTCTTTTTATCTTTCCTATCATACCTGGAAAATAATGTGTTTTCAATATTTGCGCTTTATTTTCTCTCTCGTTTCTGTGCGCACGTTGATGGGTATCAATCACAATTTTTTCTTGCTCTGATTCCGTAGTGACATCTTCTATTTGCATTTGGGTAAACCTTATTTTATAACTACTAAAATGTAGAGGGTAGATTTGTTAAATCATTCCCATTATGGCTTCTTCGGTTTTAATGCCGTTGACCACTGAAGGGTTTAAATGTTTCTTTTAAATTTTTATGAGACTATCATGTGTGAACGATGGTTCTATAATTTGATGACGATGGTAAGTTGGAAAAACAATTTTGAAGTCTAGAGAGGAGCTTGGACCGACCTTAATGAAGATTTGGGTTTTATAGACGTTAATAGGAATTTCAATATAATAATTTTTCGGAATTTAGTTAAAAATTATTTAACTTAAAAATCACTTAAAAATACTTCTTACATTAATATACTTAAAATCCACATTGCCTGCTGTTAACTGCTGCGTTGCTACCCACACGTGGCGAGGTTTTTTGACGTCGACTTAAACGTTGGTTGTGAGTTCTTTTATTTTGTGGATTTTTTTTCACACGTGGCGAGGTTCTTTACGTCGACTTACACGTTGGTGGTGAGTTCTTTTATTTCGTGGCTTTTTGTTTGATCACTCTTCTTCCAGGAGCTGTATTCCCCCGGATCCCCTGAAAATTGCCTAATGCAACGAACAACATCTGGGATCTTATCCATGTCATCAAGTCGATTTTGATGCTCATGGTTGATTACTTGGTCTGTGCCAGCGAAATTGTCACAGTTGGGATTAAGTACTTTTTGAACTATTGAGGGACCCTTAGATTCTAGGATTTGATTCACAATGGCTGTGATCAATACATCGAGGGCAGGAGTGGATACCACCTCCTGGCCTGAATCTGTATGCGAATTTAGTGATTGAAATGAATTGTTCCCTTGGGTTTCGGGATAAGCATTAAGATGGGGATTAGGGCGATTAGGGTTAGGATGCCTTTGGGGTTGGTTTGTGGCAGCCTCATTTGGTTCGACAGGATCGGTGGTTAAACCAGATCGTAAATCAGGCATTTAAAAAAAAAATTCTTTTAGGCAAATGGGAATTTAAAAGGAAAAAAAATATAAAAATTAAAAAAAAATTAAAAAATTAAAATCAAATTAAAAATTAAAAATTGAATTAATTATAAAAACTTAAATTCAAATTAATACACTTATTTTATTTCTTAATTAGTTTTAATTAACTTTTTACTTAAAAATATTTTCGTTTCACAATATATTTCCTTTATTTAATTTAAGATTTTTTTTTGTTTATGAGATTAAAATTGATTTTCTTTAAAATTTAAATTTTATATATCTATTATTTTTCACTTTATAATCTTAGATATCTTTCAAATTAATACACTTATTTTATTTCTTAATTAGTTTTAATTAACTTTTTACTTAAAAATATTTTCGTTTCACAATATATTTCCTTTATTTAATTTAAGATTATTTTTGTTTATGAGATTAAAATTGATTTTCTTTAAAATTTAAATTTTATATATCTATTATTTTTCACTTTATAATCTTAGATATCTTTCAAATTAATACACTTATTTTATTTCTTAATTAGTTTTAATTAACTTTTTACTTAAAAATATTTTCGTTTCACAATATATTTCCTTTATTTAATTTAAGATTTTTTTTGTTTATAAGATTAAAATTGATTTTCTTTAAAATTTAAATTTTATATATCTATTATTTTTCACTTTATAATCTAGATATCTAACTTACAATAATAGAAGAAAATACTTCATTCCTCGGATGGTGCGGCCAGCTTATTTAAATCAGCTTCCGGTTCGTCTTCCTGAATTTGTTTTCAAGGCTACTGCGGGGCCCTTGTAGACCTTTAAGGTCCTTTTTTTCACCACAACACGAGTTATTAATTATTCGGACCACGGAGAGTTTGGTTTAAATGCGCACGCGCGGTATAGTCAGTCCTTATCAGGATTTTATTAAAACGGGTCACTAATTAAGCTTAGCGCGATACCGTCAGTCCGTGACAGGATTTTATTAAAACTATTTTTCGCGATAATGCACAATAAACTCCGTGGTCCCTGCTCGGGCGCCAAATAAATTCACTTATATGAAAATAACTTTTTAAAAATATTTATTAGAGGAGAACCTCTTTATTCCAAATTCAAACTAGAACTAACTACAATATAATTGTTTTAAAAATAACTTAACCTATGCCTTATGCTGCTCGTGCGGATGTTCCCATAGGTGGTGTTGTTTTACATCTCTGCTACGTGATGGAATGCAGCTTTTTCCTTGCTGTTGTTTTGTCGCCAGACGCAGCGTCATCAGAATAGAGTGTGGGAGTGATGGAATATGTCCAAGTTTGATATCTGATCTTTTACTGTTGATATCTGAACTTTTACTGTATTAACTTATACAAGACCAAAATTGGTGAAGGTTCAAACTTTATTGTTTTTTTATAGCATATATGGCACCAGAAGTGTTTACAAAATCAAATACCGATGGTCGAAAGGCAAATATTTGGTCAGTCAGTTGTGAGTGTTATAAGTGATCGCGGGAAAATAAAATTGCTGTAATTTCCAGCATCCCTGGTCGCAATATAATTCAAACTTTCGAATAATGTTCGCCAAGCCCACTTTCATGTGGAAGCGCCTGAAGCCTCCCGTCATTTTGGTCACAGGAGGGATACGATTTTATAGAAATGACACTCCAACATGACCTGAATAAACGTTGGACAACTCAAAATTTGTTTTGAATTTCAGGTCTTAGACGAAGATTGTCATTCGCAAGACCACGATCATCATTTCTTTCGAAGGAGTAATTACTAGGAAAAAACATCTTGTGCATGTTATATCTTCTAACTCAGGATTTTGTTTTACCGGTAGTATAGACGTAGTTATAAATGCATTTGGAAGGATTAGTTTTACTTACATAGTGATTTTGTTCAAATTTTTAGGTAACGACAATAATTCTATTGCAAAGAGAATAAAGATTGTTATGAAAGTTTGTGCGTCAGTAAAAGAACGCATTCAATTATTTGTATATAAAAGCATATTAAAATAAAAAGTAAACTATTTCGGTCGAAATTGATGTTTTGTATTGTTTGTTTGTTTTTTACTTGCGATTAAAGGTACTATTATACAAGTTATGCAGATTAAAAATTCTGAGATAACAATCAAACATGACATTACGATGATAGAGAAACATATTTGAGTTACTGGCAAAATTCTGTCGGTCTGTCTGTCTGTCTGTACGGATATATTTTGGATTTGGACTGTATCCTAAACGATTGGGCCAATCGTCTTCAAATTAACGGCTACATGTGCAGTTTGCAGTTTATATACAACGATGCGATTATAGATTTTTTTTGCACAACTGGATTGCTTCACACCAGCAGGGCGACGAGATGGCTAGTTTTAAAAAAGAATAAAAACGACTTGTAAATGAATATTGAATGGTGTCTGGGGGGTGGGTATATGTTTAAGCTGGTTGATAAGTTTATTTTGAGTGTTATATTTTTTTCATATTAAACTATCGAGGGCAGGTAGATATTTAGGTATTTTCCTACATACATACCTACATAATGTGTGTATTAACGTAGGTATACCTGTTTTCGAGGATGTCGAAGAAATAAAAAAGCAGTTCATATACAATGGATGATGCGATAAAATGAATTTTGTTCCAATATTCAACGTTTCTCGATCAATTTTATCGATGCGATAGTTACAGAACAGGGGTCCAGGTTCACTGTTTAAAATATGTATTGGTAATTGGTGTTTGGTTTTGATCGTAGAGTAAATATATTATTAATATTATTATTATACTCAATAGTTTTGGTGTAGGAATAGTAAAAACGTTAGGCGAAATAAAAGCTTAAGCGAGATTGTGTTTAGCCATGATATAGAAAGAAAAGGCAACGAGGTGTTCGCGTCGCGTTCGTGTTCCTTCTGGGTCAGCAATAAGATTGCTACGACGCTGCCAGTTACCGACATATTGTTTGTATTTCACTTCGTTTTTCAAAATCAAATAAGTTTCGAAAGTTCAGTTCATTTTAGGTTTATACTCAGCATCATAAAAAATATTCTGTGAAGTAATTTGATTTTGAGTAATAACAACACTTCGGCACTGGATGAAATTGACAAAAATAAAACAATAGCTGCACTCGAAAAAATTGCTCCAAATCAAATTGTTGATTGCTTATTTTCAAACTATGCGCAGCCAGTTAATGAAAAACTAGGAAAATTAAAATATAATGAAGAACTAGTAAGTAGCTCGTATTGAAGCTCCTAACATTCCGCAACCTGGTTTGAAGTTTAGAGTTGAAGAGTTTATGTCCACCTGGCAGGATGCTTTATTGGAAGGTTTCGCAGCACATGTAAATCAATGGCATTTCTTGTAAGTTTCTTTAATAATTTGTATTCTTTTAAAAGAAAAATTTCTCCGTAGAATTAGAATTGATGATTTGGAATCCTCACCACCCTGTCTTAGGTCATTGAATGAGAATACTATATCTACCAATTTTTACGAGAGATTTGACTTGTTTAGACTAAAAACAAGGTGGGCCTTGGAAGAAATTGAACCTTATTTGGAATATTTTTCAACACCAGCTATGAACGTCTTTGCTTTTAACAAAATATGCAAGATCATGCATTGATAATGGGGAGCGAAGTTATGTTATAGCATGCTATTCAATGTTATTTCTTGTTTTATGTTTTAGTTTAAATTCTGTTTTTATAATTGTTTTTTGTTTTGTTTTTTTATAGCGAAATGTGATATGTAAGTGCTATCCTTTTTCGAAGTTACAAAACAGTAGGTATAACCATAAGAACTACAGGGTCCACACATAGGGTAGTGGGGCGTACTTTTATTAACTATCGGTAAGTATTGTTAACTATTTGTCGTTCCAAAATGCCAAATAGTTACGATTCGTAACTATTTGAACATGAATTTATGCAACGATAATGCAAATAGAACTATTTTAGATGACAATATCTGTATTTAATTAAATATTCATTTGGAGAATATTTTTTCTTCAAAATTTTCTCATCTATTGATAACGAAAAAGATGTTTTTTAAAAAAAAAAACTACTTTCTTGAAAATTCAAGGTTAATATCTACAAATTAAGAACAGGAAAACATGCATTGCATTGCTTGCGGCAAAATCAATGAAGGTGTCACGTAGTTACGATGTTTTGGACCATTGACTTTCATGCATTATTCATCATCGACGGCAAAACGACCTACAAGTTGGCCGCAGTGTTGATGAGACTGCGACTGTTGAGGGAGAGGTTTGGCCAGCCAGCTGAAAAGCAGGCAGCAAATCGCTGGTAACTCATCTGAAAAAAAACGCAGGAATTTTTAGGCAATCCTAATGCTAGCTCCGCGGGTGATACTTTAAAGTTTGAATAGGCGCACTCTTATAGTTTTTTTTTTGAAAATTCGTATTTATTGACCAATTTTGATGGGACTTTAAAGGGATATAACTATGATATTTGAAGGAGTAACTTAGGCCATTTTTATTACATGTAGGAGGCGCTGGGGCCGCATTTTTACTTGCGATTATAGGTACTATAAAGCAAGTTATGGATTCGTGCAAAAAATAAATCCAACAATCAAACATGACATTACGATGATAGAGAAGTCGAAAAAAATGGGTCCGGAAAATTCCGTCCGTTTGTCCGTTCGCAGCTCAATAGCATTAACGGATGGGCGGATTTGTTTCAAACTTGGTATTTATTATTTATTTAGTAGTATTTTAATTCATTTTCTTAATTTTACCTTCATGTAATTTATATTTTTTTACTTATACATAACTCACTTATTTTTACTGTACAAGTCTTATAAATAGCATTTCTATCAAATAATATCCTTAATTAATTTTAGTCTTAAATTCGTACATGATAAGTATTATAAAAAAGACTGTTTTAATATACTTATGATAATAATAAAATAAATACAAATACAAATTTCGCGTAGTGTTTTTCATATTGCTGGTCGAAAAATAACGGTATATGCCATACAATTTTTAACAAAAAGTTTGGTTTTCTTGAAAACGGCTCCAAAAAAACGGCTTGATGAAACTTTCAGCGTGCTAATTTTTTACAACAATACATCTTTTGGTTAGAATTAATTTTTCGAAATTTGTTTTATAACGGTACCTCTCATATAACCGGTTATTTCAAATGAGGTTTTATCGTAAACGATTTCAATAAAATTTTGCATACTTGAAGTCATTTTTAATTCAACTGACATTGCATTTCAAAAACTTTTGTTTTCGATTTTTTTAAATTTTCTAAAAAAAATTGGTTTTAGAAATATTTTAAAAACGGGTTGATTGAATTTTGTTAAATAATTTTCCCAGATGAGAACTACAGATTTTCTTATAATGACATACTAAAAAAAAATTTAATATTTTTTTCGAAAAGTTAAAAAATAAAAACACTTTTTAAAAAAACTGGTTGAACGATTTTCAATATTTTTTTTCCTCGATAGACATTTAGTTTTCAAACTGTATTGCATACTTAGTTTTTCCGAAAAAAAAACTCTTAAACTAATTAAAAAAATAAAAGAACGATATGTACATACATATACAGCCACTAAGCAATTATCTAGCATAAGAACAAGTTCATGCGACCCAGTCGTGCATTTTTTTAATTGTATTCGACGATGTGACCGCACATATGAGCAAGTACATGCGATGCAGTTGTGCAATTTATTTTAATTCTTATGGATCGATTCGACTTAGAATCACACCATATCTATTAATATAAAATGAAAATATTAGAGTACCTTTGGCAATTAATTACCACGATTAATTTAATGGTGTTTAGTTGCTTTTGGACTCGACATGTGGCAGTGTTGGCGAGATCCAAAAAATGTATTTTATGCCCGAGCAACGCTGATTTGGTCAGCTAGTGTACTATAAATAAGATAATTTCTGGTGTTTGACTTATAACAAAGCAATGTTTTGTTTGTTAATATAACTTTGGTTGTTTGAAAAAAAGCAAGTAAAATTGTTTTCAGCATAAAAATATGAATGGTTACGATGTATTTTTTTCAAAATCGTAGCCAAAGTTTGTTTTTTAAACTATTTTTTTCAAGAACATAGTGATGATCTTAATTTAAAAAAAAATGATTAAACAATTGTCAAAATATTGATTTTTCAAAAAAAATATATTAAAAATTGAAAAAAAAAGTTTTTACGAATACAAAATAATACAATTCCAAATTACTTTGGCTACCTACATCTTCATGCATATCAATTTTGATTGAAATCAGTTAACCATTTCTTTAGAGGGTCAGAAAAAAATGAGAGGTATCGTCTTAGCTCACCATATTAATATTTTTTCAACAAAACATAGTCCACCTACAAAATTACACTAATTTTTTCATTAAGAGTCTTGAACCCATTTCGGAGAAAAATAATTGTTTACTTAACGGTTATATAACATGTGTATTTGATCTTAAAAAATGAAAAAAAGATCTTTGTAGATTTTCAAAAAAACCTTACGTACTAAATTCGAAAATGATTGGTTCAGCCGTTTAGGTTCTAGGCTAAAATACTGTGATGTGGCAACAAGTTTAGATATTCGGAGGATACATTTTGTAAATTAACGACATCTGTTGGATTCATTGTGTACAACAACCATGCCCCTAAAAGTATGCTACATATTTGCAATATGTTTTAACTGAGTACTAAATCGAACTTGAAGTACTAATTCGAGACTCGAATTAGTACCGAAAGCTTAGATTGTGCCAGAACCAGACAGAAGCTTCCAGAAGCTTGTAAACTTGTATAAATACAAGAGTAGATTGCATTGAAAGTTCAGTTTATTTTCGAAAGTGGAATTGTTAACAACTGTAAACGTTAGTAAAAAGTGATTGAATTGAGATTAAAAAAAAGTGTTGAAATATAAAAACGTATTTGAAGTGTGAATAAGTGAAATAGGTTAAATTTCATCACTCAGGATGGTGGAAACCCCGATACCATGTTGTTCGATGTTGAAGAACAAGGGAGAGAATGCACAGTAAGTACAGCCGATAAAACGCCTGCTTTCATGAAGTTGCTTCTGTCGAAATTCGAAGAACAAAAGAACGTTCTCGAAGAACAAAAGAACGTACTTGAAAAACAACAGAACGTTCTCGAAGAACAAAAGAATGAGCAGAAGAATTCGTTGGAAATTCTCCAGCAGCAACTAAGCGACCAAAAGAACGTTCTCGAAAGCAAGTTTGATGTACTCGAAAACAAACTCGATGCACAGAATGTTCTTTTCGACAAAAGACTTCCAACAATCGATCAGAAATTCGAAGCCAAATAAGAAAACTTGGAAGAAAAGTTCAGAAGTGTAGAGCAACAATCCGAACATCTGGCTAAGGAATTTGATTCTTTGAAAAAGCAGAAGGTTCGGGAATATTCGAGCGACGGTCCACGAAGAAAGGAAATGCAAACCCCTGTCTTCGATGGTCAAACATCATGGCCAATTTAAAAGAGGCAGTTCGAAGCTGCCGCCTTGACGAACAACTGGGACAACAAAGACAAGTCAATTGCTCTTACGCTTGCGCTCAGAGGAACAGCTGCCGAATTGCTGCAGACCATTCCTGAAGACAAACATCATGATTATAATGCCATGGTCAAGGTAATCGAGATGAGGTTTGGCGACGACCACATGCAGCAAGTTTACCGAGTCCAGTTGCCCCGAACGGTCCAGACAAGAGGTGAAACGCTACAACAATTGCAAGCTGACATCGAGCGCTTGGCCAATTTGTCTTATCCCAATACCAGCAGGGAAATCATAAACGAACTGGCAACCGACGCGTTCACTTATGCCATTGCAGATGGAAAACTACAAATGGCTGTGAGAATGGCAGGTAAGAAAACGCTCGCTGAGGCTTTAGCATTTGCCCTGACAATGGAAGCAACAGACCAAGCTTCGCAAGGTAGCCATCGCGTCAGGGAAATGGCCACGCTAGAGTGCTCATGGCAACGTGTCGACATTGAAAGACAAAACCCGAACACTGCTCGAGGTTAAATGAGATGCTGGAATTGCAACAAGCTAGGACACCTACAGCGACAATGCAGATCTCCACCTAGACAGGTAAGCTGCCCACATTGCGCAAGGAGGAGGCAGAATGACGAAGCATCTGGCAGGAATAACACTCACACTGCTGGACAAGCTTCTGATCAACAGCAGGCGGGAAACGCCTAAGAACCAACTTCGCGGGGCTGAAGTTGGTTGATGGAATCGACGCCCCCAAGACCATCATACAAGTTTTGCAAACTACACGCTGCAGCAAGAGCTTGACAGTGGAGACATTCATCAGAAACAGAACATGTGTGGCCACTATCGACACGGGTGCCACAGCCTCCATAATCAGAAGAGACCTTGTTCAGACATCGTGGCTACATAACACCAGCTGCTACACTCTGAAGACAGCTACGGGAGAAGCAGCAAAAGTATACGGGGAGGTATTTCTAAAGACACAACTGGCAGGGTTGACCTTCTCACATGCATTCTTGGTAGCCGACATATGTGACGAATGCATCATTGGAGTGGATTTCATGAAGGCACATGAGGTAATCATAGACCTTCGAATGCAAGTGTTAAGGTATCGAACCGTTGAGATCCCTATGGTATACGGAAACGAGAACGCTGTGAATCTTCGGGTGGTTATAAGCAGAGATGAAGTCCTACCACCTTCTTCAGAGACAGTTCTTTGGACGCGTTTGGAGGGCGATCCCGGGAACCACCGATTCTATTTCATTGAAGCAGATAATAAAGAGGACTTTCCAAGCTATATCGTTGGAAAAATTTTAGTAGAACCAAAGAAAAAACAGGATTCCGGTAAGGCTGATGAATCCAAACAAACACTCCGTCAAGCTCAGACAAGGAGAGGTGATTGGAAGATGCGTACCCATTGCAGCCATATCGACAACATCTGGGAGTGAATCTGCGAGTCCTGTTTCTGCAACAAAATTGGCTGAGGTATGTAATGCTATCCTTGGAAACTGTGAGCTAAATCAGGAGCAGAAAACCATGGCCAAAAATCTCATTGGCGAGTTTGCTGATATATTTGCATCGCAGGATGGAGACTATGGTCGAACCACCTAGTACAGCACCGAATAGACACCGGCGATAGCAGACCGATCCGACAACCTGCTAGAAGACTTCGATTGGCAAAACAGTCGGAACTCGATGAGATGATATCAACCATGGAAAAAGACGGTCTAATCGAAAACTCAAAAAGTCCGTGGGCATCACCCGTTGCACTAGTGAAAAAGAAGGACGGCAGCACTCGATTCTGCGTGGATGGCTCCAGCCACCTTTGAGCGTTTAATAGAACGTGTGTTACAGGGTCTGACATGGAAAACCTGCCTGGTGTACTTGGATGACGTCATCGTTGTGGGAAAGACGTTCGTGGGTGTTGGAGCAGTTCTATCGCAGATACACGATGGGCAGGAGAAAGCGGTAGCTTATTTCAGCAAAGGTCTGTCGCGACCAGAGAGAAACTACCGTGTAACCAGACGGGAATTCCTTGCTCTGCTGGCGACAAAACATTTCCATAAATATCTGTATGAACAGATATTCATCCTGCGTACCGATCACGCCGCTTTAAAACGGTTGCTACAGTTCAAAAATCCTGAGGGGCAAGTAGCAAGATGGATCGAACGATTGCAGACTTACGACTTCGAAGTACAGCATCGGAAAGGAAGACTGCACTGCAATGCGGACGCGCTTTCCCGCAGACCATGTGAACCCAATTGCAAACATTGTGCGCGAAAAGAGGAAAAGGACGAAGGTTTTTCTGTCCAGAGAATAAGAGCCGAACCTGTAGAGGGTTGGAGTGCCGAAGAACTTCGTAATGCACAAAATGGAGACCCTGACATCGAGCCAATCCTTGCATGGAAGGAATCTATGGAGAAACCAAACGCAAGAGACATCTCCGACAGAAGTCCTACTTTAAAAGCATACTGGGCGCAGTGGGACTCTCTCCATGTGGAAGATGGTGTTTTGCGGAGAAAATGGGAAATGCCAGATGGAAGGTCCTTTAAGATGCAGCTTGTGGTTCCACGATCGAAAGTAGAGGAAATCCTACGAGAAATGCATGACGGAGTATCCGGTGGGCACTTGGGAATCAACAAAACACTGGAAAAGTTACGGGAACGCTTTTATTATGCTAAGCGCAAGAAACGATGTAGAGAGCTGGTGTCGGAAGTGCACAACATGCGCGGCTAGCAAGGGACCCAAAGTCAAAACACGAGGTAAAATGCACCAGTACAACGTGAGCGCCCCGTTTGAAAGAATCGCCGTTGACATCACAGGTCCTTTCCCGGAAACTGAAAACGGTAGCCGTTACATCCTTGTTGTCATGGACTACTTCAGCAAGTGGCCGGAGGCTTTTGCGATACCCAATCAAGAAGCTAAGACTGTTGTCGAGCAGATAGTGGACCACTGGGTCTGCAGGTTCGGGTGGCCTATGGAATTGCATTCCGACCAAGGGCGAAACTTCGAGTCGAAGGTATTCCAGGAAGTATGCGCATCACTCGGGTTAAAGAAAACAAGGACAACACCTCTTCATCTACAGTCTGATGGAATGGTAGAACGATTAAATAAGACCTTGAAGGAACATTTGTCGAAAGTCGTGAACGAGAACCAACGGTATTGGGATCGGCGAATTTCTTTATTTCTTATGGCTTAACGGAATGCGGTTCATAGTACAACTGGATACACTCCATCCGAAATTCTATTTGGACAAACTGCCCGGCTTCCAAGTGAGCTAAAATTAGGATTTCCTATTGAAGACCCAAAATGCGAAGAGGACTACGTGTTAGATCTTAGAGATAGGATAAACGACATTCACCAGAGAACAAGAAACAACATAAAAATTGCGAGTGACCGCATGAAGACCAGATACGATGCAAGAGCAACAGCACCTGAATTCAATGAGGGAGATCTGGTATGGCTTTATAATCAACATCGCAGAGAGGGAAAATCGCCCAAGCTTCAGCAGGACTGGGAAGGTCCCTACCAAGTAGTTACGCGCATTAATGACGTCGTTTTCCGAATCCAACGAGGACCAAGAGCAAAAATGAAAATTGTCCATGTGGATCGACTGCATCGTTTTCGAAAGTGAAATTGTTAACAACTGGAAACGTTAGTAAAAAGTGATTGAATTGAGATTAAATAGAAAGTGTTGAATTATAAAAACGTATTTGAAGTGTGAATAAGTGAAATAAGTTAAATTTGGTGTTATTTGAACTGAAAGACGTTGTGTTTCATAAAATAAAGAGATTCGTTGTATTATTTTGGAATTTTGATTGAGTTTTATTTGTCGAACCCAAGGCCAAAACTTCACAATACGTTCATACAGATAGATTGAATTTCGCCAAATATATTTCAAATATTTTTCTTTTTATTATAATGATATGTTTTGCTGTCCCACTTTATGTAATCTGCAGAAATACATATATTAATACCTATACTTGCAATCTATATAAATATAGAACAATCCAAATTATGTTTATTTCAATTTAATTTTTATTATACCTGCTTGTTTTTGCTCAAACAGTTTTTAGTTGAAAACATATTTTTTTGTTAAGTATGTAGGTATCTATTTATTTATTTTCCTGATGGAATTTCATTTTTCGGATAAGCCAATTATCATCTCATACAAAATGGAACAAATTGTTTAAAAAATGTGCGCACTTAGTATTGGTGCGCAAATTTTTTAAAAAATCGGATAAACTTTGCAACCGGAAAGAAAAATGTTGCTGGTTGGTTTGTTTTTTTTTTGGAAAGTCAACTAACGAAATTTTACTGATTGCTATAAAGACTCGTTACAAAAAAAATCATTTTTCTATTTGTTTCAAATTTTCCTGATGGGTTTTCTTGATCACTATAACAGACGCCTAACGGATTGCTATAACTAGTGCCTTAATAAAATCACAGACGTCAAAGAGTCATCCTTCAAATAAATAAGGATATAATTTTTGTGTATATGGGCTAGTTTTGTGTGCTTTTCGGAGAGATTTGGAGAACGTTACGTTACATTTTAATTGTTTATAAAGCTGTCAATTTATTAACAATTTGTTAATTATTGACTAAACGACGATTACCTAAATTGCGAAAACGATTTCCTTAATTTGAGGGGAGGGTGCCTGATCGATTCACACCAAAAAAGCTATTTTTGTGACAACGCGCTGCTAACTATACGCGAAACTTAAATTGTTAATAACTAATTAAATACTATTACCTAAATTCTGAAACCCGTTTCCTTAATTTCCCCTAATTATTCCCTAATTATAGAACCAAAAAAATTGAAATCCGAGATTTTGCGCTGCTAGCTATAAGGCGGTTTTAGATTGGTGGCGTTCGGTGCCGTATAGCTTTGTGTTATAATGCTATTGAAATATACTGTGCGTTTGTGAACGCATAAAACCCAATAGGTAACAATTTCTGTCAAAACGTGCTACATTTGCACAACCAGCTTATTTCATGGTCAGCTGTTCCATACGATACCAAAGTATACCAGAAATTGGGTGCGTTCGGTATCTCATACGTTCGAAATCGAAGTAGCGCATTGTTGTTATAATACGTGTAAGAAGACAGCTGATCAACAGCTTATGACCATAATCAGATGTTGATCACCTGTCTCTTTACACGTATTACAACAACTATGCGCTACTTCGATTTCAAACCTATGAGATACCGAATGCACCCATTTATTGCTACATGTGTTTCGAATAGGACGTCGTATGTTTCGTTTTTGTTATGGTCATCAGCTGTTGATCAGCTGTCTTTTTACGCTTATTACAACAACAATGCGCTACTTCGATAGCGAACTTATGAGATACCGAACGAATCCATTTTCTTTTTGTTTCTATATGTTCTTCAATCAGCTGGAAAAGAGCTGTTTTTAACCATGCTAATGCGTACGTTCACGAGCATAACTTTTGGGTTGGTTACCTTTCTTGTGTTTTGGTTTTTTTGTGAACGAACAAATCCAACCAGATAGGTTACCTCCCAAAATTCGAAGCAACAGAGAAACAGCTGTTTTTCAGCTGATTGAAGAACATATGGAGACAGAGAGAAAATCCAAAGGTATCCTAAAATTTGCTGGATACTTTTCTCAACACGTGAACAGCTGATGAACATCTTCCAAATCATTGCTGGCAACAAAAGGTGTTTCCGGGGCTGTTTCTATAAATTCATACCCAATCGTTGGTGTTATTTGCATTTCCAAATCTGAAGCGGGTAAACTATTTGCAACATTTTTTTTAGAATCAACATTTATTTCTTTCAGAGCTTCATTTTCGGTTCCGCAATATATGTATGACAATAAATATGTAGGATGTGCCTACTGCTTATACCCTTAATCCGTACGCAACAAAACGATACGTCAAATACCATTCCATACTCTCATCCTCTGTTAATCCCTTGCACAGTTAAGAAATCATTCGATAGCTACGAAGCAGCTAGCCAAATTTACCACTGGGAGAGGGAGAGAACGATTACGACCACGCAACGGCTACGAAATCATCGCCACGCATCGTCTAAATTTCATTCTTATTTTTGAATTAATTAAACTTTAATAACTTAAATAACTTTGTACTTTTTTAGTGTGTGAAATAAAATACTTTAAATCAGGTTAACTGAATTAAACTGTCTTTTGTCCACGCACCCCTTCCCACATGGTGTCAGAAGTGTTAAGATCCCCCTGCCCTTTATTTCTATAAATTCGGTTTCGGATTGTGATTTGAATGATTAAAACGGAATAATACATAAAATTGTAAAAAAAAAAAATTATTAACCTGTGAAAGTGTTATGTAAAAAAAAAAAGATTATTACCCGTTCCCCCACAAAAAAAAAAAAGAAACTCTTTGAGTACAGCCTGCACAACGAAATAACGGATAACAGAAATGATTAAACCGGTAAATATCATATTATATTAAACTTCATATTAATTAATTAAAGCTATGCATTTTTTTTATCTGTGTAAGACCATTTTTGTAAATGCATTAAATGAAATTAGAAGAGCTATCAACTAAACTAAATCCCTTTTAAAAGAACGTGGTTTATCTTCAAGTTATAGATTAAAAAAAGAATTGGTTGAAAGGTTAAGAAAAGTTTTGATGTCTGATCTTGAAGAAAAGTCAATCAGTACAGGTAGTAAAGATAGTAGCGATAACGACAAAAACGAAAAAGAGCACAATCCAATTGATAACGACTTAATTAAAAACAATAATAACGGTCCTGCCGAAACGATAGAAATGGCTCAAAACAATTTTGTGTTCAAGGACGTAGAAGATTCACTTGAAACTTTTGATGAAGAATTTGATGACATTGCAAGTGTATGTGGGTGGAATGATATACAGTGGTATTTGTATACGAGAAGACTTTTGAGGGGTGCTGCAAAGTTAGCGATCGAATCTGAAACGGGTGAGCATAGTTGGAGCGAACTAAAAAAAATGCTTACGAAAGAGTTCGCTCAAACAACGTCTAGTTTGATAACGCATCGCGCGTTATGATCGCCAAAGAAAAATAACGACGAATCATACCTAGAATATATGTTTCAGATGAAACAGATAGCAAAAAGGGGAAAAGTAGATGATGAGTCATTAGTGTCTTATATAATTGGAGGTATTCCTGATAGTATTTTAAATAAAACCATTTTATTTGAGGCGAAAACTTTTGCCGAACTTAAATCTAAATTCAAAATTTATCACGAAATAAAACTGCAAAGGCAACGAACCCGAAGTGATGAGCGCGGGCAAATGCAGTCAATAAAAAATTCGTTCAAGATCCAGAACCAAACAGACAGCGTTGTGTGAATTGCGGGGCAAGAACACATGTAACAAATATTTGCCCTCACAAAGGTAAAGGTTCGCGATGTTTTAATTGTAGCGATTTCGGACACCTGTCAAGGAATTGTCCAAAAAAAGTGTCAAAAGTAAATCGAATTACGACTCCGACTGTTCTGGTGGAATTAAAAATAAAAAAAATTTCATTCAGTGCACTTATCGATACAGGTAGCCAACTATTACTTGTTAAGAAGTCGGTGTTTGATCGTTTAGATAGAGAAGTCGAAAACGCGGGTACGTTTCTTGCGGGTCTGGGCCAAGAAATTCGTCAATCGATTGGTTCCTCAAAATTGTCGGTTGTGATTCAGGATACTACCTACACGCTTATTTTTGATATCGTTTGCGATGAATGGTTATCAGAAGACATGTTAATTGGTACAGAGATTTTGAAGTATGCTAATATGAACATTGAGAACGGACAGGTTAAATTAACTCCGATATTTTTTTAATTCGTGTTGTGTCAACGAACTTAACGAAAACAGTATTACTCAAATAGAACCTAGCGTTATGAAAAGTGAAGATATGTGTGACTTTGATGACATTCAAAATGTCAAAATAAAAAATTATCTTAAAAACGCCATTGAAGCCTACAGACCACAAAAACCGGAAAGGTCTTGTGTGCAAATGAATATCGTCTTAGAAAATGAAAAACCTATTTATCAACGCGCGAGGAGATTAGCTCCCAAGGAGAAAGAGATCGTTCAATCAGAAATTTCAAAATGGTTGACCAAAGGCGTTATTATACCTAGTAACTCTGACCTTGCAAGTCCCATAGTGCTCGCGAAAAAAAAGGATGGTACTTACCGCGTTTGCATATATTTTAGAAAACTAAATATAAAAATTGTTAAAATACGATATCCGCTTCCGCTTATGGAAGATGTTCTTGATAAACTTTATAACGCCAATGTGTTTACGACTTTGGACTTAAAAAATGGCTTCTTTCACGTTGACATTGCTCCCGAAAGTAGAAAGTATACATCTTTCTTAACGCCTGATGCGCAATACGAGTTCTGTAAAGTGCCATTTGGTCTTTGTATATCTCCTTCCGTTTTTCAGGAATATATAAACATATACAACTAGAAGAATTCGATTGTGATGTTTTTCATAGACCAGCAACTGCCATGAAACACGTAGACGCACTTAGCAGAGTGCTAACGATAACAAATGTCGAAACGGGATTTTACACCGAGTAAAGAACGCACAAAGCAAAGATGAAACTTGTAAGTTAATATTAAATATACTGCAACGTGATAGCTACGAAGACTACGTGAACAGATGTGGTATTTTATACAAGTTTGTCAAGGGAGGTTCTTTACTTGTTGTCCCAAAAAACTTACAAAAGATATTATACGAAATGTACACGAACCAGGTCACATCAACGCCCAAAAGGTAGAGAAAATCATAAGACAGGAGTATTATTTCCCAGCATCCCGAAAAGAGTTTCGCAAGTTTTTTCAAACTATGTGGCATGTATTCTTGCAGTAAAGAAAAGTGGAAAGCAAGAAGGTTTCCTTAACCCTATAGAAAAAGCTGATATACCGCTACACACTTACCATATAGACCATCTGGGCCCGATGCCATCAACAGCTAAAAACTATAAATACATATTTTCTGTCATCGATGGATTTACAAAATTCGTGTGAATTTTTCCGGTCAAGACAACAGCAACGGATGAAGTTCTAAAAAAGTTGAGATTCCTTGAAGATATATTTGGAAACCCGCACCGAGTAATAACGGATAAAGGCGCTGCCTTTACATCGACAGCATTCAAAGAGTATTGTGATCTAAGAAGTATTCAAAATGTTCAAATCACGACTGGAGTCCCTCGGGGTAATGGTCAGGTGGAACGCCTGAACCGAATTATCACAGAAATGCTCACCAAGTTATCAATAGAAAATCCACTTAAATGGTATCAATACGTTTCACAACTTCAAAGGACAATAAACTCAACGGTTTTTAGAGCTACAAAAAAGACACCCTTTGAACTTTTAATCGGTGTACCCATGAGAAATGAAGAGGAGATGATGGAAGAGGAGATAAGGCAGGAGTTTGAAGCAAGCAGAGTTGAGCTACGACAAGACGCTAAACTTCAAATAGCGACTCTGCAAAAGGAAAACAGAAAAAATTACGACAAGAACCGGAAACCAGCCTACAAATATGCACTTCACGACCTTGTTGCTATACAACGTACGCAGTTTGGACCAGGACTTAAAGTTCATGCCAAGTACCTTGGTCCGTATGAAGTTACAAAAATCAAACGAAACGACCGCTACGAATTGTCCAAAATTGGAAACCACGAAGGACCAAATAAGACTTCATCTGCTGCAGACCTAATGAAGAGGTGGATACATGATGACTGCGATGACGAATCTGATTCATCCGAGTCGGATTCAGCACAGGATGGCCGGATGTAGGATGTGCCTACTGCTTATACCCTTAATCCGTACGCAACAAAACGATACGTCAAATAACATTCCATACTCTCATCCTCTGTTAATCCCTTGCACAGTTAAGAAATCATTCGATAGCTACGAAGCAGCTAGCCAAATTTACCACTGGGAGAGGGAGAGAACGATTACGACCACGCAACGGCTACGACATCATCGCCAAGCATCGAACTCTTCTTATATTAAATATTATTCTAAATTTCATTCTTATTTTTGAATTAATTAAACTTTAATAACTTAAATAACTTTGTACTTATTTAGTGTGTGAAATAAAATACTTTAAATCAGGTTAACTGAATTAAACTGTCTTTTGTCCACGCACCCCTTCCCACATGGTGTCAGAAGTGTTAAGATCCCCCTGCCCTTTATTTCTATAAATTCGGTTTCAGATTGTGATTTGAGTGATTAAAAGGGAATAATACATAAAATTGTAAAAAAAAAAAATTATTAACCTGTGAAAGTGTTATGTAAAAAAAAAAAGATCATTACCCGTTCCCCCACAAAAAAAAAAAAAAGAAACTCTTTGAGTACAGCCTGCACAACGAAATAACGGATAACAGAAATGATTAAACCGATAAGTATCATATTATATTAAACTACATATTAATTAATTAAAGCTATGCATTTTTTTTATCTGTGTAAGACCATTTTTGTAAATGCATTAAATGAAATTAGAAGAGCTATCAACTAAACAGCTTCAATCCCTATTAAAAGAACGTTGAAAAAAGAATTGGTTGAAAGGTTAAGAAAAGTTTTGATGTCTGATCTTGAAGAAAAGTCAATCAGTACAGGTAGTAAAGATAGTAGCAATAACGACAAAAACGAAAAAGAGGACAATCCAATTGATAACGATTTAATTAAAAACAATAATAACGGTCCTGCCGAAACGATAGAAATAGCTCAAAACAATTTTGTGTTCAAGGACGTAGAAGATTCACTTGAAACTTTTGATGAAGAATTTGATGACATTGCAAGTGTATGTGTGTGGAATGATATACAGCGGTATTTGTATACGAGAAAACTTTTGAGGGGTGCTGCAAAGTTAGCGATCGAATCTGAAACGGGTGAGCATAGTTGGAGCGAACTAAAAAAAATGCTTACGAAAGAGTTCGCTCAAACAACGTCTAGTTTGGTAACGCATCGCGCGTTATAATCGCGAAAGAAAAATAACGACGAATCATACCTAGAATATATGTTTCAGATGAAACAGATAGCAAGTAGGGGAAAAGTAGATGATGAGTCATTAGTGTCTTATATAATTGGAGGTATTCCTGATAGTATTTTAAATAAAACCATTTTATTTGAGGCGAAAACTTTTGACGAGCTTAAATCTAAATTCAAAATTTATCACGAAATGAAAATGCAAAGGCAACGAACCCGAAGTGATGAGCGCGGGCAAATGCAGTCAATAAAAACATTCGTTCAAGATCCAAAACCAAACAGACAGCGTTGTGTGAATTGCGGGGCAAGAGCACATGTAACAAATATTTGCCCTCACAAAGGTAAAGGTTCGCGATGTTTTAATTGTAGCGATTTCGGACACCTGTCAAGGAATTGTCCAAAAAAAAGTGTCAAAAGTAAATCGAATTACGACTCCGACTGTTCTGGTGGAATTAAAAATAAAAAAAAATTCATTCAGTGCACTTATCAATACAGGTAGCCAACTATCACTTGTTAAGAAGTCGGTGTTTGATCGTTTAGATAGAGAAGTCGAAAACGCGGGTACGTTTCTTGCGGGTCTGGGCCAAGAAATTCGTCAATCGATTGGTTCCTCAAAATTGTGGGTTATGATTCAGGATACTACCTACACACTTATTTTTGATATCGTTTGCGATGAATGGTTATCAGAAGACATGTTAATTGGTACAGAGATTTTGAAGTATGCTAATATGAACATTGAGAACGGACAGGTTAAATTAACTCCGATATTTTTTTAATTCGTGTTGTGTCAACGAACTTAACGAAAACAGTATTACTCAAATAGAACCTAGCGTTATGAAAAGTGAAGATATGTGTGACTTTGATGACATTCAAAATGTCGAAATAAAAAATTATCTTAAAAACGCCATTGAAGCCTACAGACCACAAAAACCGGAAAGATCTTGTGTGCAAATGAATATCGTCTTAGAAAATTAAAAACCTATTTATCAACGCGCGAGGAGATTAGCTCCCAAGGAGAAAGAGATCGTCCAATCAGAAATTTCAAAATGGTTGACCGAAGGCGTTATTATACCTAGTAACTCTGACTTTGCAGGTCCCATAGTGCTTGCGAAAAAAAGGATGGTACTTACCGCGTTTGCATATATTTTAGAAAACTAAATACAAAAATTGTTAAAATACGATATCCGCTTCCGCTTATGGAAGATGTTCTTGATAAACTTTATAACGCCAATGTGTTTACGACTTTGGACTTAAAAAATGGCTTCGTTCACGTTGACATTGCTCCCGAAAGTAGAAAATATACATCTTTCTTAACGCCTGATGCGCAATACGAGTTCTGTAAAGTGCCATTTGGTCTTTGTATATCTCCTTCCGTTTTTCAGGAATATATAAATAAATTTTTTAAAGATCTCATCCTAAAGAAACTCGTGCGTATTTACGTTGATGACTTTATTATCGCTTCGAAAGATGAAAACGAAAATTTCGATATTTTATTGTTAGTTTTAAACGTGGCAGCTAAAAACGGTCTTCAATTTAATTGTAAAAAATGTAAATTTATGTTACGGTCTATAGAATTTTTGGGACACATTGTTGAACACGGTACGGTTAAGCCTTCGATCGAAAAAACCAAAGCGGTTAGAAACTTCTCTGAACCTAAAAACGTTAAACAAATGCAAAGCTTTCTAGGGTTAACGGGATTTTTCAGAAAATGCATACCCAATTATTCCAGAATTGCGAAACCCTTATCAGATATGACTAGAAGCTCTGTGACTGTTTTGTATTTTGGAAAAGAGCAGAGATACGCGTTTAAACATTTAAAACATCTTTTGTGCAGCGACATTGTTCTAAAAATTATTAATCCGAATTTACAAACCGAACTTCATACCGACGCGAGTAAGATAGGTCTTGGAGCAGTCCTACTCCAACTTCACGATGACGCTTTACACCCCATGTTTTATCTAAGTTTTAAAACTAAGCCTGCAGAAGAAAAATACAGCAGCTACAAGCTGGAAGTGTTGGCTGTAGTTAGGGCTCTGATGAAACTCCGCGTTTATCTAATGGGAGTCAAATTTAAAGTGTACACTGATTGTTTAGCGTTTCAGATGACCATGACAAAAAAAGATTTATGTTCACGGATTGCGAGATGGGCTCTACAACTAGAAGAATTCGATTGTGATGTTTTTCATAGACCAGCAACTGCCATGAAACACGTAGACGCACTTAGCAGAGTGCTAACGATAACGAATGTCGAAACGGGGATTTTACACCGAGTAAAGAACGCACAAAGCAAAGATGAAACTTGTAAGTTAATATTAAATATACTGCAACGTGATAGCTACGAAGACTACGTGAACAGATGTGGTATTTTATACAAGTTTGTCAATGGAGGTTCTTTACTTGTTGTCCCAAAAAACTTACAAAAGATATTATACGAAATGTACACGAACCAGGTCACATCAACGCCCAAAAGGTAGAGAAAATCATAAGACAGGAGTATTATTTCCCAGCATCCCGAAAAGAGTTTCGCAAGTTTTTTCAAACTATGTGGCATGTATTCTTGCAGTAAAGAAAAGTGGAAAGCAAGAAGGTTTCCTTAACCCTATAGAAAAAGCTGATATACCGCTACACACTTACCATATAGACCATCTGGGCCCGATGCCATCAACAGCTAAAAACTATAAATACATATTTTCTGTCATCGATGGATTTACAAAATTCGTGTGAATTTTTCCGGTCAAGACAACAGCAACGGATGAAGTTCTAAAAAAGTTGAGATTCCTTGAAGATATATTTGGAAACCCGCACCGAGTTATAACGGATAAAGGCGCTGCCTTTACATCGACAGCATTCAAAGAGTATTGTGATCTAAGAAGTATTCAAAATGTTCAAATCACGACTGGAGTCCCTCGGGGTAATGGTCAGGTGGAACGCCTGAACCGAATTATCACAGAAATGCTCACCAAGTTATCAATAGAAAATCCACTTAAATGGTATCAATACGTTTCACAACTTCAAAGGACAATAAACTCAACGGTTTTTAGAGCTACAAAAAAGACACCCTTTGAACTTTTAATCGGTGTACCCATGAGAAATGAAGAGGAGATGATGGAAGAGGAGATAAGGCAGGAGTTTGAAGCAAGCAGAGTTGAGCTACGACAAGACGCTAAACTTCAAATAGCGACTCTGCAAAAGGAAAACAGAAAAAATTACGACAAGAACCGGAAACCAGCCTACAAATATGCACTTCACGACCTTGTTGCTATACAACGTACGCAGTTTGGACCAGGACTTAAAGTTCATGCCAAGTACCTTGGTCCGTATGAAGTTACAAAAATCAAACGAAACGACCGCTACGAATTGTCCAAAATTGGAAACCACGAAGGACCAAATAAGACTTCATCTGCTGCAGACCTAATGAAGAGGTGGATACATGATGACTGCGATGACGAATCTGATTCATCCGAGTCGGATTCAGCACAGGATGGCCGGATGTAGGATGTGCCTACTGCTTATACCCTTAATCCGTACGCAACAAAACGATACGTCAAATAACATTCCATACTCTCATCCTCTGTTAATCCCTTGCACAGTTAAGAAATCATTCGATAGCTACGAAGCAGCTAGCCAAATTTACCACTGGGAGAGGGAGAGAACGATTACGACCACGCAACGGCTACGACATCATCGCCAAGCATCGAACTCTTCTTATATTAAATATTATTCTAAATTTCATTCTTATTTTTGAATTAATTAAACTTTAATAACTTAAATAACTTTGTACTTATTTAGTGTGTGAAATAAAATACTTTAAATCAGGTTAACTGAATTAAACTGTCTTTTGTCCACGCACCCCTTCCCACATGGTGTCAGAAGTGTTAAGATCCCCCTGCCCTTTATTTCTATAAATTCGGTTTCAGATTGTGATTTGAGTGATTAAAAGGGAATAATACATAAAATTGTAAAAAAAAAAAATTATTAACCTGTGAAAGTGTTATGTAAAAAAAAAAGATCATTACCCGTTCCCCCACAAAAAAAAAAAAAAGAAACTCTTTGAGTACAGCCTGCACAACGAAATAACGGATAACAGAAATGATTAAACCGATAAGTATCATATTATATTAAACTACATATTAATTAATTAAAGCTATGCATTTTTTTTATCTGTGTAAGACCATTTTTGTAAATGCATTAAATGAAATTAGAAGAGCTATCAACTAAACAGCTTCAATCCCTTTTAAAAGAACGTGGTTTATCATCAAGTTATAGATTAAAAAAAGAATTGGTTGAAAGGTTAAGAAAAGTTTTGATGTCTGATCTTGAAGAAAAGTCAATCAGTACAGGTAGTAAAGATAGTAGCAATAACGACAAAAACGAAAAAGAGGACAATCCAATTGATAACGATTTAATTAAAAACAATAATAACGGTCCTGCGGAAACGATAGAAATAGCTCAAAACAATTTTGTGTTCAAGGACGTAGAAGATTCACTTGAAACTTTTGATGAAGAATTTGATGACATTGCAAGTGTATGTGTGTGGAATGATATACAGCGGTATTTGTATACGAGAAAACTTTTGAGGGGTGCTGCAAAGTTAGCGATCGAATCTGAAACGGGTGAGCATAGTTGGAGCGAACTAAAAAAAATGCTTACGAAAGAGTTCGCTCAAACAACGTCTAGTTTGGTAACGCATCGCGCGTTATAATCGCGAAAGAAAAATAACGACGAATCATACCTAGAATATATGTTTCAGATGAAACAGATAGCAAGTAGGGGAAAAGTAGATGATGAGTCATTAGTGTCTTATATAATTGGAGGTATTCCTGATAGTATTTTAAATAAAACCATTTTATTTGAGGCGAAAACTTTTGACGAGCTTAAATCTAAATTCAAAATTTATCACGAAATGAAAATGCAAAGGCAACGAACCCGAAGTGATGAGCGCGGGCAAATGCAGTCAATAAAAACATTCGTTCAAGATCCAAAACCAAACAGACAGCGTTGTGTGAATTGCGGGGCAAGAGCACATGTAACAAATATTTGCCCTCACAAAGGTAAAGGTTCGCGATGTTTTAATTGTAGCGATTTCGGACACCTGTCAAGGAATTGTCCAAAAAAAAGTGTCAAAAGTAAATCGAATTACGACTCCGACTGTTCTGGTGGAATTAAAAATAAAAAAAAATTCATTCAGTGCACTTATCAATACAGGTAGCCAACTATCACTTGTTAAGAAGTCGGTGTTTGATCGTTTAGATAGAGAAGTCGAAAACGCGGGTACGTTTCTTGCGGGTCTGGGCCAAGAAATTCGTCAATCGATTGGTTCCTCAAAATTGTGGGTTATGATTCAGGATACTACCTACACACTTATTTTTGATATCGTTTGCGATGAATGGTTATCAGAAGACATGTTAATTGGTACAGAGATTTTGAAGTATGCTAATATGAACATTGAGAACGGACAGGTTAAATTAACTCCGATATTTTTTCAATTCGTGTTGTGTCAACGAACTTAACGAAAACAGTATTACTCAAATAGAACCTAGCGTTATGAAAAGTGAAGATATGTGTGACTTTGATGACATTCAAAATGTCGAAATAAAAAATTATCTTAAAAACGCCATTGAAGCCTACAGACCACAAAAACCGGAAAGATCTTGTGTGCAAATGAATATCGTCTTAGAAAATTAAAAACCTATTTATCAACGCGCGAGGAGATTAGCTCCCAAGGAGAAAGAGATCGTCCAATCAGAAATTTCAAAATGGTTGACCGAAGGCGTTATTATACCTAGTAACTCTGACTTTGCAGGTCCCATAGTGCTCGCGAAAAAAAGGATGGTACTTACCGCGTTTGCATATATTTTAGAAAACTAAATACAAAAATTGTTAAAATACGATATCCGCTTCCGCTTATGGAAGATGTTCTTGATAAACTTTATAACGCCAATGTGTTTACGACTTTGGACTTAAAAAATGGCTTCGTTCACGTTGACATTGCTCCCGAAAGTAGAAAATATACATCTTTCTTAACGCCTGATGCGCAATACAAGTTCTGTAAAGTGCCATTTGGTCTTTGTATATCTCCTTCCGTTTTTCAGGAATATATAAATAAATTTTTTAAAGATCTCATCCTAAAGAAACTCGTGCGTATTTACGTTGATGACTTTATTATCGCTTCGAAAGATGAAAACGAAAATTTCGATATTTTATTGTTAGCTTTAAACGTGGCAGCTAAAAACGGTCTTCAATTTAATTGTAAAAAATGTAAATTTATGTTACGGTCTATAGAATTTTTGGGACACATTGTTGAACACGGTACGGTTAAGCCTTCGATCGAAAAAACCAAAGCGGTTAGAAACTTCTCTGAACCTAAAAACGTTAAACAAATGCAAAGCTTTCTAGGGTTAACGGGATTTTTCAGAAAATGCATACCCAATTATTCCAGAATTGCGAAACCCTTATCAGATATGACTAGAAGCTCTGTGACTGTTTTGTATTTTGGAAAAGAGCAGAGATACGCGTTTAAACATTTAAAACATCTTTTGTGCAGCGACATTGTTCTAAAAATTATTAATCCGAATTTACAAACCGAACTTCATACCGACGCGAGTAAGATAGGTCTTGGAGCAGTCCTACTCCAACTTCACGATGACGCTTTACACCCCATGTTTTATCTAAGTTTTAAAACTAAGCCTGCAGAAGAAAAATACAGCAGCTACAAGCTGGAAGTGTTGGCTGTAGTTAGGGCTCTGATGAAACTCCGCGTTTATCTAATGGGAGTCAAATTTAAAGTGTACACTGATTGTTTAGCGTTTCAGATGACCATGACAAAAAAAGATTTATGTTCACGGATTGCGAGATGGGCTCTACAACTAGAAGAATTCGATTGTGATGTTTTTCATAGACCAGCAACTGCCATGAAACACGTAGACGCACTTAGCAGAGTGCTAACGATAACGAATGTCGAAACGGGGATTTTACACCGAGTAAAGAACGCACAAAGCAAAGATGAAACTTGTAAGTTAATATTAAATATACTGCAACGTGATAGCTACGAAGACTACGTGAACAGATGTGGTATTTTATACAAGTTTGTCAATGGAGGTTATTTACTTGTTGTCCCAAAAAACTTACAAAAGGATATTATACGAAATGTACACGAACCAGGTCACATCAACGCCCAAAAGGTAGAGAAAATCATAAGACAGGAGTATTATTTCCCTAGCATCCCGAAAAGAGTTTCGCAAGTTTTTTCAAACTGTGTGGCATGTATTCTTGCTGTAAAGAAAAGTGGAAAGCAAGAAGGTTTCCTTAACCCTATAGAAAAAGCTGATATACCGTACACACTTACCATATAGACCATCTGGGCCCGATGCCATGAACAGCTAAAAACTATAAATACATATTTTCTGTCATCGATTGACTTACAAAATTCGTGTGGATTTTTCCGGTCAAGACAACAGCAACGGATGAAGTTCTAAAAAATTTGAGATTCCTTGAAGATATATTTGGAAACCCGCACCGATTAATAACGGATAAAGGCGCTGCCTTTACATCGACAGCATTCAAAGAGTATTGTGATCTAAGAAGTATTCAAAATGTTCAAATCACGACTGGAGTCCCTCGGGGTAATGGTCAGGTGGAACGCCTGAACCGAATTATCATAGAAATGCTCACCAAGTTATCAATAGAAAATCCACTCAAATGGTATCAACACGTTTCACAACTTCAAAGGACAATAAACTCAACGGTTTCCAGAGCTACAAAAAAGACACCCTTTGAACTTTTAATCGGTGTACCCATGAGAAATGAAGAGGATATGAAACTTTCGGAGATGATGGAAGAGGAGATAAGGCAGGAGTTTGAAGCAAGCAGAGTTGAGCTACGACAAGACGCTAAACTTCAAATAGCGACGCTGCAAAAGGAAAACAGAAAAAATTACGACAAGAACCGGAAACCAGCCTACAAATATGCACTTCACGACCTTGTTGCTATACAACGTACGCAGTTTGGACCAGGACTTAAAGTTCATGCCAAGTACCTTGGTCCGTATGAAGTTACAAAAATCAAACGAAACGACCGCTACGAATTGTCCAAAATTGGAAACCACGAAGGACCAAATAAGACTTCATCTGCTGCAGACCTAATGAAGAGGTGGATAAATTATGAATGCGATAACGAATCTGATTCATCCGAGTCGGATTCAGCACAGGATGGCCGGATGTAGGATGTGCCTACTGCTTATACCCTTAATCCGTACGCAACAAAACGATACGTCAAATACCATTCCATACTCTCATCCTCTGTTAATCCCTTGCACAGTTAAGAAATCATTCGATAGCTACGAAGCAGCTAGCCAAATTTACCACTGGGAGAGGGAGAGAACGATTACGACCACGCAACGGCTACGACATCATCGCGACGCATCGAACTCTTCTTATATTAAATATTATTCTAAATTTCATTCTTATTTTTGAATTAAATAAACTTTAATAACTTAAATAACTTTGTACTTATTTAGTGTGTGAAATAAAATACTTTAAATCAGGTTAACTGAATTAAACTGTCTTTTGTCCACGCACCCCTTCCCACTTATATAGGCGAAAAATTTTAAATTTTATTTATTTTAGCAACAGAGCCGACTCTAGTTAAAGAAGTTCTTTAGATACGAGCCCTTGTTTAACATTTTCTCAATTTTAAAAAAGATAAACAACCCTGACAACTAGTGTGGTGTGTGGGTACGTAACGTAATGTAAACAATTTTTTCCAGGAGGACAATTCCCGATCTGTGAAAATGTGAAAAGATAAAAACTTATCATAATGCGTTGGAAGTGTTATTAATCAATATTTAGTAATTAAACATTAACAAATGTCGTAAAAGAATAAAAAAAATATATAATTAAGTAAATAAAGAAAAAAAGAATTCGCCATACATCGTTGCTTGATCTCAAAACTGCGGAGCTCTTCAGGGGATGTTTTTGTTTTGACGCTTGGTTTTCTTTTTTCATACATCTAGAATCGAATTTAACTTCAAAACGTCAACAAAATTTCCATTTCACAGTTTCACAGATTGAAAATCTACCCCAACACGGTTTACTACTGACAGAATAAGACATTCTTATTTTTTTTTTGGTACGAAATTACAAAATGTCGCCTGGTTAAAGTATACTTTGTAACGGGGCAATAGGATGAGATAAGCGAGGATTATGATAGGATGATGGAAAAGAATTGGTTTGGAGAGAGTATAGGAAGGGTCATACTGGCACCGGAGCCATAGGAATTGGACCTGGAGCTAAGTAAGGTAGGATAGAGGACTATGAAGTGGGATAGGGAGAGGAAGGGTCAGAATGTCCGTAATGTAATGTAATTGTATACATTTTAAACCAAATAACATAGATACATACATTTACACAACAGGTAATAGTGTTAGTAAAAAAGTCCCAAAAAAATAAGGTATCCCAAACAGAAATTTAGGCCTGAAGATAGCCAACTTCACCCTTACTTATCAACACGAATACAATATGGTACGGTTTTTACCCCTAACCCTGTAAAAAAAGAGCTCCCATTTAATTATAAAGGGGAGGGATCTAAGTAGCTACAAAAAAAAGTACTTTGCAAAATTGGTTTGCTTTGGCAAGGGGAAAGCCGGAATCCCAGGTGTTCCATTTACTTGGGTAGCCCTTTTAGAGAGACGCATAAACACCACAACGAACAACAAAGCAAATAATTAAAATTTAAATTAAAAATTTAACAATTGAAATAAATTAATTTGTTTTGAAACATAACCGACGCGAAAATAGATGGATCAATATCCGCCGGGAAATGGGTTGGTGTCTTCTCTTGGGAAGTCTTGGTGGATGTCTCTGATTCTGAATACGAATTTTTCCTTTCAATTGATTTGTATATAAAATCTCTTTGTATATAAAATCTATAGTACTATCATGAAGACGATTATTTTAATTTGAACTCAGCTCATGTGAGGGCGCTACAGTAACTTGTGGAATTAAAATGGATTATTGTGGAAATGAGTAGAGAAGCAAGAAAGTAAGAGCAAGAAATAAATATTGAGTAAGAGAGTGAGCTCTTGGAGGAGGTGGCTTTTTTTGTAGATACATTTGATCATCTGCAGGATTGTATATAAAATCGCAGTTGCTACAAAGTACTTGTTTTGGTTTTATTTTTTTCTTAAGGAAATAAAGTAAGTTACAAGGCTTTTTAAATACATAGGTAAAAAAATGTGTGTCCGTTGCTGAAATTATTTTCACAATGCTATGTAGGAAATGAATCCTTTCGTTTGGATTTAAAAAAGGAATCCCAGACAGAAACTTCCATAGCCAGAAACATACACTGGTACATACATATCAGGATACAAAAAAGCAATGCAGAGCCTTACCGCATTTTGACGTCAGTGACCCTTATTGACCAAATTAAATTCGGTTTTAGGTAAAAAGTAGATTCAATTGATTTAGGGTTTAAGGTCATTTAATTTGGGTCACTATAATGACATCAAAATTTGATATGATAAATATTGCAGTTTTCAGTGCTGACGTTGACTTTATTCTTATGTTTTTGCTGCAAAGAAAAAATTTGAAAGAGGCAGATATATATTTGTTAACCAAACCGTGTCGTGATCGATTTCGCTGAAATTTTCATGCAATCTTATTGTTAGCTCCGCGGGTGATCCTGTAAAATTTGGATCCGATAGGGATAGTTTTTCGAAAATTCGTATTTGTTGACAGACCTTGGCGGGACTTTCACAGGCATATAATTACTATTATCGGGGTTACTTAGCATACCTATTTTAATTTGATTTAGGTAGATTCGAATTTTTTTCGAGAAAAATAAGCTTTTTCTTAATAGTTATATAGCAGGTACAGTGTATTAAGGTAATAAGAAAATAAATAAAGGATCTTCGATTCCATCCCAGAGGGTAGACGCAGTCAAGGAAGACCTCGCCTTAGGTGGCGCACTCAAGTGGAGGACGACCTCAACCAACTTGGAGTGCAAAACTGCAGGCAGCTAGCCAAAGACCGAGTTGGCTGGAGAGGCATGTTGGTTGAGGCCCAGGTTCGTCCCGAACTGTAGCGCCACCTAAGTAAGTAAGTAAGTAAGTAAGAAAATAAAAGGCACGACTGGGTCGCACGTACTTGCGAATAGTTTTTATTTGTTAGTTGTTTTTTGCACCTATTAGGTGCACGAAGAAGTTTGCTTTTATTTGACTAGTGGCTAGAGCTCAACCGATCAATATTAAATAAAATTTGACTTTGTATATAAAATCTATAGTACTATCATGAAGACGATTTTTTTGATTTGAACTCAGCTCATGTGAGGGCGCTGCAGTAGCCTAAGTTGATTGTAGTGGAAATGAGTAGAGAAGCCAAAAAGTAAGAGCAAGAAATATATATTGGGTAAGAGAGTGAACTCTATACTTTTTTGGAGGATGTGGCTTGTAGATACATTTGATCAAGTTCAGTAAGTTACATACATAGTTGTTTTGGTTTTGTTTTTTTTTTTCTTAGGAATATGCAGTAAGATACAAGTCTACCGATATAGGTAAACAAATGTGTGTTTACTACTGAAACTGGAAGTATTCTTACGTTGCTATGTTAATATGAATCCTTTATTTTGGATTCAATAAAGGGATCGCAGACAGAAAATTCAGAGGGAGAAACATAGATACATACATATCCTTAGTTAAATCCTTATAAGCGATATTGATGTTGTTGACCTTGTTTTGTGTACCTTTTTTACCTTCACTATTCACTTGCCTACATTTTAAATGTTGAATTTTTTGTGTTAACACACACATTCTTATAATTAACTTATTAATTAATTATATTAATTATTATTATATATATATATATTTTAATATATAATATATATATATATTAATTATAAATTAAAAATTTAAAATTTTTTCTTTGCAGCAAAAACATAAGAATAAAGTCAACGTCAGCACTGAAAACTGCAATATTTATCATATCAAATTTTGATGTCATTATAGTGACCCAAATTAAATGACCTTAAACCCTAAATCAATTGAATCTACTTTTTACCTAAAACCGAATTTAATTTGGTCAATAAGGGTCACTGACGTCAAAATGCGGTAAGGCTCTGCATTGCTTTTTTGTATCCTGATATGTATGTACCAGTGTATGTTTCTGGCTATGGAAGTTTCTGTCTGGGATTCCTTTTTTAAATCCAAACGAAAGGATTCATTTCCTACATAGCATTGTGAAAATAATTTCAGCAACGGACACACATTTTTTTACCTATGTATTTAAAAAGCCTTGTAACTTACTTTATTTCCTTAAGAAAAAAATAAAACCAAAACAAGTACTTTGTAGCAACTGCGATTTTATATACAATCCTGCAGATGATCAAATGTATCTACAAAAAAAGCCACCTCCTCCAAGAGCTCACTCTCTTACTCAATATTTATTTCTTGCTCTTACTTTCTTGCTTCTCTACTCATTTCCACAATAATCCATTTTAATTCCACAAGTTACTGTAGCGCCCTCACATGAGCTGAGTTCAAATTAAAATAATCGTCTTCATGATAGTACTATAGATTTTATATACAAAGAGATTTTATATACAAATCAATTGAAAGGAAAAATTCGTATTCAGAATCAGAGACATCCACCAAGACTTCCCAAGAGAAGACACCAACCCATTTCCCGGCGGATATTGATCCATCTATTTTCGCGTCGGTTATGTTTCAAAACAAATTAATTTATTTCAATTGTTAAATTTTTAATTTAAATTTTAATTATTTGCTTTGTTGTTCGTTGTGGTGTTTATGCGTCTCTCTAAAAGGGCTACCCAAGTAAATGGAACACCTGGGATTCCGGCTTTCCCCTTGCCAAAGCAAACCAATTTTGCAAAGTACTTTTTTTTGTAGCTACTTAGATCCCTCCCCTTTATAATTAAATGGGAGCTCTTTTTTTACAGGGTTAGGGGTAAAAACCGTACCATATTGTATTCGTGTTGATAAGTAAGGGTGAAGTTGGCTATCTTCAGGCCTAAATTTCTGTTTGGGATACCTTATTTTTTTGGGACTTTTTTACTAACACTATTACCTGTTGTGTAAATGTATGTATCTATGTTATTTGGTTTAAAATGTATACAATTACATTACATTACGGACATTCTGACCCTTCCTCTCCCTATCCCACTTCATAGTCCTCTATCCTACCTTACTTAGCTCCAGGTCCAATTCCTATGGCTCCGGTGCCAGTATGACCCTTCCTATACTCTCTCCAAACCAATTCTTTTCCATCATCCTATCATAATCCTCGCTTATCTCATCCTATTGCCCCGTTACAAAGTATACTTTAACCAGGCGACATTTTGTAATTTCGTACCAAAAAAAAAATAAGAATGTCTTATTCTGTCAGTAGTAAACCGTGTTGGGGTAGATTTTCAATCTGTGAAACTGTGAAATGGAAATTTTGTTGACGTTTTGAAGTTAAATTCGATTCTAGATGTATGAAAAAAGAAAACCAAGCGTCAAAACAAAAACATCCCCTGAAGAGCTCCGCAGTTTTGAGATCAAGCAACGATGTATGGCGAATTCTTTTTTTCTTTATTTACTTAATTATATATTTTTTTTATTCTTTTACGACATTTGTTAATGTTTAATTACTAAATATTGATTAATAACACTTCCAACGCATTATGATAAGTTTTTATCTTTTCACATTTTCACAGATCGGGAATTGTCCTCCTGGAAAAAATTGTTTACATTACGTTACGTACCCACACACCACACTAGTTGTCAGGGTTGTTTATCTTTTTTAAAATTGAGAAAATGTTAAACAAGGGCTCGTATCTAAAGAACTTCTTTAACTAGAGTCGGCTCTGTTGCTAAAATAAATAAAATTTAAAATTTTTCGCCTATATAAGTGGGAAGGGGTGCGTGGACAAAAGACAGTTTAATTCAGTTAACCTGATTTAAAGTATTTTATTTCACACACTAAATAAGTACAAAGTTATTTAAGTTATTAAAGTTTATTTAATTCAAAAATAAGAATGAAATTTAGAATAATATTTAATATAAGAAGAGTTCGATGCGTCGCGATGATGTCGTAGCCGTTGCGTGGTCGTAATCGTTCTCTCCCTCTCCCAGTGGTAAATTTGGCTAGCTGCTTCGTAGCTATCGAATGATTTCTTAACTGTGCAAGGGATTAACAGAGGATGAGAGTATGGAATGGTATTTGACGTATCGTTTTGTTGCGTACGGATTAAGGGTATAAGCAGTAGGCACATCCTACATCCGGCCATCCTGTGCTGAATCCGACTCGGATGAATCAGATTCGTTATCGCATTCATAATTTATCCACCTCTTCATTAGGTCTGCAGCAGATGAAGTCTTATTTGGTCCTTCGTGGTTTCCAATTTTGGACAATTCGTAGCGGTCGTTTCGTTTGATTTTTGTAACTTCATACGGACCAAGGTACTTGGCATGAACTTTAAGTCCTGGTCCAAACTGCGTACGTTGTATAGCAACAAGGTCGTGAAGTGCATATTTGTAGGCTGGTTTCCGGTTCTTGTCGTAATTTTTTCTGTTTTCCTTTTGCAGCGTCGCTATTTGAAGTTTAGCGTCTTGTCGTAGCTCAACTCTGCTTGCTTCAAACTCCTGCCTTATCTCCTCTTCCATCATCTCCGAAAGTTTCATATCCTCTTCATTTCTCATGGGTACACCGATTAAAAGTTCAAAGGGTGTCTTTTTTGTAGCTCTGGAAACCGTTGAGTTTATTGTCCTTTGAAGTTGTGAAACGTGTTGATACCATTTGAGTGGATTTTCTATTGATAACTTGGTGAGCATTTCTATGATAATTCGGTTCAGGCGTTCCACCTGACCATTACCCCGAGGGACTCCAGTCGTGATTTGAACATTTTGAATACTTCTTAGATCACAATACTCTTTGAATGCTGTCGATGTAAAGGCAGCGCCTTTATCCGTTATTAATCGGTGCGGGTTTCCAAATATATCTTCAAGGAATCTCAAATTTTTAGAACTTCATCCGTTGCTGTTGTCTTGACCGGAAAAATCCACACGAATTTTGTAAGTCAATCGATGACAGAAAATATGTATTTATAGTTTTTAGCTGTTCATGGCATCGGGCCCAGATGGTCTATATGGTAAGTGTGTACGGTATATCAGCTTTTTTCTATAGGGTTAAGGAAACCTTCTTGCTTTCCACTTTCTTTACAGCAAGAATACATGCCACACAGTTTGAAAAAACTTGCGAAACTCTTTTCGGGATGCTAGGGAAATAATACTCCTGTCTTATGATTTTCTCTACCTTTTGGGCGTTGATGTGACCTGGTTCGTGTACATTTCGTATAATATCCTTTTGTAAGTTTTTTGGGACAACAAGTAAATAACCTCCATTGACAAACTTGTATAAATACCACATCTGTTCACGTAGTCTTCGTAGCTATCACGTTGCAGTATATTTAATATTAACTTACAAGTTTCATCTTTGCTTTGTGCGTTCTTTACTCGGTGTAAAATCCCCGTTTCGACATTCGTTATC